>OZ025291.1:115984459-115989459 GCA_964019185.1 Maratus speculifer
TTCCTTGTTGGTAACTTAACAATGCTTCCTCATTAATTTTCCTAGCAGATATTTGAAAACTTTCTTTAGAATGTCATTATTACTAGGCACAAAGGTGCATTATGCAGACATAAGTTTCAAATGAGAAAAAAAAAAAAAAAAAAAAAAAAATTATTCTAGCATAATATTCGCCCATCAGAACGCGAGTAGCAAAAGTAACTGCGATATGTTTACAAATATGTCAGGGAAGAAAATGTTGTTAAAGATTTTAAATTCACCAGCTGAAGAAAAGTCGAAGTATAATAAATTTTCTTATTACATTATTTTCTGTATTTGTGAAACTTTATCGATTGATCTATTATTAAATGGAAAATCATATTCCTTGTTGATGAAATTTCTGGAGCGACAAACAATACGGGTTTAAACAAGGATTTTCAACAGAACATGCACTAGACGAACTTATTAAAAAAATTAAACAGGATAAAGAAGAAAAATATCAAACACTACTAATTTCAATGGATATTAAAGGCGCATTTGACAATATAAGATGGCCAATAATTGCTAAAAACCTGAAACAGTCTCCCTGCCCCACATACTTAATTAATTGGATCATTAGTTTTCTGGAAAATAGATATGTAACTTTAGAAGAAAATGGTATAAAAGTAACAAAACAAACATTTGGCGACTGCCTACAAGGTAGCTGCCTGGGGCCATTACTGTGGCTTCTAATAGCAGACACAGCACTTAAAAAGCAATGGGGTAAAAATGTCAGAATTCTGGCTTTCGCGGACGACTTTATGCTAATTTTAAGAGCAAAAACAAAAGAAGAACTAGTAAGACTAGTAAATAAAATATTAAAAGAATTTAACGAATGGATAACAATTAATTGTTTAACAATAAATTGGGACAAAACAGAAGTATTATACTTAAACAGAGGTCACACAAGAAATCTCCCAACCGAAAACTCATACAAGATAGAGGGCATAGAATTCAGTGGTAAAAAGTTAGAGCCCAAAGAACAAATTAAATATTTAGGGGTAATGATACACAAGAATCTTAACTGGCTCCCGCAATGCCAACAACAAACAAAGAAAGTTAGAAAATCATTTTGGATGATGGGGCGAATGGTCTCTAAAGGATGTGGTCTACAACCCAACATAATTAAAATTTGGTATAGGACAGTAGTGGAGAAAACACTGACCTACGCTGCCTCAATATGGGGACACAACTTGAATAGGCGCAGCAAGGAGGTTTTATATAGCTGCCAAAGGCACTTTGCATTGGCCATAGTCAGGGCTTATAGGACAGCCTCAACGGCGGCACTTCAGATTCTGTCAGGCTTGATTCCAATTCATCTTCAAGTACAATACGAAGCAGCTTACGGCACAGTCACGAGATTACGCAGAACAATAAACATACACAACGTTACTATACATCACACAGATTATGCCAAAAAGATCAATCTCTGGAGCAAACATCCAGCAGAAACAGTAGAACCACGGTTAGGATACAATGAAAGAGACATAGCCATATACACAGATGGTTCTAAATTGGAATCAGGTGCTACGGGTTCGGCTTTCGTAGCATACAAAAATGAGCAAAAAATCAAGACATGGTCAATGCCACTAAGAAAGTGCAACAGTGTTTTCCAAGCCGAACTACTGGCCATACTGAAAGCAGCAGAATGGGGTAATACCACAGGTCAGAATTACAGCATACGCTCGGACTGCATGTCAGCCATACAAGCATTAAGTAAACCATTTAATGTAAATGAAATAATAGATACAATACAACAAACAATAAAAAATTCAAATAATAAATTTAAAATCAGCTGGGTCAAGGCCCACATTGGTATTGAAGGAAACGAGAATGCTGATGCATTAGCCAAACAAGCAGCACTAAACCCTTACAATGAAATCCCTTATCATATAGAGAAACCAATAACAACACTAAAGAGGATACTTAAAGAGCTAACAATAAAACAATGGCAGTTCGAGTGGGACTACGGGGAAAAGGGCAGGCTGACACACAAATACTTCCCTAAAGTCGATAAACACAGATTAGTAAGCTGCAAGCTACTTTCTCAAATCTACACAGGTCATGGCGCCTTTCCAGCATATCTACATAGATTTGCTTTGGTAGAAACACCAGAATGCGAGTGCGGGTTAATAGGTACATGCAAACATTACCTCACAGCTTGCCCACTCACACAAACACTCCACCTGGTCAACATAACACCAAACAATCAGCAACTTTGGCACAAACAGCTAGCCCAAAATAAACACCTACAAGCAAAAGGCAAAGCAGTGATCAGATGGCTTATAAATAACATAGACCTAATTTCGCACTAAATTGTGGCAAAACTAACCAAGCCTCTCTTCCCATCCACACATCATTACATGAGTATGAGTTGTAATGCAGAATATTACAAAAATTTAAAAAACAATAAATAGAACCCTGTGTTACTCAATCCCGCCACCCCCCCAAAATAGGGGACATTAGAAGACCATTACTTCCAAGGAAAAAAAAAATAAATAAATAAGAGAGCATTAAAAGAAGTTTACTGTCTCTGCAACAAAACAAAAAAAGGCATTAAAAGAACTTTACTTTAAAAAGAAAAAAGAAAAAAAAAGGGGCATTAAAAGTACTTCACTTTTTCTGAACCAAAAAAAAAAAAAAAAAAAAAAGGGCATTAAAAGAACTTTACTTTTTCTGAACCAAAAAAAAAAAAAAAAAAAAAAAAAAAAAAAGGGCTTTAAAAGAACTACTTTTTCTGCACCAAATAAAAAAGCACTGTGTGCACAACAAAAAATTTAAAATATAAATAACTGGCATTCAAATGCACCTTAAAAATCGAGCTATCTGCGCTGTAGTAAAGTGGTAGTCTTTTAGAGATGAACTGATGGCCCACGAGCCCATTCATGAATACAAACGAAGTGATAACAGCCATGATAACAAATTAAATGGATGAACTGATAGCCATCGAGCTTAACATCACAAAAATAAGCAAAAGCCAACAAAGAAAAGTGTAAGTGCTACTTTATGTAGAAACAGACATCTTTAAAAATAATAGACGAACTAAAGGCCGACCAACAGGCTCCACCTTATAGCGCACCAAGAAAACGATACCTTACCAGTGAACAAATTGAAAATATCAATTAGTTACAACTATTAGAGAAAATATCAACTGGTAATCCCGATTGTGACTACAACAACCAATGCATGTGACATCAACTACCAAGATATGAGAAAATGAATATAAGACAAATAGGAATATATGGGCAGCGGTGGCCCAGATGGCAGAGCATCATGCTTATAGACGTAAAGATCGTGGGTTTGAGGCTCACCGCTAGCTAAAAACCCACCATGTACGCTAACGGCACCTGGTGCATGTAAAATCCGTCGTGGGTGCAAAGTCCTCCAAGTTACCTGTGAATTATACCTCTGGGGGTGCCTTGTCAGGTGAAGATCTCGTCATCCGATCAAGGTTCTAAATTACGAGATCAAACTCGAGTATCGGTTGTCGTATAGGCAGCTCGTATGAGCTCTGTGGAAGAATTAGCGTTATCCCCTTTCTTTTTATTCCTTTCCAATTACAACATCGTACGAATGAACCCAATCAGATAATTAAAAGTAACCTAGAACAGGCCAGGATAGTAACTAAAATTAAATAATAGCGATACAGCTACATTCAGGTAGATCTCAGCTTGTGCAATCAAGCGGCTTCTGCCCCGCAGCCAGGTAAAAAAACTCGTTAAGCTAGGCATATTGCCCGGCAGGCAGGGGCCTGGTCTGCGGTATAATAATAATAATAACAATGCTTCCTCATTAATATTCCTAGCAGATATTTGAAAACTTTCTTTAGAATGTCATTATTACTAGGCACAAAGGTGCATTATGCAGACATAAGTTTCAAATGAGAAAAAAAAAAAAAAAAAAAAAATTATTCTAGCATAATATTCGCCCATCAGAACGCGAGTAGCAAAAGTAACTGAGATATGTTTACAAATATGTCAGGGAAGAAAATGTTGTTAAAGATTTTAAATTCACCAGCTGAAGAGAAGTCGAAGTATAATAAATTTTCTTATTACATTATTTTCTGTATTTGTAAAACTTTATCGATTGATCTATTATTAAATGGAAAATCATATTCCTTGTTGATAACTTAACAATGCTTCCTCATTAATTTTCCTAGCAGATATTTGAAAACTTTCTTTAGAATGTCATTATTACTAGGCACAAAGGTGCATTATGCAGACATAAGTTTCAAATGAGAAAAAAAAAAAAAAAAATTCTAGCATAATATTCGCTCATCAGAACGCGAGTAGCAAAATTAACTGAGATATGTTTACAAATATGTCAGGGAAGAAAATGTTGTTAAAGATTTTAAATTCACCAGCTGAAGAGAAGTCGAAGTATAATAAATTTTCTTATTACATTATTTTCTGTATTTGTAAAACTTTATCAATTGATCTATTATTAAATGGAAAATCATATTCCTTGTTGATAACTTAACAATGCTTCCTCATTAATTTTCCTAGCAGATATTTGAAAACTTTCTTTAGAATGTCATTATTACTAGGCACAAAGGTGCATTATGCAGACATAAGTTTCAAATGAGAAAAAAAAAAAAAAAATTCTAGCATAATATTCGCCCATCAGAACGCGAGTAGCAAAAGTAACTGAAATATGTTTACAAATATGTCAGGGAAGAAAATGTTGTTAAAGATTTTAAATTCACCAGCTGAAGAGAAGTCGAAGTATAATAAATTTTCTTATTACATTATTTTCTGTATTTGTAAAACTTTATCGATTGATCTATTATTAAATGGAAAATCATATTCCTTGTTGATAACTTAACAATGCTTCCTCATTAATTTTCCTAGCAGATATTTGAAAACTTTCTTTAGAATGTCATTATTACTAGGCACAAAGGTGCATTATGCAGACATAAGTTTCAAATGAGAAAAAAAAAAAAAAAAAAAAAAAAATTCTAGCATAATATTCGCTCATCAGAACGC
>OZ025291.1:115994459-116004459 GCA_964019185.1 Maratus speculifer
ACCACAGGTCAGAATTACAGCATACGCTCGGACTGCATGTCAGCCATACAAGCATTAAGTAAACCATTTAATGTAAATGAAATAATAGATACAATACAACAAACAATAAAAAATTCAAATAATAAATTTAAAATCAGCTGGGTCAAGGCCCACATTGGTATTGAAGGAAACGAGAATGCTGATGCATTAGCCAAACAAGCAGCACTAAACCCTTACAATGAAATCCCTTATCATATAGAGAAACCAATAACAACACTAAAGAGGATACTTAAAGAGCTAACAATAAAACAATGGCAGTTCGAGTGGGACTACGGGGAAAAGGGCAGGCTGAACACAAATACTTCCCTAAAGTCGATAAACACAGATTAGTAAGCTGCAAGCTACTTTCTCAAATCTACACAGGTCATGGCGCCTTTCCAGCATATCTACATAGATTTGCTTTGGTAGAAACACCAGAATGCGAGTGCGGGTTAATAGGTACATGCAAACATTACCTCACAGCTTGCCCACTCACACAAACACTCCACCTGGTCAACATAACACCAAACAATGAGCAACTTTGGCACAAACAGCTAGCCCAAAATAAACACCTACAAGCAAAAGGCAAAGCAGTGATCAGATGGCTTATAAATAACATAGACATAATTTCGCACTAAATTGTGGCAAAACTAACCAAGCCTCTCTTCCCATCCACACATCATTACATGAGTATGAGTTGTAATGCAGAGTATTACAAAAATTTAAAAAACAATAAATAGAACCCTGTGTTACTCAATCCCGCCACCCCCCCCAAAATAGGGGACATTAGAAGACCATTACTTCCAAGGAAAAAAAAAAAATAAATAAGAGAGCATTAAAAGAAGTTTACTGTCTCTGCAACAAAACAAAAAAAGGCATTAAAAGAACTTTACTTTAAAAAGAAAAAAGAAAAAAAAAGGGGCATTAAAAGAACTTCACTTTTTCTGAACCAAAAAAAAAAAAAAAAAAAAAAAAAAAAAAAAAAAAAAAAAAAGGGCATTAAAAGAACTTTACTTTTTCTGAACCAAAAAAAAAAAAAGGGCTTTAAAAGAACTACTTTTTCTGCACCAAATAAAAAAGCACTGTGTGCACAACAAAAAATTTAAAATATAAATAACTGGCATTCAAATGCACCTTAAAAATCGAGCTATCTGCGCTGTAGTAAAGTGGTAGTCTTTTAGAGATGAACTGATGGCCCACGAGCCCATTCATGAATACAAACGAAGTGATAACAGCCATGATAACAAATTAAATGGATGAACTGATAGCCATCGAGCTTAACATCACAAAAATAAGCAAAAGCCAACAAAGAAAAGTGTAAGTGCTACTTTATGTAGAAACAGACATCTTTAAAAATAATAGACGAACTAAAGGCCGACCAACAGGCTCCACCTTATAGCGCACCAAGAAAACGATACCTTACCAGTGAACAAATTGAAAATATCAATTAGTTACAACTATTAGAGAAAATATCAACTGGTAATCCCGATTGTGACTACAACAACCAATGCATGTGACATCAACTACCAAGATATGAGAAAATGAATATAAGACAAATAGGAATATATGGGCAGCGGTGGCCCAGATGGCAGAGCATCATGCTTATAGACGTAAAGATCGTGGGTTTGAGGCTCACCGCTAGCTAAAAACCCACCATGTACGCTAACGGCACCTGGTGCATGTAAAATCCGTCGTGGGTGCAAAGTCCTCCAAGTTACCTGTGAATTATACCTCTGGGGGTGCCTTGTCAGGTGAAGATCTCGTCATCCGATCAAGGTTCTAAATTACGAGATCAAACTCGAGTATCGGTTGTCGTATAGGCAGCTCGTATGAGCTCTGTGGAAGAATTAGCGTTATCCCCTTTCTTTTTATTCCTTTCCAATTACAACATCGTACGAATGAACCCAATCAGATAATTAAAAGTAACCTAGAACAGGCCAGGATAGTAACTAAAATTAAATAATAGCGATACAGCTACATTCAGGTAGATCTCAGCTTGTGCAATCAAGCGGCTTCTGCCCCGCAGCCAGGTAAAAAAACTCGTTAAGCTAGGCATATTGCCCGGCAGGCAGGGGCCTGGTCTGCGGTATAATAATAATAATAACAATGCTTCCTCATTAATTTTCCTAGCAGATATTTGAAAACTTTCTTTAGAATGTCATTATTACTAGGCACAAAGGTGCATTATGCAGACATAAGTTTCAAATGAGAAAAAAAAAAAAAAAAAAAAATTATTCTAGCATAATATTCGCCCATCAGAACGCGAGTAGCAAAAGTAACTGAGATATGTTTACAAATATGTCAGGGAAGAAAATGTTGTTAAAGATTTTAAATTCACCAGCTGAAGAGAAGTCGAAGTATAATAAATTTTCTTATTACATTATTTTCTGTATTTGTAAAACTTTATCGATTGATCTATTATTAAATGGAAAATCATATTCCTTGTTGATAACTTAACAATGCTTCCTCATTAATTTTCCTAGCAGATATTTGAAAACTTTCTTTAGAATGTCATTATTACTAGGCACAAAGGTGCATTATGCAGACATAAGTTTCAAATGAGAAAAAAAAAAAAAAATTCTAGCATAATATTCGCTCATCAGAACGCGAGTAGCAAAATTAACTGAGATATGTTTACAAATATGTCAGGGAAGAAAATGTTGTTAAAGATTTTAAATTCACCAGCTGAAGAGAAGTCGAAGTATAATAAATTTTCTTATTACATTATTTTCTGTATTTGTAAAACTTTATCAATTGATCTATTATTAAATGGAAAATCATATTCCTTGTTGATAACTTAACAATGCTTCCTCATTAATTTTCCTAGCAGATATTTGAAAACTTTCTTTAGAATGTCATTATTACTAGGCACAAAGGTGCATTATGCAGACATAAGTTTCAAATGAGAAAAAAAAAAAAATTCTAGCATAATATTCGCCCATCAGAACGCGAGTAGCAAAAGTAACTGAAATATGTTTACAAATATGTCAGGGAAGAAAATGTTGTTAAAGATTTTAAATTCACCAGCTGAAGAGAAGTCGAAGTATAATAAATTTTCTTATTACATTATTTTCTGTATTTGTAAAACTTTATCGATTGATCTATTATTAAATGGAAAATCATATTCCTTGTTGATAACTTAACAATGCTTCCTCATTAATTTTCCTAGCAGATATTTGAAAACTTTCTTTAGAATGTCATTATTACTAGGCACAAAGGTGCATTATGCAGACATAAGTTTCAAATGAGAAAAAAAAAAAAAAAAAAAAAAAAAAAAAAATTCTAGCATAATATTCGCTCATCAGAACGCGAGTAGCAAAATTAACTGAGATATGTTTACAAATATGTCAGGGAAGAAAATGTTGTTAAAGATTTTAAATTCACCAGCTGAAGAGAAGTCGAAGTATAATAAATTTTCTTATTACATTATTTTCTGTATTTGTAAAACTTTATCGATTGATCTATTATTAAATGGAAAATCATATTCCTTGTTGATAACTTAACAATGCTTCCTCATTAATTTTCCTAGCAGATATTTGAAAACTTTCTTTAGAATGTCATTATTACTAGGCACAAAGGTGCATTATGCAGACATAAGTTTCAAATGAGAAAAAAAAAAAAAAAAAAAAAAAAATCTAGCATAATATTCGCCCATCAGAACGCGAGTAGCAAAAGTAACTGAAATATGTTTACAAATATGTCAGGGAAGAAAATGTTGTTAAAGATTTTAAATTCACCAGCTGAAGAGAAGTCGAAGTATAATAAATTTTCTTATTACATTATTTTCTGTATTTGTAAAACTTTATCGATTGATCTATTATTAAATGGAAAATCATATTCCTTGTTGATAACTTAACAATGCTTCCTCATTAATTTTCCTAGCAGATATTTGAAAACTTTCTTTAGAATGTCATTATTACTAGGCACAAAGGTGCATTATGCAGACATAAGTTTCAAATGAGAAAAAAAAAAAAAAAAAAAAATTCTAGCATAATATTCGCTCATCAGAACGCGAGTAGCAAAATTAACTGAGATATGTTTACAAATATGTCAGGGAAGAAAATGTTGTTAAAGATTTTAAATTCACCAGCTGAAGAGAAGTCGAAGTATAATAAATTTTCTTATTACATTATTTTCTGTATTTGTAAAACTTTATCGATTGATCTATTATTAAATGGAAAATCATATTCCTTGTTGATAACTTAACAATGCTTCCTCATTAATTTTCCTAGCAGATATTTGAAAACTTTCTTTAGAATGTCATTATTACTAGGCACAAAGGTGCATTATGCAGACATAAGTTTCAAATGAGAAAAAAAAAAAAAAAAAAATTCTAGCATAATATTCGCTCATCAGAACGCGAGTAGCAAAATTAACTGAGATATGTTTACAAATATGTCAGGGAAGAAAATGTTGTTAAAGATTTTAAATTCACCAGCTGAAGAGAAGTCGAAGTATAATAAATTTTCTTATTACATTATTTTCTGTATTTGTAAAACTTTATCGATTGATCTATTATTAAATGGAAAATCATATTCCTTGTTGATAACTTAACAATGCTTCCTCATTAATTTTCCTAGCAGATATTTGAAAACTTTCTTTAGAATGTCATTATTACTAGGCACAAAGGTGCATTATGCAGACATAAGTTTCAAATGAGAAAAAAAAAAAAAAATTCTAGCATAATATTCGCCCATCAGAACGCGAGTAGCAAAAGTAACTGAAATATGTTTACAAATATGTCAGGGAAGAAAATGTTGTTAAAGATTTTAAATTCACCAGCTGAAGAGAAGTCGAAGTATAATAAATTTTCTTATTACATTATTTTCTGTATTTGTAAAACTTTATCGATTGATCTATTATTAAATGGAAAATCATATTCCTTGTTGATAACTTAACAATGCTTCCTCATTAATTTTCCTAGCAGATATTTGAAAACTTTCTTTAGAATGTCATTATTACTAGGCACAAAGGTGCATTATGCAGACATAAGTTTCAAATGAGAAAAAAAAAAAAAAAAAAAAAAAAAAATCTAGCATAATATTCGCTCATCAGAACGCGAGTAGCAAAATTAACTGAGATATGTTTACAAATATGTCAGGGAAGAAAATGTTGTTAAAGATTTTAAATTCACCAGCTGAAGAGAAGTCGAAGTATAATAAATTTTCTTATTACATTATTTTCTGTATTTGTAAAACTTTATCGATTGATCTATTATTAAATGGAAAATCATATTCCTTGTTGATAACTTAACAATGCTTCCTCATTAATTTTCCTAGCAGATATTTGAAAACTTTCTTTAGAATGTCATTATTACTAGGCACAAAGGTGCATTATGCAGACATAAGTTTCAAATGAGAAAAAAAAAAAAAAAAAAAAAAAAAAAAAAAATCTAGCATAATATTCGCCCATCAGAACGCGAGTAGCAAAAGTAACTGAAATATGTTTACAAATATGTCAGGGAAGAAAATGTTGTTAAAGATTTTAAATTCACCAGCTGAAGAGAAGTCGAAGTATAATAAATTTTCTTATTACATTATTTTCTGTATTTGTAAAACTTTATCGATTGATCTATTATTAAATGGAAAATCATATTCCTTGTTGATAACTTAACAATGCTTCCTCATTAATTTTCCTAGCAGATATTTGAAAACTTTCTTTAGAATGTCATTATTACTAGGCACAAAGGTGCATTATGCAGACATAAGTTTCAAATGAGAAAAAAAAAAAAAAAAATTCTAGCATAATATTCGCTCATCAGAACGCGAGTAGCAAAATTAACTGAGATATGTTTACAAATATGTCAGGGAAGAAAATGTTGTTAAAGATTTTAAATTCACCAGCTGAAGAGAAGTCGAAGTATAATACATTTTCTTATTACATTATTTTCTGTATTTGTAAAACTTTATCGATTGATCTATTATTAAATGGAAAATCATATTCCTTGTTGATAACTTAAGAATGCTTCCTCATTAATTTTCCTAGCAGATATTTGAAAACTTTCTTTAGAATGTCATTATTACTAGGCACAAAGGTGCATTATGCAGACATAAGTTTCAAATGAGAAAAAAAAAAAAAATTCTAGCATAATATTCGCCCATCAGAACGCGAGTAGCAAAAGTAACTGAAATATGTTTACAAATATGTCAGGGAAGAAAATGTTGTTAAAGATTTTAAATTCACCAGCTGAAGAGAAGTCGAAGTATAATAAATTTTCTTATTACATTATTTTCTGATTTGTAAAACTTTATCGATTGATCTATTATTAAATGGAAAATCATATTCCTTGTTGATAACTTAACAATGCTTCCTCATTAATTTTCCTAGCAGATATTTGAAAACTTTCTTTAGAATGTCATTATTACTAGGCACAAATGTGCATTATGCAGACATAAGTTTCAAATGAGAAAAAAAAAAAATTTTCTAGCATAATATTCGCCCATCAGAACGCGAGTAGCAAAAGTAACTGAGATATGTTTACAAATATGTCAGGGAAGAAAATGTTGTTAAAGATTTTAAATTCACCAGCTGAAAAGAAGTCGAAGTATAATAAATTTTCTTATTACATTATTTTCTGTATTTGTAAAACTTTATCGATTGATCTATTATTAAATGGAAAATCATATTCCTTGTTGGTAACTTAACAATGCTTCCTCATTAATTTTCCTAGCAGATATTTGAAAACTTTCTTTAGAATGTCATTATTACTAGGCACAAAGGTGCATTATGCAGACATAAGTTTCAAATGAGAAAAAAAAAAAAAAAAAAATTATTCTAGCATAATATTCGCCCATCAGAACGCGAGTAGCAAAAGTAACTGCGATATGTTTACAAATATGTCAGGGAAGAAAATGTTGTTAAAGATTTTAAATTCACCAGCTGAAGAAAAGTCGAAGTATAATAAATTTTCTTATTACATTATTTTCTGTATTTGTCAAACTTTATCGATTGATCTATTATTAAATGGAAAATCATATTCCTTGTTGATGAAATTTCTGGAGCGACAAACAATACGGGTTTAAACAAGGATTTTCAACAGAACATGCACTAGACGAACTTATTAAAAAAATTAAACAGGATAAAGAAGAAAAATATCAAACACTACTAATTTCAATGGATATTAAAGGCGCATTTGACTATATAAGATGGCCAATAATTGCTAAAAACCTGAAACAGTCTCCCTGCCCCACATACTTAATTAATTGGATCATTAGTTTTCTGGAAAATAGATATGTAACTTTAGAAGAAAATGGTATAAAAGTAACAAAACAAACATTTGGCGACTGCCTACAAGGTAGCTGCCTGGGGCCATTACTGTGGCTTCTAATAGCAGACACAGCACTTAAAAAGCAATGGGGTAAAAATGTCAGAATTCTGGCTTTCGCGGACGACTTTATGCTAATTTTAAGAGCAAAAACAAAAGAAGAACTAGTAAGACTAGTAAATAAAATATTAAAAGAATTTAACGAATGGATAACAATTAATTGTTTAACAATAAATTGGGACAAAACAGAAGTATTATACTTAAACAGAGGTCACACAAGAAATCTCCCAACCGAAAACTCATACAAGATAGAGGGCATAGAATTCAGTGGTAAAAAGTTAGAGCCCAAAGAACAAATTAAATATTTAGGGGTAATGATACACAAGAATCTTAACTGGCTCCCGCAATGCCAACAACAAACAAAGAAAGTTAGAAAATCATTTTGGATGATGGGGCGAATGGTCTCTAAAGGATGTGGTCTACAACCCAACATAATTAAAATTTGGTATAGGACAGTAGTGGAGAAAACACTGACCTACGCTGCCTCAATATGGGGACACAACTTGAATAGGCGCAGCAAGGAGGTTTTATATAGCTGCCAAAGGCACTTTGCATTGGCCATAGTCAGGGCTTATAGGACAGCCTCAACGGCGGCACTTCAGATTCTGTCAGGCTTGATTCCAATTCATCTTCAAGTACAATACGAAGCAGCTTACGGCACAGTCACGAGATTACGCAGAACAATAAACATACACAACGTTACTATACATCACACAGATTATGCCAAAAAGATCAATCTCTGGAGCAAACATCCAGCAGAAACAGTAGAACCACGGTTAGGATACAATGAAAGAGACATAGCCATATACACAGATGGTTCTAAATTGGAATCAGGTGCTACGGGTTCGGCTTTCGTAGCATACAAAAATGAGCAAAAAATCAAGACATGGTCAATGCCACTAAGAAAGTGCAACAGTGTTTTCCAAGCCGAACTACTGGCCATACTGAAAGCAGCAGAATGGGGTAATACCACAGGTCAGAATTACAGCATACGCTCGGACTGCATGTCAGCCATACAAGCATTAAGTAAACCATTTAATGTAAATGAAATAATAGATACAATACAACAAACAATAAAAAATTCAAATAATAAATTTAAAATCAGCTGGGTCAAGGCCCACATTGGTATTGAAGGAAACGAGAATGCTGATGCATTAGCCAAACAAGCAGCACTAAACCCTTACAATGAAATCCCTTATCATATAGAGAAACCAATAACAACACTAAAGAGGATACTTAAAGAGCTAACAATAAAACAATGGCAGTTCGAGTGGGACTACGGGGAAAAGGGCAGGCTGACACACAAATACTTCCCTAAAGTCGATAAACACAGATTAGTAAGCTGCAAGCTACTTTCTCAAATCTACACAGGTCATGGCGCCTTTCCAGCATATCTACATAGATTTGCTTTGGTAGAAACACCAGAATGCGAGTGCGGGTTAATAGGTACATGCAAACATTACCTCACAGCTTGCCCACTCACACAAACACTCCACCTGGTCAACATAACACCAAACAATCAGCAACTTTGGCACAAACAGCTAGCCCAAAATAAACACCTACAAGCAAAAGGCAAAGCAGTGATCAGATGGCTTATAAATAACATAGACATAATTTCGCACTAAATTGTGGCAAAACTAACCAAGCCTCTCTTCCCATCCACACATCATTACATGAGTATGAGTTGTAATGCAGAGTATTACAAAAATTTAAAAAACAATAAATAGAACCCTGTGTTACTCAATCCCGCCACCCCCCCCAAAATAGGGGACATTAGAAGACCATTACTTCCAAGGAAAAAAAAAAAATAAATAAGAGAGCATTAAAAGAAGTTTACTGTCTCTGCAACAAAACAAAAAAAGGCATTAAAAGAACTTTACTTTAAAAAGAAAAAAGAAAAAAAAGGGGCATTAAAAGAACTTCACTTTTTCTGAACCAAAAAAAAAAAAAAAAAAAAAAAAAAAAAAAGGGCATTAAAAGAACTTTACTTTTTCTGAACCAAAAAAAAAAAAAAAAGGGCTTTAAAAGAACTACTTTTTCTGCACCAAATAAAAAAGCACTGTGTGCACAACAAAAAATTTAAAATATAAATAACTGGCATTCAAATGCACCTTAAAAATCGAGCTATCTGCGCTGTAGTAAAGTGGTAGTCTTTTAGAGATGAACTGATGGCCCACGAGCCCATTCATGAATACAAACGAAGTGATAACAGCCATGATAACAAATTAAATGGATGAACTGATAGCCATCGAGCTTAACATCACAAAAATAAGCAAAAGCCAACAAAGAAAAGTGTAAGTGCTACTTTATGTAGAAACAGACATCTTTAAAAATAATAGACGAACTAAAGGCCGACCAACAGGCTCCACCTTATAGCGCACCAAGAAAACGATACCTTACCAGTGAACAAATTGAAAATATCAATTAGTTACAACTATTAGAGAAAATATCAACTGGTAATCCCGATTGTGACTACAACAACCAATGCATGTGACATCAACTACCAAGATATGAGAAAATGAATATAAGACAAATAGGAATATATGGGCAGCGGTGGCCCAGATGGCAGAGCATCATGCTTATAGACGTAAAGATCGTGGGTTTGAGGCTCACCGCTAGCTAAAAACCCACCATGTACGCTAACGGCACCTGGTGCAT
>OZ025291.1:116006959-116446959 GCA_964019185.1 Maratus speculifer
CTATTATTAAATGGAAAATCATATTCCTTGTTGATAACTTAACAATGCTTCCTCATTAATTTTCCTAGCAGATATTTGAAAACTTTCTTTAGAATGTCATTATTACTAGGCACAAATGTGCATTATGCAGACATAAGTTTCAAATGAGAAAAAAAATAAAAAAATATTCTAGCATAATATTCGCCCATCAGAACGCGAGTAGCAAAAGTAACTGAGATATGCTTACAAATATGTCAGGGAAGAAAATGTTGTTAAAGATTTTAAATTCACCAGCTGAAGAGAAGTCGAAGTATAATAAATTTTCTTATTACATTATTTTCTGTATTTGTAAAACTTTATCGATTGATCTATTATTAAATGGAAAATCATATTCCTTGTTGATAACTTAACAATGCTTCCTCATTAATTTTCCTAGCAGAGATTTGAAAACTTTCTTTAGAATAGCATTAATACTAAGTACAAAGGTGCATTATGCAGACAGAATTCTCAAATGGCAAAAGCACACGAAACATCGTAGTTTAATTTTCTCCCATCAGAAAGTGGGTAGCAAAAGAAACCAAAGATGTTTACAAATAAATCAGAAAAGAAAGATATTGTTAAAGATTGAAAGTCGTCGAGATGAAGAGAAATCGATGTGTAATAAATTTTCTGATTAAATGCTTTGCAATATTTGTAAAAAATAGGACTTCTTAAACTTAAACTATAGGACTTAAACTATAGGACGAATTTCATTTTCATGCACGTGAAGTGAAATGTTTGGAATCTGCCATTTTCTGACCATATTGATTGCAATAATTTTGTACATCCTGGCAGGTTTTCATTTTTTAGGTTTTCGTTCATCTAATGAAACTTGGAAATTTAAATCAAACTTTCTTCTGCATCTGGATTAAATTGAAATAAAATGGAGTTTAAAAAAATATTACATTTTTCAAACTAGGGGACATTGTACATTACTAAATAAATAAATAAACAAAATAATTTCTGTAAAAAAACCGTGAAATAACTTGTTTTAACAAATTTATAAACCTAAAAATATATTGTCTTAAAGAATTAAGGGAACATCCAAAGAATATAAGAAAACCGTGTGACACAGCCATGTATTGGCATAAAATGGATAGTACACGTGTACCAATGCGCAATGCAGAAAAAAAGACGAAATTTTTTTTTTTTTAATTAAGCTTTAACTCTTTGAAAAGATGGAAAAAAACATAAAAAGATGATTTAGGGCAACAATTTCGTTACATGTAAATGATAAAAAAGAGTATTGTGTAGAAATGATGCAAGATTTTTAATGTGGCGTGTGGTCTACTTGAACAGCTAAGACTGCTGCACACCTGTTTTCTACGGATGCGTTGATCTTATCGAAAAGTCTCAGGAGAATACCGTTCCACTCTTTAAGAAGTGGAATCTCCAAGTCTCGGGTAGTAAAATTAGACTTTGGTTTCCCAGCAATGCGTCATCCGAGCATGTCCGAAATATACTCGATCGTATTCGGGTTCAGGAGAGCACGCTGGCCATTCCATACGCTGTATTGTTTCAGCTTTAAGCATGTATTCCGCAAGAGGAGATGTATATGGTCTGGCATTATCATGAATCTCTAATGGCTGCAGCGTAAGATATGACATGAGGTCTCAGTATCTCGTTTGCATAACTTTGAGCCGTCAAAGTAATATTACGAATAATATATAGATCAGTACGTCCATCTATGCTGAATCCACCCCATACAATTAAACTACCTCGTCTGTATTCAGATATTCAGAACTTTCACGAACGAATGTGGGGTTATTTCGAGTGCCCCTTTCCCTTCATACCAAAATACGTCGGGTGTCACACTTCAGACTGGATCGGGACTCGTCTGTAAGCAGCACTTGGCTGCAATCATGTGGCTCCCGATCTCAATATTCAGCAGCCCATCTTCTTCGGGCCGCACGGTGGCTTGAGATCAACGGAATGCAGACCATTGGCCTATGAGCCAATGGTCTATGAGTATATACTTCTTGATGAGACCTGTTGTGTTACGTACTTTTTAGCCGGACATCCTTCGTCCTATTGCCAAGAGCAACTGTCTTTGCAGCAGAGTAGTATTGTCTGCTCTGTTTCGACAACATACACCATATACCTGTCATCAGTTGTTGTAGTGGTGTGTGGTCGACCTTGCATTGGTCGACGTCTAACAATCACTGTTTCTTGGAATCGATTCCATAGCCTTCCAGCGACACTTCTGGCGACTCCAACAGCGTCCACAACACTTCATTGTGTTTGCCCGGATTCAAGTCTGCATGTAATACACCATGCTATAGATTCTGGTGAATCACGTTGTTGAGACACTTTCAAGTCACTCTTTTTCAATAATAATAATAATAATAATAATAATAATAATAATAATAATAATAATAATAATAATAATAATAATAATAATAAGCTGAGCAATCCAATTTAACAGTATGGCAGTAAAACAGACGCTTCTGCAACATCCCGATTTCTTCCCTTGTTTTTTTTTTTTTTTTTTTTTTTCCTGTTTTTTGATATCATGAACTTTGATTTGCATATGAAGTTTTATTCTTATGTTTCCTGTTATTCTTTAAATTATGGATGATTTATTTTATGGTACTTATCGGTGTAAATATTTGAGTAATTTCGTAAAAAACCATGTGGCCCCCTAATTGTTTTGAGCAGAGTATATATATATTTATGTATAAATATATATATAATTGCATATTGATAAATGTGTGTAGTTTTTGAAATTTATAAAATTTTCAACATTTTCGCCTTATATTATTTCCCGCAAATCTGTTACTTTTCTGTAACCATTTGCGGAGTGAGACACTTTTGTATTATGTGCGCCTAGGTCCAATTTTAACAGTTACTATTAAATGAAATTCCACATTAAGAAAAAATATCTACAGTCCCTGGCCAAATTTATTAGACGCACTCCCTTTTCCTCGTGTCGAATCATATTACTAGCTTCATAGAAATATTACTTTGTGAATAACTGCAATTAATTATGTACATCATTTGTAAGATTATAATAAATAAAAAACATGCCTATGACTTTAAAACTCTTTCTTTTTACAAATTAAATTAAAAATGGCTGAAATTGCAAAATGTATAACTTGAAACTCAAAAAAATGTCAATATTTTTTGGAGCCTCTTTTGTCGGCTATCAGTGCCTCTATTCTTCGCGGCATGCTATTAATACAAAATTGAAGAGTTTCTTGTATGCGTGGGTGATGATTCCAGATTTGGATAAGATTTTCTAGGAGCTGGGATTTGTTTGTTATGACTGGTTAGTCAATTCTCCAGACCAATATAAAGAGGTTTTCAAAATCGGTTTATTCTAAAGCTAAAATGGTGGTTTACAAATGAAGAACCATTTGTATTTTTGCAAGGTAAATCTTTTTGTTACATAGCACGATCCGTCAAGATCTACTTTCAATAAAAAAATATCCCTGTGTTGAACTACTCCCGGTAATTCATCAGACATGTATACCATTGAAAATGTTTGGGAGCTAATGAAGAAAAAACTGGACAAAGAGCTCATAACGAGCAAAACACAGCTCACAGAAAAACTTATCCTTTTCTGGAAACATCACTCAAACATGCAAGAAACATTTCAATTTTGTACTAACAGAATGCCATGAGGAATAGAGGCACTGATTGCCGCCAAAGAAGACTCCAAAAAATATTGACATTTTTTTAAAATTTCATGCTTTAAGTTTTAAAATTTTAGCAATTGTTAATTTAATTTACAAAAATAAATAATTTTAAAGTCATTGGCATGCTTTTAATTTATTATAATCCTACAGATGATGTACATAATCAATTGTAACTATTGGCTTTGTAATATCTCTATAAAACTTGTAATATGATTCGACGCAAGAAAATATGAGTGCGTCTAATAATTTGGCCAGGGACTGTATATATGTTTTTCTACTAATCTCATTTTAAAAAAAATACATTTTTGAATTAAAGATGCATATGATCAAAAATTGCCATGATGGGGAATTGTGAACCGAACTTAATAAACAGTAAAAACACTTTGTTAAAGTATGAAAAAAAAACCCAATAATAATCATTTTGTCACAGTGAGCGGCGAGGGAAAAACAAACCTGTATCGCTGAAGCATCCCTTTAATTGTTGGTAAAATAGCGAAACGATATTATTGTAACTTACAATTAGATTGCAGGAGATTATTTAGTTTACTCGAGTTAAGCCTATTTATTTGATCTGTTTTTCTGAATTTGCTACTAATGAATGAAATTTTTTCTTGCTCTTATTTTTTTTTCCTTACCAGAAATACATGATTTAACCGCAATCGATAAAAAGCTGAAATTAAAAAATAAAAAAAGGAAAGGAAACCAAGTCACTAGATTGATGATGAATGAGCTTTCTTTATTCAGTTGAATTAAAAGCGGTCGAGTGAATCGTTAATCTTCTGGAGGAATTGATTTGTGACAAATTGTCCCCTTTAAATTTGTTTTGTAATTCTGGGTGAGTCTCTTTTTAATCGTTTTAAGGGGCTCAGTACCAGTGTTGCCAGATTCACTGTCGCAAAAAGCAAGACAAAGATAGGAAAAAAAAAAAAAAAAAAAACAAGTTGGAAATTGCACGTCAAGCGTAGTAAACGACGTGCATTCGTGCTATTACAAAGTTTAAAAAAAAAAAAAAAAAAAAAAAAAAAAAAAGATTTTTAGTATGATAGTACACTGTATTTTGGATACAGTATAATGACCAAAATCTTTTGTGTGTCCCTGTAAATACTATCTGCTTTCTATTACACAAGAAGTAACTTGTAGTAAAGCTCAGCAACATATATCAACTTCATAAAATGTGAAACAGTTTAATAGTACTAAAACGTTCCCCAAAAAGTGTTTCCGCCTATACAATTATGTAAAGGAATATTTTTGTGTTGCCCTGTAGATTGGTAACAAATATTCTTTGAACAACAAATTGTTCAGAAAGTATTTTTTAGTATATACTTCATAGATGTATGTCAATTTAATTATGTTCGAACAAATATAACATCATTAAAATGCACTTGAACTTTTTTTTTCATTGACCGCAATATAACGGAATGCTTTTGATTGCCCCTGTAATTAAATTAAACATCTGATTTTCAAACATTTGAAATGACTCGACAAAATTATACAACAATTAGATATTTTAAATTTCAAACGATTCAGTTGGGGAGTTTTTGCCCCGTTATATGCGGACAGACGGACGAACTGAACGACGACTATAAATGCTACATATTTATATATTACGAACGCACCCTCAAAAAGTGGCTTCTAAATCACAACATAAAATTACAGTAAATCCTACAAAAACGGACATCTCTATAACGGTATCTTGATTTAAACAAAACAAATTCATGTTAATTACTGAATAAATGTTATACAATTGCATTTTCTAAAATGGAAACCTCTCTAAAATGGAATCTTTCTCTTGTCATTAGAAATTCTTAGTAAGTTTAAGAGGCCACTCGAGACCAGGATGATAATGTTAAGAAGGCAGGGGGGGGGGACGTTATTTTCAAATACCTCGTACACAGTTTAATATTTTTACACACATATATATATATATATATATATATATATATATATATATATATATATATATATATATATTTGCATAAGTTAGCTGAGGATGATCTACAACTGGGCTAGTATTTACTTTTTCGATTTTGGTTATATATTTTTTTATATTATGATAGTTCAATTTCAGAACCTCTTCTAACCGGTTCCAACAAAAGTTAAGGAAATTAAAAAAAAAATCTGAAACCAAAATAGAAAAAGTAAAAACTAACTTCACTGCAGATCGTCCTCAACTATTCTATGTAAAAATATTAAAATTTGAACGAGATATTTGAAAATAACGCCCCCCCCCCCCTCTATAGATTTAATATTATGATCCTGGTCTTTTAAGTGACAAGCGTAAGCTCTTAACGGTAAACATAATGATTAATTTTATACAGTAAAATCTATAAAAGAGAAACCGGCAGGAATTAGTGATGGGGCGAACATTCGGCCATTGTTATTGGCCGTTTTATCGAAAATTGAATGCTTGTTAGACGAATGCTTCGGCCGAATATTTCGAGAGATCTTACCTAACAGTGCAACATATTTTGCCAAATAAATTCAAGATAAGATTTTTGTTTTCATTTTTTGCAACTTTTCTCTGAAACCCATACGGGTTTCTTTCTGACAATAGCTATTTTTCTTTCATTAAGACATTTTTCTTCTTAGTTGTACAAAATGTATAGTTATTCGGATGCGAAAAAGTACAGCATTTCTTTATTTCCTAGAAAAGTTGGGAATCTTTTCAAAAAGAGTGTCCAAATTGGAGATTTGAACTGACTTCGGAGATTCATCTATCAGGGAAATGACTGCATTAAATAATGATAAAATAGAACTTAGGATGTAAAACTCTATCAAAGAGAGAAAAAAAACTGCCAAGTTACATGTTAGTGGAAAAAAACCTAAAAATTTTATTTTAACGGTTGTCTCGTAGGTTTACCAATATGTTTTCCTACACCCACAAATATGAAACCATGGAGGACTGGCAGCAGGAAAATACAATGGTAAACCTACGAGTCACCCAGTAAAATCTGGTTTTCCCCAAGATATGTTTTGACAGACCGAATATGTTTTAATATGCGAAACGAATTTTAACTATTTCTGAAATTTCAGCCATGAACTCGGCGAGGTGATTGTCTGTGCTGCAGCCTCCCCATCTATATTAAATATTAGGATTCTTAAACATTAGGAGAATGACCCAAATTACTTATGATTTTAGATAGCAAATGATACAAGAAGAAAATACAAATAAATACAAGCTGTAATAAGTATAGTAGATATCGAAGCGGGTGATTTGCAGATTCAGTAATATCTTTTATGATAAATTTGGACTTTTTCTGCATTTATTTTTGTGACTAGAGCCACTAATGCATAAACATATTTCCATAACCAGAATGAAAATCACAATAAATCCCCTAACCGTGAGGAAAAGCTTAGGATAGTTAAAGATTTATTGTGTTTTTGTTCCATATAAAAGTCGTATTATAGAAAAAAAAAATGTGAAAGTATGAAATAGGAATTACATGATATACAGTCGAGCCTCCATACAACAAAACTCCATACATCGAAATTTCTCTATATAACGAATTTTTAGTAGGAACGGTTCCCTTTTCGCATGATTACATTAAAAACAGTCTCTATATAGCGAAATATCGATCTCCATATAACGAATTTTTTCATAAATTGGTCTTAATTTACTCAGGTTTAAAAGGCTTCGAAATCATCTGGAATCAATTTTCCATCACTTATTTTTGATTTATCGACAGTGCTGAGTTTTTTTTTTCTTAATATTACTTCTCTCCTTGTTCTTTAAGTCCAACGAATTCATCCCACCTCCCACACACCTTTCCACATCCTTCTCAAAGCAGAGTCAATTGGATTGATGCACATATAAGAGAGGAATCAATGAGAAGCACATAAGAGAGGCTCAAATGGAGGAAATTCTTAACTACAATTTTTCATTCCTTGCTAAAATTTGAGTTTTTTTTCTTTTTTTTTAGAGCGTAACAATTTTAAAATCAAAACAACAAAAAATAACAGATTTCTTTGTCTGAAATTAATGCAAGTGTTCCTTATTTGATTTTCATTAAGCTTTCAAATAAATGTCTGTTCTCTTTTTTGAAACAGCTTAAATAATTAAGAAATAAAATGTTAGGTTAATATTTACTTTTAAACATTTCAAATTCTTAATTAAAAACATCAAAAATAATATTTGTTGAAATTTCACACACTAAATTCGATTTTTTAACATCATTCTCTATACATCGAATTCCACTACATAACGAATTTTTTACTGGAACGGTGGATTTCGTTATATAGAGGCTCGACTGTATATTCAAAAAAGTTAACAAAAGGTAAAGCATAAGCATGAGTGATCGTTCTTTAATTACGTCACAACTTAAGAGCCCACACTATAGTTACTCTAAAAGACCCGTATGATAATGTTAAGTCTATGGGGATGTTATTTTCAAAGATCTTGCTCAAATTTTAATATTTTATACATGAATATTTTTGCATAGACCTACAACCGGGATAGTTTTTTCTTTTTCGATTTTAAATTCAGATTTCTCTAAAAAAATTAATTTTCGGAACCGGTTGGAGCCGGTTCTGATTCGTTTCTGTTCTATTTTGATGTAAAATGTAAATAAAAAAAAAAAAAAAATCAAGAGTAATAGCTATAACATTTTCCGGCTTGTTAGAATCACTATTGGCACTCAAATATTCCTGGTTAGAACCGACCGATTGTAAAACGCTATGGCTAGTATGGATTGATCGCCCTCGAGACATGATGTTTTACAATTAATCGGTTCGGCATTAAATTGCTTCCTTTTTCATGATCACCTTTCAACACGTAATTGGTTTTCAGCGGCTCGATAATCTTTTGATTTTCTCGTTTTCTGCATTGAAAGAGGTTTTTGCGCCAAACCAAATACAGTACTACTTAGCTATCCCGTCGACCAATTTCGCCAAATGATACGAATTGCCAAACTAATAAGCAACTTATACATGTTGACTAAACTTTTATTTTAAATAACAAAAGAACAAATAAATTAGTAAGACATTAATAAAAAGTCGAAATAAAAAACACTTTATGATTGTTTACGTACGCGTATTGTGTTTAATGTCATTGAATGCGACATTCACGGCCATTCATTTCTTTGGCTTCGGCTTTTTCCGTATTTGTTAATTTCCGTCTACCCATTTTTAAATTTGTTAGTTTTCTCCTTTATTATAATGATTTTAACATTTTAATTTCCTATTCAAATAAAAATTCTTCTAAAAGTAAAAAATTTAATTTAAATTCAAATAAAAATTCTTCTAAAAGTAAAGAATTGAATTTAAATTCAAAAGCGACCACGTTATTTTGTCAATTCTTCACCGAAAACAACAACAAATTTTCAATGGTTTAAAAAAAAAAAAAAAAAAAAAAAAAAAAAATGGTTGAATAAGAAATAATAACGATATCAAAAGATTACACGCACTTCTCATAGAAATATATTTCGAAATCATGCGCCGAAACACATTCCTCTTTAAAATGATAATGTTATATATACATAGCCCCTAACTACTTTTAATGTTATATTTGTGTAAAGCAATATCCAGTAGCAGTATAAAAATGATAAATGTCAAATTGTTAAAAACTGATTAATTTAATCATGTCATAAATACTATGGGACCTCCTTTGTGACTCCTATGATACTTTGCGACCTCCCTTCGAAGCACCTTGAGCACAATGCCAAGTTTAAACTTTGAAGAACGGTTTTGTTTCAGCTACACTGCAAAAAGAAAAGATTATTACTACGCTGAATTTAGTTTTTTGAAATGCCAAATGAAATTTTAGTACTTTAAGTTTAAATACTTAATAATAACATTACTTTTAGTGTTAGTACCAAATTAATTTCATCTTAAACAATTTACGATAAGATTAAAGAAAAGAGTTATACAAAATAGCAATATTTGATATAGTTTAGGTTTTACATCTCTTTGAACTTTTATGGTATTCTTATTTATTACTTTTATAGTATATACAGCTATATCCAACCCTATTTTGTATAGTTTTTTACAAAGTGTTATTATCCTTTTAACCACGATTTTTTAATAATACAAATAATTATTATATTTATTGTACGGAATCCTTTGAGTGCGAGTAATAGTCGCACTTAACCGTTTATTTACAGTTAGAATCAGCAAAGCATAAAACTGTTTGCATAAATCGTATAATTAGAAACTAAAGCTTTGTTAAATCTTCCAGTAATGAAGATGAAGTTAGGTTAGCTAAATATTTATTATCCCTTGTCCTGAAGAAGGTGATACAGGAGCTGAAAAATTATGATAATATTAAAATATGAACGAGTAATTACGTGCTCTATATTCGTCAAAGTTAAAAAAGAGTTTAACCTTTTCCGGCGCGGACAAATTCTGTTAGTAAAATGAGAAATTATCGACTGTCACCGGAATTTTCAAATGACTTATTAAGAAATCAAGAACTCCTTAATTTAAGCTTTTATTGTAAAAGCAAGATTTTATTAAAATATTATTGGTGTCATTTGCAAGTTTGGAATTAAAATTAGGTGTGTCCCGACCGAACACACTGGGCCGGAAAGGGTTAACATGCAGCTATGGGCGTGTGGTGCTCTTTTAATTTAAATAGCATCATTTCCTAAAAATATTTTTAAAACATGAAAAAATGACTCATCGACTGATAATTATCCTTAATAAATTAATTGTTTTCATTTTTATGTATAGAAATTTAAGGCTTCTGAAAGTTCGGATCATAGTTTAATGTTCAAATTTTACTTTTTTTTTCTTTTTCTTTTTATGAATAAAACTAAATTTATAATGCTACTCGATATAAAAAAGATAACTTGCTTTCCAGACGCCGAAGCTCTTGGTATAATAATAGTAAACAAAATTAATAGTTAGAAAATAAAATATTAACAAATATTCTAATCATGAGGATGAACTAGAGGTCTGCACGGGCCCGGGCTTGGTCCGTGGCCCGTACCCGGCCCGGCGGAATCGTTTCGAATTTTCTAAAGGGCCGGCAGATTTAGAATAGTTTTTTCAACGGGCCGGGCCGACAAACAACATAAACGGGCCGGCAAAAAAATTGAACAGCCCTACGGGCCGGGCCGATAAAAAAATTTTCGGGCCTGCCGGCCCGTTCGCAAGATTTGACCAGATACAATAAAATGTGAGCTATTTTCAAAGAAATGGTTTTAACGAGAGTAAGTATAAATGTGCGTTACGAGCCATACTAATTTGACGGCGTTAGTATAAAAATGTACAGTGTAGCGATCGGCATCGGACAGTTACATTGTGTGTAATCCGTTTTAATATTTTTTTAGCTGACTCGTGTCGGCCCAAGATCAAGCTTGCATTATTTTTCTAGATGTAGACTAGCCGGACCGGAACTAGCCTTAATTGTTCCCATGATCTGTAGGACGGACAACATGATTTGTAAAATTATTAACAGCGATAAAGAACTTATGTTAGCTTAAGCTTTGGATATATACTTCTTGATGGTTTTTAAATTAATTTCTCAATAATGCGAAAATTTGACATATTTTCTGATTAATTTTAAATTGTAAAAGTATAAAAGTGATAAGCCTGACTATTGAAGGGATTTGGAATCGAATAGAGTTTTTCATTTTTGGTAAATAAAATACTTGTGTAACCTTGTTGAGATATATAATAGTTTTTCAAATGATTGCAGGTTTTTCTCCCATGCTATCACTTCTGGAAATTCTATTCAAAACGCTAACTATGACAGCATTTTATTTGCTTGCAGTATTCTTAAATTGCTTGTATCAAAAAATGGATAACCCCATTCGATTATATAGTTTCTGAATAAAGATACCTGCTAAACTTATGCGTTTCTGAGAGAAAAATGAATTTAAAAATATATCAGAAAGGAGCTTCTTTGAATTTAAGAATGAATTTGGATTTAAAATCTGTAATAAAATGATATAGAAATATTTTTATAAATCTCTTTTTATTAAATAAAAGAAGTAAGAAAGCTTCAAAAGTTACGATGTTTTTAGCTTTCTTTCTTTTTCTTTTATTCCAAGCCATATTAATTTTTTTAATGAATCTTTATTCGAATGTTGAAAGCCTAAATATCTAAGTAATCATTAATGCTGTTAATGTGTATTTCCAGTAAAATATACTGTAAAATCATTCTATAGGTATGTATGCAGTATTCTTTTAAGGAATCTTAGTTATATGATAAAAATCTGAATTTTTTAGAAATCTAAGAAATTGTAACGGGCCGGGCCTATGGTTTCACTGATTTCTGTACGGGCTGGGCCTAAAATATAAAAATTTAAACGGGCCGGGCCGAACTTTTGAGTTTAACAACGGGCAGGGCCGGGCCCGGGCCTTGAAATTCCGGCTCGTGCAGACCTCTAGGATGAACGTGGATTAATTATATATTTATTACCTCCTTTGTTCTACAAAAACATGGTTTATGGCTGAAAACTATTACCTGAAAATTTGACGAAAGAGCAATTACGTGGGTAGCAATATTCAGATATAATAAAATGTTAAACATGATGCTAAACGCTTTTATTTATTCGAGTTAGCAGTCCTAGAATATATTTTTAGAAAACATGAAAAAATATGCCATCACCTAATAAACATAATGGATAAATGAATTGTTTTTGTTACTATATGCGTAAAAGTTTAAGGCTTTAGTGAGTTGAAATCAAATTTTGATTTTATGAAATTGCAAAATACACATTAAATATATATACTCACAAATAAATGAAAAATCAAAATTGAAAAGTATATTCTTTTGTATATATAAGATGTCGATTTGCAGGATTTATTAATATTTTCCACATTGAATTTGAAAAACTTCTACATTAACTAGAAATAGAATGACCCTAATGTAAAAGAAATCTCGCATTTAAAAAATAAAATTATAATGAATCTTTCATCCAGGAGGATGAACTTTAAGATAGTTAAAGATTTATTACGCCTTGTTCTGCAAGAAGATAGTATTAGCGCTGAAAAACTATCATATTAAAATATTAAAGAGCAATTACGTGCTCTATATTCTAAAAAACTAACAAAAGGTTAAACACGAAACTAGGAGTGTCAAGCAGTTTTAATTAAAAGAGTCAGCACATCCTAAAAATATTTTTTAAACATGAAAAATAAGCCATCGACTGATAATTAGAATGGTTAAATGAATTGTTTTCGTTTCTAATTATAGAAGTTTAAGGTTTCTGCTGTTTCAGAGCGTTCTTTATTTTTGTGATTTTTAACGGGCCAGATAACTTTTAAATGTCATAAGTTAGAGAAAGCTTTAAAGCTTTTAATTTTTAAGTCAGAGATACTTGCGCGCAGGGTTCTCGCTGTCGCTCGCCATTGCGCCAAATTTCGACCAAATTCTTCATTTGGCGAGTAAACAAGAGATTAGATTCGCCAAATTGCTAGTGCTTAATTTTTGTTTTTTCTGTCTTTTATTTTTTCATACATATGCATATATGTATATTTTTAATATATATGTCGCGGATAGTTGAAATTAAATTAATAACAATCGTTGTCGCAGTTATAAAAACTTTCTTTTTTAGAACATATTAAAAACTGAGGTACATTTTTTTTTTTTGGGGGGGGGGGGGGGGCTACACGGCGAATCTATTTTGCTAATATTTTTTTTTCATTTGGCGAATGTTTTTTATTTTTAATTAGCCAAATTACTAACGTTGGTCAAATGTCAGCGAGAACACTGCTTGCGCGCGGGATATATGTGACCCTCGAGTTCATTTCGTGGATAGCAACTTGACGATATTAAATATATAAGTCATAAAACAAGTACATACACAATACTAACAAGTTTGTATAACAAAAGACCAAATTTCTTATTTAAGGACGGCAGGTAATGTTATATGGATAGAAGATTCTAAGAATAGTTTGGATAATAATAATATTTGAAAATCGAATTTTATGCTTTCGAAAATATATGCAGAATTACAAAACGAATGGGGATTAATATATTTAATTCAATGCTTAATTTTTTATGGGAAGTGACTTAAATTATTAGAATGAGAGAGAAACGATTTTATTATTTTACTTACCCTTCTCCCCAGTAATATCAGCAGAGACCGAAATATACAAGCTGGTTTAAATCAGCACACAATATATTTATTACAACAGACAATCATAAACATTGCAGACTAATATGTTGATATGACTTTGCATTAATTCAAATTGTCGAATTTATCAAAGATAGTTTTTGACATAGTTACTTTCACTGATCATGTTATGGAAAAATATAATTTAAAATATCTAATAAATAACACAAATAATACATTTAATATAAAAAACAATAGTTTTCGCGAAACTTATAAATACAACCTGACTTTAAGATATAAAATTTTTAATTACAATTCTTTTGTAAAACAGTTAAATTCTTCAAATAATTTTGCTTATTATTGTAACGACCCCCCGTATAAAAAATAGATAAGCACCACAAACGGACGCATTACTACTGCTGATCTTAATATCATAGAGCAAAATAATTAATAATAATAAAAAAAAAAAACTAATGGGTTACAGTACCAAATTCCTCTTTTCATATAAGCATAACATTAAAACAATAATATTGCAGTTTATTTAAGATTTAGATTTATTTATATATAAAACTACAATAGATTATAATATATTTTTTGAGTTTTTTAATGAAGGGAAATTCAAAGTTATAGATCAACTAAAAAAAAAAAAAAAAAAAAAAAAAAAAAACATTAAAAAATTGCAACATATAAAAATATAAATCTCAAAAGTATAAATAACAACCTAAAGAATTTCTATAGTAAGTTTATATAAAATTCTAATAAAATTCTGTACTGTAACTGTTAGTTGTAATATATTTAATAATTCTTCTTGTAATTTATTGCTGAAAATTCTTACTCAGATATCGACCCTATCTATACTATAAAGGCCAAAATCTGTGCTTAAAGCATACGTCATTTTGCGAATGATAACACTTTAAAATTTGAAATGCAATTTCGTTTTTTCAAATTTTGCTACTGCAAATTTTTAAACATTCCAGATTTTAAATTTTTACACCGCCGCCGTGTAGGGAAAAAAATATGCTTTTAAATGCAATTTCTTTGAAATGACATTAATGCTATATCGTATATCTTATGTTATGTTATATCTTATATCTTGTATCTTATGTTATATCTTACATCTTATGCATGATACATTAAGATTTAGTTTTGTGATATTAATTTTTTTGTATTTTTAATACCACTTTTGTAATCGTGGCAGCAAAAGCATTTCATTTCTATTAAAACTGGTGAAAAGAAAACAGATTACTCTATCTTTTCGTTGCCATTTTCTTATAAAAAGTGAAAAAAAAAATAAAATTAAGGCGCCACACTAGTCACTGAAAAAGGTCCGGATAATAATGTAAAATTTGTGGGGGCGTTTTTTTTTTTTTTTAAATATATGTATTTATTTATTTATTTATTTATTTTCAAATATCTCGCTTAAATTTTAACATTTTTTTTTTTACATGATTTTTTTTTTTTTTTTTTTTTTTTTTTGAATAGGATAACTGAGGACGATCCACAACCGGGATAGTTTTTACTTTTACGATTTTGGTTATATTCTTTTTATGTTAGGATAGTTTCAGTTCAAACCGGTTCTGAAAGTTAAAGTTTTTTTTTTTTTTTTTTTTTTTTTTTTTTAATCTGAAACCAAAATTTAAAAAGTAAAAGCTAGCCCGGTTGTAGATCGTAATTAGCTATCTTTCGGAGAAAAAAATCATGTAAAATATTAAAATTTGAACGCCCTTGTAGACTTAACATTATCATCCGAGTCTTTTTCAGTGACTAGTGTGGGCCCTTAAAATGCGTGCTTTGACAAAAATATCTTTTGTATAAAACCCGGTGAATTTCAGTTTTATTTCGTTTTTATTTACCAAATGGATATTTTAAACTTATTACAAACTTACTTTGGATTCGATACAACATTTTCTCTTAACGCTAAAAAAAATAAATAAATAAATAAATAAATAAAATAAAATAAAAATAAATAAAAAAAATAGTTGTGTGAGTTATTTTCTTTGCTTTTACTTAATTCTTATTAGCCAGCTGAAAGAATGCAAATTTATTAATCTGTGTGTGAAATCTTTTTCCGAAATTTCAAGAAATGTCAATGAATGATTTCCGATAAAACACAGAGCTATTAAAAACAAATGAAGACATATGAATCATTCGATATCATATTTGCTTCTCCTTGAATGACGACATTGTTTTTTTTTTGTTTTTGTTTTTGTTTTTTTGCTGGGTTTGTGTTTTATTCAGCTCTAATGACGTCATATGTATACTTTTCTATAGATGCTGGAATAGATAGTAAAACAAGAATGCTTTAGCGGATGCAAATCATGTCATTATATATATATATATATATATATATAAGAGCGTGTATTTTAATTCTCAAGACTGAAATAATATGCTTTGTAGAAGTGCGCTATTTTGACCCCAACTACTTTGCAATACTTCTCAAGTGAAAATATTTCCCTTTGGAAAATAACGTAATCGAAATCACACACTCATAAAACGCAATGCTTTACAGAAATTTAGAGTGTCTTTATAGAAGAGTCGTGGCGTACAGTGTGCATGGTGTGGTCTTTGTCCAAAAATGGCGATTTATGTTACAAAAGTTTTGAATTTAAATTATATTAAAACAATCAAATTAGAATACCATTTAAAAAAAGTGAATACGGATATGAGAGATACATATGTAAATTTTAAGATGATGAAAATGATATCGGGCTTAGATTTCAAGGGGGAAAATTCTATGATTGAGTCAAAGTGGAATAAATCCTGTTGTTTTTGGTTTTGGAATACCAAGCATAAGAGCCTTAATTCATAACTTTGTCATAATAACAGATCGCTATTATATTTAACTGCTTACATTATGATTAAAGTTTAATTTTAATAATTTCTAAAACTAAGTTTTTTGGAAATAGTATTCTGTTAACTTTATTTTAAATATGAATTTTTTAAAAGTTAGACTTTCCAATATAAGGTTCATTTTTTATTGTAACTAATTTTGTAGGCTTATTATCAATCAATGAAACAGTTTCTTCGTAAATATTTTATTTCGTCCGAATTCGACGGGTTCTACCTTGTAAATATGAAATCATAATGAAACGAATGATTAAACGATTGATTTAATTTCACGGCTATTCTTTCTAAAATAATGAACGTTGGCGGTGAAATTAATATAAATTATCCATACTGACCGCAGGATTTCAAAAGTGGTGTTAGAATTTTAAATTTTAATCCGTCTCGAGATTTTTTTTTTTTTTTTTTTTTTTTTTTTGTCTAATTTTAATGACATTTTCTAATGGTGGCAACAAAATGGCTTCAGTTTTCGGAAAAATAGGAAAAAAAGAGGAAACTTTAGGGATTTTTTCATTTATATTTTTTCTTATCATTTTTAAATGTTAATTAAATTTATCTTTTGTTTCATTCAATAGTGAAGATAATATTGAGATTAATTTATATTTATCGATTCACATATATTCGATATTCATAGTAATGTGATAACAGAAAAAATAAACGATACACCATAGTTTACCTTATTAAGATTTAAAACAAAATCATTTAATTTGACTATGCTAAGCTAAACTCAATATCTTTATATTAGATGATTTAAGATTTAAAATAGATAATTAATATATTTACCCTATACACTTAGAATAGTATTATAGGTCTCCAATTTATTAAAAGTTAGATACAATTTAATCATGTAAATTAATTAAATTATATTAATAGAATTAATTGATCTAACTATACAATTATCCATACATTAGTGTCAATTAAACATCCATTAGAATATGTTTTTAAATTTAACAAATGCATTTCCCACTCTCATTTTTTTATAATTAACCATTGCGTATTATCCAAACAACACCGCCCTCCTCCGTACTCTAACATCTACTAACCCAGCCATTCTACTGTGTGCGTTTTTTAATTTTTTTACATTATTTATTTATTTTTTTTTATGTTTCAAAAATTTTTTGTAATTTTTTTACGCAATGTGTTAATTATTTTTGAGATCATGTAATAAGTAATTGTATATTAAAGAATATATGAATTTTTTAGCATCATAAATTAGCTTTTTAATGTTTGCATTAATTATATGAGAAGAACATAAACATTTTATTCTATATAAATGATTAAGGATTATATTATGATATATAGAATTATGAAGGTGCGATTAAAAATTAGTAAATGTATTAACCTAAAAATTAAATTCATTCCGTTTGTCACATCTACCAGTTATTAATTTGTTTTCTTTTGATATAGTTTTAAGATCTAAAAAGTTAATGGTATATTAGAAAGCAGCTTTCTTGTAATTTCTAAATTAGCTGGGTAATCTAGTGGGAATTGAGATATACTGGTATTGTCATTTTTAATTAAAATTATATCATCAATATATCGATATAAAAGTTTTTTGTTATTAAAATATTTACGTTCATAATGATATAAGGCTGATAATATACTAGATGTGCATTCACCTTGTGGCATACCAACTTTTGTATATATATATATATATATATAAATTATAAAATGTGTTAAAAATTAATTAATAGGTCGGATGGTTGGGTAGATGTTAGATTAAGGAGGCAGGGTGGAGCTGCTGGAAAAGATATGCGCTTATGTTAATATTTAAAAAAGGGGGGTTGTTGGTGGTAGGAAAATGGTGCAGTGGAACAATAATATAGTGTTAATTTATTATTTATGGTAATGTATTGTTATAGCATTCCTTGTTGATTCCTCTGGATTTAATATGTAATGTAATTTGAGGTGATCAATGGTTGATCATTTAATATAATATTTTATTACTTTTACAACATTTTAAATTCTTATTTTAGTTATCAAAATAAGCTATACCTTGATGATATATTTCATAATAATATAATAAATTATTAATTTGCCGATTTTTGCTTTAAATAAGGGTTGGCATGGTTTATGTCGGTTGGTTTTATCTATGGTTTAAACCATATGTATATTTTTATAACATCATCTGGTAATTTTTTTTTCTCTCGAAAATTATTTCTTATTTTTATTTTTATTTTTTTCTTCATAATTTCAGATTTCTTATTTTATATAGGGGGCCTTGGTCAGTTTTATATGTATAGGAATAACTGTTTAAATGAAAAATGATTTTTTTTTATATATCTACTTAATCCTCTGTATATAGGTTGTTTACAAATAGATATAATACAAATAGATTACAATAGATTATATGTATATTTTTATTACATCCTCTAGTTATTATTTTTTTTTCTTTCGAAAATTACTAAAGATATTTCTTATTTTTATTTTTTTTTTATTTTTTTTTTCTTTATAATTTCAGACTTCTAATTTTATACAGTGGGCCTTGGTTTATTTTTTTATGTAAAGGAATAACTGTTTAAATGAAAAATGATTTTTTTTTCCATTATCTACTTAATCCACTGTATTTAGGTACTTTACAAATAGATATTCGGTTAGAACCAAAAAAACCTAGTTTAAACCAATAAGAAAAACCGTTTTATGTTTTTTTTTTTTTTTTTTTTTTTTTTTTTTTTTTTTTTTTTTAAGACATGTTTTTTTCCAACCCTGTATTAAACATATAAATATCGTAATTTGTAAAATTTTGTTTTTATAGAGTTAATTAATTTTTTGCATTATTTTATTGTGTTTAGCAACTAAAGATGTCGACACTAACGCTTTTGTAGTTAATTTTTGCTTATCTCACATGTACAAAATCATTATCGATATCCATCGATTTAATTAATTCTATAATAATAATTTAAAACTCGTAATTAGTATTAAATAGTTTAACTATTTATATTAAGTTCAAAAAATTTTTTGTCTACTTATGTTTTGTAATTAAATATTTTTGAAAATATTTTTTTAAATATCTATTATTAATAAAAACTATTTGTTTTTTAATTTAACTTCGATATTAACTGTCTAATGTGACTGAATGCAAAGTTGTATTGCTAACACATGGTCGAAATTGATATTTGTAAGTTTATCTTTTATATAATTAAATTACAGTTTAATTGTTTCTCTTTGACATGATTTTTCCATTGAAATCAATCAATGATAATTCAATTATATTATTATTTTCTTTTTCCTGTTCTCATTGGCGATTACTGGTTGCGATTGATACTTGTACGTTTATCTTTATCAATATTCAATTACAGTTTAATTATTTTCCTAATATTTTTTCTTTGAAATAGTTTTTCCAATGCAATTAATATATTGATAATTCTATTATGGTCTTATTATTTATCTATTATTTTTCTTTGAATTGAGTTCTCATTTGCGATTAATCGGGCAATATGGAAATCATTTTTAGGTATATCCTGATTTCCATTCAGAAATTAATCGCAATTAATGTGGCTATTTAGCATTTCCCTTGATAACGAGCTAAATACCACATTTCCAATTTTATTCCAAATTTTGACAACTCCTCTGTTTGATGTAATTTGGCATTAACGAGTTTATCCAGTAATTGATGTTGATTTGTAGTATTATCTAATGGTTCTATATATATATATATATAAATACATCCAAAGGTAATCAGACAATACCATTAAATAAACCAATGAAACCAATATTTTTACAATTATATTAGTAAAAACAGTTGAAGTTTGAAGTGAAATAAAAGGCAGATTACCAAAATAATAAAAGATACATGGATAAATGGACATTAGAAGGCTTTTTCATTAAACCACTCGTCAGGGGTGCATAATTTAATGAAAAAGCAAAAGCATCCAACCAATTTCTGTTATGGGACGTGCTAAAAGCTAAGAAATTCGTCTCACAATGCACCCGACTGGTTGGAAGCTATTTGCTATGACAAATTAGTAAAAAGATGCTCATTGAAGAAAATAAAAACAATGACAAAATAACAATATAATATTCCTTAAAAAAAAAAAGCATACTAAAATATTTACCTTACCCAAATCCTATCAAGATATAGTTCAAGTGAATCCACATCATATACTAACTACATGTGGCTTTCTAACAGTTAAGGTTATGGTCATAGTATAAATCATATAGATAATAAAATTAAAATTGTAACAATAATTATAAAAATTAGTAGAACATATATTATACTATAAAATTCATAATACATTTAGAAAAAATAAAATAAAATAAATGCTACTGTTAGAAGTATTATATTTTTATTTTTAAACAATTATTAATATTAATTAATTATATAACTAGATTATATTACTTAAACTTCTAGTAGAAAAATGTTTTAGTGCTGCCATCTATATGATTAATATATTAATTAAATTGTATACTTATGGTGCTGCCATCTATTATTGAAATAAAAATAAATTATTTAATAGCTAAGAATTTCCAAGAATAATTTCTATTCTAATATTTTATAACTAATTTCTTTAGGACAAATACAATAGACAACCATATCTTATCTCAATAACTTGATCATTTTTAAATTATACATATTATTTTTTAGGTAAACATAAACTTTGATACTATGAGTAAAGTTAAGGGTTTTTTTTTTGTGTGTGTGTGTGTGTTTAAATATATAATAATTAACCATTGCGTATTATCCAGACAACACCGCCCTCCTCCGTAATCTAACATCTAACCCACCCATCCATCCTATTATTCATATTTTTAAATTTTTTTGTATTTTTAATTTTTTGTATTATTTTTATTTTTTATAATTTTTTTAAAACTTTTTTTTACGCAATGTGTTAATTATTTTCAAGATCATGTAATAACTTATTATATATTAAAGATTATAGGAGTTCTTATCAATAACTTCATATGGTGCTGTATAAATTAGCATTTTAATGTTTGCAATATTTGGTTCAGAAGAATATAGACAGTTAATACAGTAGACTCCCTCAAATCCGCAAACCATAAATCCGCAACTCTTTAAAATCCACACATATTTTATGGGTGTAAACAATGAAAATTTCAGTTTGGATATTGGGACAAAATTTGATTTTTTTTTTAGTTTTGTACCAATTCCATACATTTTTTATTTGTCATTTTCTCAATAATACTCTATTCATGTTTATTTTCATAAAAAAAGAATTTCTTTTTTTTTTTTTTTTTTTTTTTTGAAAACAAGATACTGCTGATATCACTGGTAATCACAATCTTCTTACCAAATATATTTATGCATTAATCAAACTTTTTTGGTTATTAAGCTGGGCTAACCTTGAAAAAAAAAATCCTTATTTTATGTTTTTGATGTGAATATGTAATGTACTTTTATGCGGCAAGTTTTGTTGAATAATTTTGAAAAAATACATTTAATCTTTATAATGAATATTTAATCATACACTATTGATTATTAACATGACCTTTGCTATTAATACTTTAATCATTTTAAAAATTATCTAAATTTTTATTATTTTAGTTTATTACTTATTTTTATATTTTATTATATTGTAAGCATTCATTATAGTTCCTATTGCGCTGTCAATTGCATTCAAATTACTGTTTTAAAAATGTAAACAAAGCAAATGACCAGAAATCCGCAAAATTCTAAAATCCGCACAACCTCTGGTCCCAAGCTGTGCGGATTTGAGGGAGTCTACTGTACTAAATAAATGTTTATACAGATAATATTTTTTTAACTAAATGTAAAGGATAACCATATCTTATAGCAGTTTCTTGAACAGTTTTTAAATTATGCATTTTAAAATTAGGTGAACAAATATTTTTAATTCTATTGGCAAAATTAAGTAATATATTGATATATACAGATATATGGATTATGTAGGCAAGAATTATAATGAGTAAAGAGGTTTACTTTAAAAGGAAAGTCATTACGTTTATCATAAATATCAAATAAAATTTTATTATCAGAAAGAGTAATATTAAGATCAAGAAAGTTAATTTTATTATTACGCATATCATTATAACTGTATTTTCAATTTTTATGGTATTTGATTGGTAAAGAATAATTAGATGACTTTTTAGAATATAAAATTATTATATCATCAAGATACCTGTATAAAAAACAATTAACAATAGAAGTATTACGTTCATAATAAAATAAGTAGAGATCAGCACAGATGGATGATCCAATCCCACCTTGTGGAAGACCGACTATTTGTTTAAATATTGTATTATTAAATAATATATAATTATGATAAAGAATAAATTTGGTTAAAGATTTGAAGTAAGATAAAGATACTTGTATGTTAAGAGAATTCCTATATTCCTTGAATAATAAATTTATGATTCTGAACATATCTGCGATATCAATTGTATTAAATAAATCATTAAAGTCATATGTTTTGATGTACTTAATGTTATGTAAATTTTTGATATTATTAACAAGATGTAAACTATTTTTTATACTATAGAATTTATTATTAGTTTTTGCAATATCTAGCATTTTTGTAAGTATTGTTAGTAATTCTTTACCTGCATTTTTGTTATAAGTATTACACCCAATAGTTATAGTACGAAACTTTATAGGAGTTTTATGGAATTTTGGAATAACCACAATATAAAGATAGTTATAATTATGATTTTTTAATTTTAGTAATTTATAATATTGAGCTATATGTCTGTTTTTTATAATAGTATCAATATCTGTTTTAATGAAATTTGAACTAGATTTTATTGCTTGATTTAATAATATAGAGTAATAATGTTTACAAATTAAAGCATAGTTGTTAGGAGATTTATCAACATATGTTATAATAAATTTATTTTGTAAGTTTTTTATTTCATTATTTAATTGTTTAAAATTTAAATTAAAGGTATCGATATTCCTATAAAGGTCAATATTTAATTTATCTAAAACATTAAGTTTCCATTCAGTGAAGTATTCCAGAGGCTTATTGTAGTCTATCGAAATTTTATAAATAAAAAGATCTAAATCTAAATTAAACTGTTTTATGATTGATTTGATATTAGGACATGAAGGAACACGATATTTAGTACCATTAGCCATTAAATTGCGTAAAGAATCATTTTCAACTATATTAATATCCCCTGTAATAATGTGACCATGATCTTTATTTACGAAGTTACTATAACAGGGATCATTACAATAACATGGATAATTAGTATTATTGGTTAAAAATTTAGAAAATTTATTGTAGTAAAAAATCTTACGTCCAAGTGTAACATTATATTTGAAGGATTTATGTATAGAAAAATTATTTAGAGGGAAATTATTATTTTTATCATTAATAATATTATGTAGATTTATTTTATTAAGTACATTATTGGTAAAAGTAATTATGAGTTGAGTATTATCAGTTTTTATATATGTATTTTTAGAAATTTTTACATTAAGAAGATTAATTCTATAGTACAATAAATCAAAGTAAATATCACTAAAATGTGAAGTTAAATCAATAGATAGAAATACTTTATAATATAAATTTAGATGTTTCTTTTTTATTGAAAAAATGGGTTTCCTAATATCCAACCATTGATACGAGTTATTATATTCAGGTTCCAACTTAATTATTTGTTGTTTGATCTCATTTCTGGAAATATATTGATTATTAGCCTTATTTTTATCTCTTTTTGTACGTGTAGTTTTTTTATTAGCAGAATGATTTAATTTTGCATACGTACTACTATAACGTTCATAATTATTAGTGTTAGTAAAGACAATGTTAGTACGATTAAATAATTCAGAATTTAGACCATAAAGGTATAAAGAATTACGACATTTAATATAAATTGATTCATAAAGTAATCTATCATTTAGATGTTTATGCATACTTAAGATTTTAATGGTTATATTTTTAAAGTTATGGTGCCTAAAATGTATATGTTCAACATTAATAGAGTTGTTTTTTAAAATATCCTGTCTATGTTGATTGATTCTTCTATGCTGAGGATTACATGTTTGACCTATATATTCTAACTTACAGATGTTGCAATTAATTGAATATATTACGTTGTATGCCTTACAAAATATCATATTGTTTTTAGAACTGGAATCATTATCAATTTGTTGTGTATCGGCATGAGGGCAAGTTAAGCATTTGGGAGATAAGCACTTTTTAAATTTAAGTTTAATCGAGGGACAATATGACAGGTAACTGTTTGACGATCCAAAGAAATCCCTATCTATTTCTTTGTACCGAGCATTAGACATCCTACATTTTGAAGAGCCTAAATTGCCAGTCGCTAAATTTGTTTTGTAATTAGTCATCATAAGAAAGGTTATTTATATCCAATAGGACAAAATATATTACATAAAAATTAGAATAAGAACAAATTATAAATACTATATAAATTTAAGCTAAAAAAGAAGAAATTCACATAATATTAATATATATATCAGTTGAAATCTTGGCTAATATATTAAAAAATGATAACTGACAAAATATATTGAATAAATAATATATATATCATTTAATTCCCTAATTAATTTTTATCACGAATAAAGATAAAATAAAAGTAATTAAATTAAAAAATAGTTTACAATAATAATAAATTGGAAGTACTTGATTACATAAATAATAATTATATGTACAATATTTACATGAAAAGAAAAAAAATCCCAATCTTAAATTTAAAAGTAGTCTCATAGTAAATAAATTATGCAGTACACACAAACATAATATCCTATAAATAAAGCCCTCGTGTTTAATTCAGATAAGTATTATTACATATCAACTAAATTCCAATTTTGGTAAAATCCGAAGTTATAACAATAGTAGATATTTCCAAAAAGTATTAAAGAAGCAGCAAGAATAACAAATTGAATAAATACATCATTTCATGCGCTATGCAGCATTAAAGTAATGTATTTTAAATTTTTTAAAAATTAGATTAATTTATGCCAAAATAGGCCTAAAGTGAAACAATCCACAAAAATAGCTGCAAGAATTCATATTATCTTATGATAACATAAATAACATAAAAGATTAAACTATCTGTTAATGATTGCGCTTATGCATCTTATCATTATGGAAGTTGAATATATAAATACTTTTATAATTACATCCAAAGTTAATCAGACAATACCATTAAATAAACCAATGAAACCAATATTTTTACAATTAATTATATTAGTAAAAACAGTTGAAGTTTGAAGTGAAATAGAAGGCAGATTACCAAAATAATAAAAGATACATGGATAAATGGACATTAGAAGGCTTTTTCATTAAACCACTCGTCAGGGGTGCATAATTTAATGAAAAAGCAAAAGCATCCAACCAGTTTCTGTTATGGACGTGCTAAAAGCTAAAAAATTCGTTCCACAATACACCCGACTGGCTGGAAACTGTTTACTAAAATTAGTAAAAAGATGCTCATTGAAGAAAATAAAAACAATGACAAAATAACAATATAATATTCCTTAAAAAAAAAAAAAAAAAAAAAAAGCATATATATACTAAAATATTCACCTTACCCAAATCCTATCAAGATGCAGTTCAAGTGAATCCACATCAGATACAAACTACATGTGGCTTTCTAATAGTTAAGGTTATGGTCATAGTATAAATCATATAGATAATAAAATTAAAATTGTAACAATAACTATAAAAATTAGTAGAACATATATTATACTATAAAATTCATAATACATTTAGAAAAAAATAAAATAAAATAAATGCTACTGTTAGAAGTATTATATTTTCATTTTTAAACAATTATTAATATTACTATATTAATTATTTAACTAGATTATATTACTTCAACTTCTAGTAGAAAAAATGTTTTAGTGCTGCCATCTATATGATTAATATATTAATTAAAATATATACTTATGGTGCTGCCATCTATTATTGGAATAAAAATAAATTATTTAATAGCTAAGAATTTCCAAGAATAATTTCTATTTTAATATTTTATAACTAATTTCTGTAAGACAAATACAATAGACAACCATATCTTATCTCAATAACTTGATCATTTTTAAGTTATGTATATTATTTTTTAGGTAAACATAAACTTTGATACTATGAGTAAAGTTAAGGGGTTTTTTGTTGTGTGTGTGTTTAAATATATAATAATTAACCATTGCGTATTATCCAGACAACACCGCCCTCCCCCGTAATCTAGCACCTAACCCACCCATCAATCCTATTATTCATATTTTTTCTTTTTCTTTTTTTTTTTTTGTATTTTTTATTAATTTTTTTGTATTATTTTTATTTTTTATAATTTTTTAAAACATTTTTTACGCAATGTGTTAATTATTTTCAAGATCATGTAATAACTTATTATATATTAAAGATTTTAGGAGTTCTTATCAATAACATCATATGGTGCTGTATAAATTAGCATTACACACACACACACACACACACACATATATATATATATATATATATATATATATATATATATATATATATATATATATATATATACTATGTTATCTTGCATTATAAAATTATTATAGACAATGAAATTTGTTAAAGCAAAAAAATAATCAGTATCAATGTTCGTTGATATATTCAAATCATGTTGATTTTTAAAAAAATAGTTCATTTATTATATTATGTAGATCTAATAAATCGATAAAAAAGATCTTCATATGTAGTTATATTTTCTATGCATTGAAGATTTTTCATACTATTGACCAGTTCATAGCTATTCTTTATACAATGTGTATTATCACTGGTTTTTGTTAATGTATATATTTAATGTATATATTTGATTAAAAATTTTTAATAGAAGTTTATTAACTGTATTATTATAAGTATTGTAACCAATTGTAACTGTTCTAAATTTAATTAGATTACTATGAAATTTGGGTATAAAAACTAGATATGGATGTTTAAAGTTAGTAGAGTTAATGTCTAATAATTTATAAAAACCTCTAACTTTACGATTGTTTATAATTATATCATCATTAGTTTTTTGGAATGAATTATTTGGAATGATATACTGGATTTAAGCAGCTGATGATAATAGGATTTACATATAATTACATAATTATTTGAAGATTTGTCCACAAAAGTGATTACAAAGTTTTGTTCAAATTTAGTGATTTGCTGGAAAAAATATTTTGTATTTATATAATCTAGATGTGAAATATTACATTTTAAAGCCTTAGTTAATTTATCAATAACTAAAATTTTCCATTGATTGAAATATTCAATAGGTTTGTTGTAATTTATTGATATAGTTTTGTCCAAAAACAACAACAAAAAGAAATATGTATACAATTTCAAAAACAAAAGCTCCCTAGAGTTTTTTTTTAAAATCACATAGCTATTAAGTTTTTTTATTTTTACTTCTTGCCAAACATTACTGTTTAGTCCGACAAACTGATTTTAAAATATTATTGAAATCCCGTCAGTTATTCTCGAGTAAAAAGCACCAATATCATCTGTTTTAGATTTGCAATTTCGCAACTGTTGTTACCCGCTTAGTATAAAAAAATAATTTGAAATAAACCTTTAGTTCATCAAAAGTTTAAGCTCTACTGCAATGATGATTATCTATTTGTTCAATGCGATATTCGTATAAGTTCATTTCCCTACAAACAAAACATTACTGCTGGTAAAGCTGTTTTACAGGCCAACGAACGAGTTTAAAATGAGACAATAATCATGAAGGGACTGGGTCAGCGATCCTTATTAATTGCTAAGTTTCAATTCTATCTCTCACGAGAGAAATTTAATTAGATAATTACTCATAAATTAATATATATATATGTATATATGTATGTGTTTATCTAAAATTTGGTTGCTTTAATCGGTCATCTAGTCCTGAACCACCTGATGATAAGCCAGATTAATTTTTATGATATCGTTTTTATAAATTAAGGCAATGTTAAAACTAGTTGGATGTGTCAATCCCAAAACTTTCTTCTATCTCATAAATACATTTTAATATTTAAAAAAAAAAAAAAAAAAAAAAAAAAAAAAAAACGTGGTGACCCCCAAAGTTACCCACTATCGAATTTCCTCGAACATTTGACCTAGCCTAATGAGACTCTGGTATCCGAAAAGCCTAAAACGCAAAATTTAATTAATATTCTGAGAATATGAGCTTAGTAGTGCCTCATGTTGGGTAATTTATACTAAAACCTAATAAGCATCTATTTATGTCAAGACCTAACAGAATCTGAAATTTGATGGAATTTCGTCCATTAGTTCTTGAGATATAGTTATGACAAAAATTTGCAAAACGTAGCACAGCAACACCATATCTTGGACAATTTATGCCAAAACGTAAAAAAGCGTCTAATTATGTTATGGTGTAAAAGAATCTGAAGTTTGATGAAATTCTGTGCATTAGTTCTTGAGATATAGCTAGTTTAAAAAAACCGTGTAAAATATAGCACAGCAGCATCATCAGTTGAAGGATTTATAACAAAACGTAATCATTGTGTAATTATGTTATATGTCATTTTGTAACAAAATCTGAAATTTGATGAAATTCTGTGCGTTGGTTGTTGAGATATAGCTATCGGAAAAATTGTGCAAAATGCAGCATAGCTGCACCACCTTTTGCAAGGTTAATACCGAAATGTAATCAGCGTCTAATTATGTTATATATTCTAGAGTAACAGAATCTAAAATTTGATGAAGTTCTCTGCATTAGTTCTTGAGATATAGCTATCGCAAAATCGTGCAAAATGTAGCATAGCAGCGCCACCTATAGGGCAGTTCACACCAAAACCTTATCAGCGGCTATGTATATCAAGGTATCACGGAATCTGAAGTTTGGTGAAACTCTGTGTATTAGTTCTTGAGATATAGCTATCATGAAAATCATGAAAAACGTAGCACAGCAGCGCCACCTGCTGGCCAATTTACACCAAAACTTAATCAGCGTCTATATATATCAAGGGGTCACAGAATCTGAAGTTTGGTGAAATTCTGTGCATTATTTCTTGAGATATAGCAATCTTGAAAATCATGAAAAACGTGGCATAGCAGCGCCACCTGCTGGCCAATTTACACCAAAACTTAATCAGCGTCTATGTATATGAAGGGGTCACAGAATCTGAAGTTTGGTGAAATTCTGTGCATTAGTTCTTGAGATATAGCAATCTAGAAAATCATGAAAAACGTAGTATAGCAGCGCCACCTGCAGGCCAATTTTCACCAAAAACCAATAGGCACTAATTCATATCAAGGTCTAACTGAATATAAAATTTTATTAAATTTCGAGCATTAGTTCTTGAGATAGAGCGCCCACAAATTTTTTGTCACATACAGACAGACAGACAGACAGACAGACGGACAGACTCACAGACAGACATTTTCTAAAAATAGTCAAAACGTGTTCAGGACTTTCTAAAACGTATAAATCCGTCGAAAACCGGAAGTCGAAAATTTTCATGAATCCAATACTTTCTTCTTGTAAAGATAGAAGAAAGTAAAAATCATTAATTTAATAAAAAGAAAAAAATATTTGGATGAATGCCTTCTATTTGAACACAGATAATGCAACTAAAAAAATATTAAGCTTTACCCATTTCCAAACATTGCATATATTCACAATCGGTATGTATTGTCATTTTTAAAACCGGGAGCAGTTTTATAGTTGCCATGAAGTCAAAGAAAAATATTTTTTGTTGGTTCGTGAATAATTGCGTTTAGAGAAACCGCATATTAACCAAGGATTTTGTATTTTTTTTTTTTATCTCTTAGATTTCAGCACCAGGGAAAAAAAAAACCTTTGCTTTACATAAAATTATGTCTCCTTTTGAAGTATTTAGATTGTGATTTATCATAGAATCAGTACAGAAAAACGATATTGTAACAAATTACTTCTACTACGTCATTTTCCGCTACTAATTACTGCCCAGTAAATAGCAGTTGCAAAATAACGATAAAGTTATGCCATGTAGATTTAACTAGGTAAGCTTTTTGATGCATTTAATAGCACCCCCTTTTTTTTTAAATTAAATCTGAAAGTCAATCTGATATTTGTGATTAATGCAAAGGAATTTACACCAATCTTTTCTTTTTCTCAGTGCCAGAGTATGGCTTTCAACAGAACGATTCATGAATAAATAAATGTTTTGTAATATATTTACACTAAGGATGTACATTTGTAATACTGTATTTAAGTTGCACATCGCATTTTCTTAGTATTGGATATTCGAAGGGGGGGGGGGGGGGACTTTTCTTAACCGTTCCAAAATCACCACGGCCCAATGTAACGACTTGTATTACTTTTATAATGTTACGGCTGTTAAAATAATTAAATAAATATACCCTACTCAACAAAGCAAAAGTTTATTTTTAAATACAAACATGATTACTATAGTTATTTTTCATCGATTAACTTTTCTTAGTTTTCGATAAATGAATCATTATACATATCATCATAATGTATCATATCACCTTTAATTAAAAGCATTTATTCAATTATGACATGTTTTCTTTTGACACGTCAGGAATTTGGTTCAAAACCCCACTTTTTACAGCACTTTCTGGAAGATTTTCTGTATTTGTTGAAAAAGGGGGGGAAAATGGTTTAAAATCAATTAGAAAGCTTCAGAATAAGAGTTTTTGACAATTGCAAATTTTCAAGAGTTTGCAAATAAAAGCAGTTTGCAGACAAAAATTACATTAAAAATGCGTCTGATAAGCAGATGATACGTCTGAAAGCACACTGATTTTGAGAGCAAATTTTCGTAAAAAGTTATTTCAGTTGGCTTGGATTTCTCACACTATTCAAAAGATTATAACTGCACGATCGACAGATAGGTGTTAAAATAATACAAACACCCATCAAAAGCGCACCATCCATTTCAAAGAAGCAGAATGCTCATGCCACTTTGCGCTCAATATTGCCACGTAGTGATTATGAAGTATAAGGTATCAGTATCTCAACATCAGTCATAGGTGCTGTATGTGCTTACCATTCGATCTGGATAGCTCAATAACGATTTACCTGTCGGAGTTCGTAAAAGAAATGATTGTTGGAATGTGATGCGCTGCTTGCTTCGTGGCTGAAATAGCTAAATATTAGGGGCGTGCAAGGAGTATTTATTATGTTAAACGTGCACGAAATGCAGTAAAGTGTCGTCTGCGAAGTACAACAATTGATGGAAAAGAAAGTTTTCTGAGTAATAGCGGTTCGAAAGTGCAGGCGATCTTTATTCCAGATAATACCATATATAAATAGATATCTCCAGAATCTCATTTCAGCAAGAACTGTCCAAAGGGAATTCCATGCTTCGAACATTTATAGAAAAACTGCAATTCGTAAGCCATTTGTAACATCACTCCATGCTTTTCAGTGACATCAATGGTATAAAATCCACAAAAACTAGACTCCTCAACAGTGGCAACAAGTCATTTGGTCTGATGAATCAACCTTCGCCATATTTTAGACTACTGGACGCGTTTATGTGTGGAGATAGCCCGCAAAAGCTTCCTCCTGACTGCGTTTTGCGGACAGTGAAGTATGGAAATGGTTTCCTTGTAGTATGGGATGCGATATTTTGGGATTGTCTTTGGTAGCTTGTTACTCTGCATGAAATTATTGCAAGTGCTCCCTATGTCAATATTCTGGGGATCAGATGCATTCTTTTATCCAGACTTTTTTTCCAGGAGAATGCCCGCTTTATCAGGATGACAGACAAGGCTCCTATCCACACTGCTAAAAACACCCAAAAAATGGTTTAAATACATGAGGAGAAAATAGGAAATCTTACTTGGTTCCTCCTTCTCCTAACTTGAACATTTGTAGATATATTTGGAGTTAAATCTTCGTGCTCGATTTCCTCCACCATCTACGCTTTAGAAAGCATAGATGCATTAGAAAGCTTTAGAAAGCTACGCATTAGAAAGCTTCAGAATAAGAGTTTTTGACAATCTGCTGAGTTTGCAAACAAAAACGGTTTGCAGACAAAAATTAATTTAAAAATGCGTCTGATAAGCAGATGATACGTCTGAAAGCATATTGATTTTGAAAGCAAATTTTCGTAAAAAGTTATTTCAGTTGCCTGGAGAGTGCTCTCCAGGATAAATGACTTTATATTTCTTTCAATGTTGTTCATGACCTCTATTAATCCATCCCTCGTCGCATACAATCTGTAATTAAGTCAAAGGTGAGGCCGGGGGGGGGGGGAGAGTTCACCAACTATTAATAAAGCTTTCTTATTATTTCAGAGGTGTTCGTATTATTTTGTCACACATCTTTAAATATTTCGTTTATACATATGCAGATTTAAGCAGCTATATTTGTAACATTTACCACAGCGTATATCTTTTCTTCAGTGCATTTTAAAGTCAAATCCAAACATTGAACAATTAAATCAGTTTCATTCATTCATGTAGCTTTTTTAAGCAGAGTTTAAAGTATAAATCTTGCTACGATAGACGCTAAAAGAATAAAATCCACGAAGGGACGAGATTTTCAGAAAGAAGTACTTGAAGTCCAAAACATAAGCCGCGTTTTTAAAAAATGAAGAATTTAAATTTAAAATAAGCTAAACTAAGAATTTTCTACACAAACACCCGTAGAAGAAAATCTTAAAACCGATAAAAAACAATACAGAAATTTAATAAATAAAAAATGGTCAAAAAATACAAAAATAAGCTTCTACTTTTTTTTTTCTTTTTTTTAAGATGGAGAATTGAAACAATTTTTTTTTTATTAATTATTTTTCATTAAGCGGCTTTTCACCAATGGACTCTCATTTAAGGTATTTTTAAATGCATGAAAATAATAGAAAAACACTAACCAACTATCGTCTTTTTGGGTCAATTCACATAGCAGAGCCACAATGACTAAAAAATGTTTAATTATTTTGTCTCTCATTATTTAATTCCTTTAAGTCACTTAATAACGCCAATATTTCTTTTTTTTAAAAATTATTTAGTTAAATCTCGGAAATACAGTAAATTCAGAAGTGCAATGAAGAGTGTATGGAAGTATATGCCGTATACCTTCTAATTTTTTATTTTTTTTAAACTCAATATACTTCCTGTTTCTGCAATAAAGCTATAGCGTACACACTAACTATGAACGACTGGCCTACCGCGTACTCTGGCTCTGCTTTTTTTTTTTTGTTATTACACACAACACTGAGAACAAGGGCGGATCCTTTCTTTTAGAGGGGGATCATGCCTTTTTTTTTTTTTTTTTTTTAGCGTGGGGGGGGGGGGAAGGGAGGTAAGGGTCAAAACTCTTAATAAGCAATTTTAATATTAAAAATTGTCGACACATCCAAAATAACTAAATTTCTAATACTTTTCGGAAGTTATTTTTATTTGTAACAAAAAACTTGCATAAAAATTCGTAAAAATATAAAGAAAAAATATTTAAAAAAAAATATTTTTTTCAGATGCCAAGAAATTGAAGATTTTTCCGTTTTTATATAAAATCAAACAATCATTCAAGAAATTGAGCATTATATGCAAATTTTTAGGACTTGGCAGTTATAAAAACCTGTCATGAGGGAGGAATTCTCTGTCACGGCCTCAAATCATGCTTAAAATTCTACAGTTTACGAAGATTTCGCAAAAGATTATTTGCTTTTATTGAAAAAGGAAAAATGTAAATCAGTTACATTTGCTCTGAATAAATGCATCTTGCATCTAAGATTAAAAAGTACTTCATGGATATGTCAGAAATCGCCTACTTTGGGTTTAAGTATGGCTCTAAAAGAGTCAGAAAGATTATGATTGTTAAGCAAGGGATAAATTTGAAAAAAATCAATATATACTTCATTTTTTAATTTTCCTTTAAAATTTTTCTTGGTTCAGGGGCGGGGGGTTATGACCTCCGTGACCTCTCCCTTGGATCCGCCATTGACCGAGAAAGTTTTCGTTTTGTTTAAATTGAATTCGAAAATCCAGAGAGGAGCAATGGCCCTCCTCTGCTGCTTCTTACCGGAGCCCATGCGCACAATGGCTAGAACTCAACGGAATATTCATGAATGAATAAATGTCTCTTAATAGATTTACAACGAGGATTTACATTTGTAATGCCGTATTTAAGATACACATCGCGTCTTCCTAGTATTGCATATTCTTCTTCTTCCTCGAAAATAAAAACACACCTCTTAACAGTTTCAGAGTCTGCAGCGCCTGATATACGACATCTTTTACAAGACACAAAAGGAATAAGGTGAATAATAATAATAAAAAAAAAATGCATCGTAAATGGAAAACGTTGCGTTTCGAGCGAACGTGACTGATCTGCCGTGCCGCTGTGTTACCTTGAAATGGCCCGGGGGCTACATTACAATCCAGAAAGACTAGAGGCCCTTTGGCGGCTTGGAGTTGGCAGCTTTTGGCTCTTTCGTTGGTAGAGAAAAACCAGTTTTTAGGGGAGGAGAAATGAATTGCAGCTCTTGTATCGTGTAAACATGGTACTGTGTAAATCTATAGTTAAATGCTTTTGAAATAGAAATTACTCCTCTGTTCCCAAAACAAATGATAAACTTTGTTATTTTAAAAAATAACTTATAATTCTGATTTTTATAATGCAAATAAATTATTTCATTTATTTAGATTTTTCAAATTTTTACAACTTTAAATGATTTTATTACGCATTGTTATTTTTGTACTACACTGCAACATAATTTGCTGTAATTGCCTAATTTGTTTTTTACTGTTTTGTTTATATAGTTTCTTAGTTTTTGTAAAATCGTAAAAATCTTCTAACAGAAATGTAAATTTAGAATTTTATCCTCCTCAGTCCTGGAGTACCCATTTGGGTACATTAAAAGAAAAACCAAAATTACACCCAAAATTTTTTTATAAATGCATAGATTTCTGCAAGCAATATTCAGATACATCACAGTGTCCTATATTACCAATAAATGTGCTATATGTTTAAAGATGGAGGAACCATGTGACTTTGAAAATGAAACATTTCCAAGATGGATGACATAAACAATTTTTCAACGACTTCACGTCAAAGTATGTGAATAATACAAATTTTAAAGTGAATTAAAAAATATATATTGCCATTTTTTATAAGCTACAATGTTTCAAGAATGATTTGGAGTTGTTTATAAATGTTGTTCATATGTGCATGGATGTGAAAAACATCTGCAAATATGTTGTACCCATTTGGGTACAATGGGTCTTAACTATGCATTTCCAGCTAAAGAAACTAATTTTCGCCATAACTATTGTGTACACTTGGTTATTAAAAAAAATTAGGAACGAATAAATTATTTAATTTTGTCTTACAAAACAATTTAAAAGGACTTTTTCAATTTTTAAAAAATAATATGAAGTAATATACTGAATTTATTGCTAAAATATGTCATAATTTTTAATAAATTTAAAATTTTTTATCACGTTTTGAAAAGTTGTATAGTTGTACAAGCCCCCATGTATTAGTCAAAAAAGTCTATAATAAGTGATACTTTATTAGAAGATTATTATTAAAAGGTATGTAGTATATGTATAGTGGTATGTGTAGAAGTATGTGTATATTATCTGTGGCTTTCAGTAATAATCAGGTAAGGCACATTTTTAATATTTTGAGTAATTAACGTTTAAAGTTTTTAAATGTCTTTTTATCATTACTTTTATAAAATAGATTAGAACTTAACAATTTTCATTACATTCAATTAGGATATAAGAGCTTCTTTTTCTTGCCAAAATAGTTATATAAAAATGTTTTATATTAATTGAGAACCAATTAAAATAATTTTCTATTTTTAAATGAAAATTTATAGTCGCCCTATGACGGGAAGTATTCATTTTTTTTTTTTTTTTTTCAGTAATGGCAGATGAAAGCACTCTTTTAAAACTAAATTTTCCCAACTTATCTCAATTTTTTTCAAAAATGTGCCATACCTGGTTATTACTGGAAGCCACAGATACATCAGATACACAGATAGATGTATAGTAGCAAGATATGAATTACAATTATTACAATATGTGTATAATATTTTTGCGCAATACATAGCTTTAGGTAAAAAATCATTTAAGTTGTTTAAATTGATATAATTTTTAAACAATAAATAGTTTTATTTTTGTAAAACAAAATTGGTTTTATTTGTTTGAAAAATGACATTCTTACTCAATTGCGACCTGATGTACCCATATGGGTACATTAATTTTAACTATTTAAAAATTTTAAAAATAAAAAACTAATTTTATTTACTTTTTTCTAAGTTTAAAAGCACCATAATTTGCTAATAAAATAATTTTTCTATGCAGCAGATTTTTCTCGGGACTGAAGAGGTTAAAAAGAAGTTCTGAAATTGGTTTGGGTGATAAAGCAGATACAAAATAATAATAATAAAATGACTATTCAAATAAACGTTGATTTTTTAAAAATGCTATTAAAAGTCAAACTAGAAAAGGAAAAAAAATAGTTTATTCTGTGTTTGAATAACATCATATAAACAATTTTTTATGTGTAATATTTTTTGTTTATAAGATTTAAGATTTATTCTAAATTAAAATACATAGCTAAATTCTGTATTGTGTAATTATTAAATTTCTAAAAATTGTAAATTAGCAATTTTATAATTATATTAAGACCTATGAATAAGTGTTTCCTTTTGAGAAAATAAATTTTATAGTGAAATAATTTAAACAATAATGATTAATATAATTGTAAGTAATTGTAAGTTAATCGCTACAAAATTAAAAATCAACATTTGAGACAATCTGATAGAGTAGGGACAATATAACTTTTTATAGCTAAAAAACATTTTTGCACTCATATTATTAACAAAAAAAAAAAAAAAAAAAAAAAAAAAAAAAAAAAAAAAGAAAGAAAGAAAAAGAAAAGAAAAAAGAAAACAGATTAAAAAAAAAAGAATTTTTTTTTCACTTAAAAAATGAAACTTGACAACTTGTGATACAAAATAATAATATTAATAATAATAGTAATAATAAACCTCTATGATTAACATATTTAATATAGCGGCGTTTAAAATTTATTATATATATATATATATATATATATATATATATATATATATATATATATATATATATATATATATATATACATATATATATATATACACTATATTGCCATTGATTATGGGACACTTGCGATTTTAGACATTTTACTAAATATCTAGAAAAATACATGAGGAATCATCTCGAAACTCTTAGTGTATAAATATAATAGTATACGTCATACATCTCCGTGAAGATTTTTTACCGAAACTCCATAGGGGACCGTCAACAAATTAAAAAAGAATGAATATCTTTTGAATAACCCTGTCAAAACTAATGTAGCAAAAGCGCTCAAACTCTAGATTATGATTAAATGCCTTATTGTAATACATTGTGTTCATTTTTATGCAAATAGCATGCATACTCGCAGAGTAATTAAGGTTTTATAAAAATGGCCCCAAATTTTTCTAAGTTTTTCCCTTATAATTTTCAGAGTTCTTAATATAAAATAATATTTTTTTCAGAAAATATGACAAACAATATTGCACACAGTACCCTCTAATCAGAATAAAAAAATAATAAAAATTGTATGAAAAATGAGTAGGTTTACTAAATAATTTTTTACTGAGCATGCGTCAAAGATATCAAAATTTCATTTGCATATTATGTTAGCTAAATGTATAGAGCAACTTTTGTAAAAATCTCAAAATTATAGCTTGAAAATTCTGAAAGTAATCGTCTATAGAAAAAGCACAAAATCCGTTGTTTCCAAAATGAAGCAAAAAAATGAGGGATTTTATCCAAAAGTAGTTTTACATCCCGTATTGTGTATTCTATATTGACACTAATCAATGAATATATGGATACAACCCCTCTTGTTTTTGCTTCATTTTGGGAATAACGGATTTTCAATTTATTCAATTGACGATTATTTTCAGAATTTTCAAGTTACGATTTTGTGACTTTCACAAAAGTTGCTCTATACACTTAGCTAACATAATATGCAAATGAAATTTTGATATCGTTGACGCATGCGCAGTAAAAAATTATTTAGTAAACCAACTCATTTAGTATACAATTTTCATTATTTTTTAATTCTGAATACAGGGTACTGTGTGCAATGTTCTTTGTCATATTTTCTGAAAAAAAATATTATTTTATATTAAGAACTCTGAAAATTATAAGGAAAAAACTTGGAAAAATTTGGGACCATTTTTATAAAAACCTTAATTACTCTGTGAGTATGCATGCTATTTGCATAAAAATGAACACAGTATATTACAATAAAGCATTCAATCATAATCTAGAGTTTGAGCGCTTTTGCTACATTAGTTTTGACAGGGTTATTCAAAAGATATTCATTCTTTTTTAATTTGTTGACGGTCCCCTATGGAGTTTCGGTAAAAAATCTTCACGGAGATATATGACGTATACTATTATATTTATACACTAAGAGTTTCGAGATGATTCCTCATATATTTTTCTAGATATTTAGTAAAATGTCTAAAATCGCAAGTGTCCCATAATCAATGGCAATATAGTGTATATATGATCGTAAAACTTTTCTAAAGCGACCACGTTCCGTTAAAATAAAAAGTGGTCGCTCCAAGAAGTGGTTTCTTGATGTTTATGTTCATATTTATATCTAGATTTTAATTATTAGAAAAAGGTAACAATTAACGTTACTAATTTTTTTTTTTTTTTTTTTTTTTTTTTTTACACCAGAAAAATAAATTTAACTATCAAAACAAAAGTTAATTACACCAGATTAAAAAAAAATAATTCATTGAAGTTTGTTTGGAGGTTACGCTTTTATCTTTTATAACTTTTATTTTAAGGTCCTTTCAAAATTCAGTAAATAAATGCATTCTTTATGAACGAGAACAAATAATGACGATTCCGTTACTTAATCTATTTCTTTGACAGTTTCCTGACAAAACAGGGCAGCGGAGATTATTGACAATCATTCTTAAATCGACATCAGAGTTAAATACATTGCCTATAAAGACAATAAGAGATTTAACCCTCAACTGCTCTCAAAGACCGCTGAGTTTTTTAAGTTTCAGAGTTTAACTCTTAATTTTTAGTTTAATTATAGACTGGTCGAATTTTGTTTCGTTTGGAGCACTTTTACTATCTCTAGAAACTTTTGAACAGCTTAATTTTATTTATAATAGTCCTGTATATAAAGTTTAATACAAAAGTAGTTAATTTAACATTTTATTCATCTTTCGATTAAGTGGTCTGACAGACCGCTCACAGTAGTTATGCGACAATTTTTTTCATAGAGGTTAAGGGTTATACACATAAAAGTCACCTGAATAATAAAAAAAAATAAACTTAGTTTAGATGTTTGGTGAATAATGCGCTCTACGTAATTCTTTTTCTAATAAAACCTTCTTCGAGCGGCCAGAATTAAAAAAAAAAAAAAAAAAAAAAAAAAAAAAAAAAAAAAAAAAAAAAAGGAATTTGTTTTAGTTTTTTCAAAGAAATGAGTAGCTCATGGAGGGAGTTCAACTGGGATGATGACTGAATGATTTTGTTCCATGAAAAAATGGTCGTTCAGGGAGGTTTCACTGTATTTAATTTTTATGATAAGAGAACTCATTTTATTAAAATATGATTTTTTTAAATGCAATAGTTCTAATGGTTAACCACATACTCTTTTTTAAACTCGTTTCACGTATGAGTCAATAAATAAAAGCAAATAAAAACAAATGTCTCACTGTTTACAAATTTTAAAAAAGACCTTTGAATATTTAGCAGTTGACGCTTTTAACAATAATTTATATGTTGCTTGTGTTATGTGTCATCTAGTTGATAAATGAAGTTAAGAATAATAGTGACAACATGTAAAAAAATGTTTAATTTCACTTTTGGATGCTTTCTAAATGTTATTATTTATTTTAAAAAATAACTTTGAAAAATCGCCGTTTTAGCATACATATTGCGGCTATTTTTTTCATTTTCATTTTACTTAACAAACGAACAAATATATTTTTCTATTCAACTTATTAAGGCCTGAATTATTATCTTCGTTAAAATTTAGATTTTGCATTTCCCACCATTTTTTTTTTAAAATATGAGCAACTTTTATCTTAACTTATCAAGGAATTTGTTTCGCGAAAAAAGTATTCATCTTCCTTTTTACGGGTGTGAAAAGCGTTTACTTGCCATTTTTATAACCGTCCCAAAAATGGGACGCTAGGCACTAATGGGATAAATCAGCATACATTTTATTAAATAACCATCATTTTTTTATGCAACATATATTAGCTATAATGTACGATATAAACAAGTTTCGTAAACAGGACATGCACTTAAAAAACAATAACAAACAGATACTATAACAAACAATAACTGACAGCTCTTAGTGCAGACCAGCGGATCCCAAGCTGGGGTATGCTAAAATAGTATTAATGACGAAAATCACAAAAAGGGTTAGTAAAGTCAATAAAATAATAGAAATGACAATGTAATTTGTATCAATTTATTGCATGATTGAAATAAGAAGATTGCTTATAAACAAAAGCATTTTTACGTTATCTAGTTGATTGGAAAATGGGGGTGGGGGGTGGTATTTATGAGAAATGGGGTTATTTCGAAATGAAAACCCAAATAAAAAGGTAGCAGAAAAAAAAAAAAAAAAGGTTAGGATTTGGGAAGCGCTAATGCAGAAGATTTTCATAAACCTTGAAAATAACATTTTAATAACATTTTTCACAAGAGTTATGATTTCTAATTAAGATAGTAATACGCGGAACTCAATTGTTTTAGTACACCTATCCCCCCACCCTCCGAAAGTTAATCGTGTTTCTTCTTTCATCCCTCTTCCACGCACATGATTTGAAACTCCACTTCCCCCTGTAAACAAATGGGTTACTGGAAAAAGGGTAGAAAGAAGTGAAGTTTTAGCCCTCTTGGATGTTTGCGTTTTATCGCGCCAAGGGTCTCTAGTCTTTCTGGATTGTTATGTAGCGGCCCGGGGATGTCATGCTTCTCTGAGTCATGCATGGATAGTCTACTACTTTCTCTACGCAATCAACACCTGTTGGCCAACAAACACACACGCAGCCCTGGAATTCCAGATCTGTATGAATCTCGGAATTGGAGATTTCGATTCTTTCTTTGTGTGCTGAAGGGAAAGAGATTCGCTCATTTCAAGGTATTTTATTGTTGAAAATCATGGACGTCAGAGGAAACGACATCGAAATGAATGGGATTACATTGTGATTTTAAAGTGTAAAAGAAGCTAAAGAAAAAAAGATTGAATTTCTTTCGTTTTAAATGCTTACAAGGATAAATTCCATATAATTTTAAACAAATGAGAACCTTTGTTGCTTTCCACTCTCCACACTCTTCCTTAAAATAATAATAATAATAATAATAATTCAACGACTATTCTTTATTCTAATTTACAAAGGCCACACCAGTGGTTGAGGAGTTCTGCTCTCGAAACTGGTAGATGGCAGGTGCTGAGTTCGAATCCTAACCGCTCGGAGTTTTCGTGATTTTCTTCGAACCTTGCGTAAATACGGGTTAGGTTCCCTTAGATCCTTAGAAAGATCCCCACGGAGGCCATTCTCCCTAGGACCTATATCCCTCGTGTTGATAATCGGCTGTCACAAATATCAACATCATCATTTAATTTACAAAGTAACATACATGCATACAGAAAGAGAGACAATTTTGAGAAGAAATTTGCATCGTGTATTAAACGCATAAATAGACAGTTGCATGTATTTTATTAACATCGTTTTGTCCGCGTTATTAAAGTAAAACAAAACAATCAGATATTCAGATTTTCATCTTTACTTTTACAATAGAATGTTTTATAAAATATTTTCTAACTTTAAAATTCAATAAATCATTAAATATAACAAACATAAAGATGTAACAAATAACACATCTATCGATAATCTCATAAATTTTGTATACGGTAATTTAATGGCACATTTGAATCTGTAGATGGCGTAAGGTTACCTAAAACTGCAAGAATGTTAAAATTAATTTCAAAATTTTAAAATGCAAATTATTGTTTTTGCGCTTCAACAGCTAAATCCAGTAGTTGGAAAAATCACGTCAAACATTGAAAATGAGGTGCGTTCGTACTAAAACGAAGTTATTCGAACGAATATAACGAAAAATATTCAGATCTTGGAGTAATAATATACAGTACTTCGGATACAGTACAGTAGCCGAAATCATTTGTGTGCCCCTGTAAATACTATCTTTTTTCTATTATACAGGAAGTAACTTGTAATCAACATCAGAAACGTATATAAATTTCATAAAATGTAAAACATTTTAATATAATGAAAGCGCGCCCAAAACAATGTCTTTCTTATACCATTATCTAATGGAATATTTTTTGGCCAGACCTGTAAATTAATAACAAATATTCTTTGCACCACATATTGTACAGAATGTATATTTTAGAATTTACTTCATAGAGGCATAGCAATTTTATTCTGTTCGAAAGAGTGTAACACCATTAAAATGCACATGAAACTTTTTTTCTCATTGACGGTGTAATGGAATATTTTTGATTGCCCCTGTAATTGAACTATGCATCCGATTTTCATAAAATTTGAAATGGTTCGAAAAAAATCTGTAATAAATGTATATTTTAAATTTCAAACGATTCGGTTGGGTAGTTTTTGCATTGTTATATGCGGACAAACGGACGGACTGAACGACAACTAAAATTGCTGCTAATTTATAAAATTTCGAACCCACCTAAATACATCTGTACAGAATTTTGATCGTGCCGGACCTTGCATATTTCTATCCTAAGAAATCTATTCGAAAAACAAGTTTTGAACCTTAGTTGTTTGTACATGACCATGTCTACGTTCTGCCGATATCTAATGATTTTGTAGAGTTGAAAGATTACACACAGAATTGAAGCAGCTATTGCTTCTATTTCTTAAGGCTGCGAGCGAACAGCACTACTTTTTATTACACTAAAAGAGCAATAAATCTGTCGGACGTTCCTCTCAGTCCACACAACTTTGAAAAAGTCTGTGGTAGTTATAGCTGCCACCACCGATATTATTAGGTGATATCGGTTACCCACTGTGAGGATTGTGTAAATGAACACTGACGCTGTCAATTAACTGAATTAACAGTTTAATTAGAATATATGTACACACTAAATACGCTATTTGCAATTATATACAATTACAATTCGGATATAGGTGATCCGGTTCAACATTAAATTAAATACAGTAAAGGTTGGCTGTGTAACTATTCAAATTACACCTTCCACCTCATACTGAATGCACGTTAGATTCACTTTATCGGAGATCAACTTTGAATCTCCCAACGCATGGATACTCGGCCTACGATAACCGGCCTAGAACACTAGGCACAAGGACTTCGGTCCTACACTACCTTCTAGGTACGAGCCCAGATACGAACTGATCAAATCTCAGACAAGACTTGCTCTTCTCAGATCACTGTGTTTCCTCAATGTCAACCCCCTTTGGAGCTTATTCATTGGACACATCCCACATTCCTTTTTTCATTAGTGACATGTTGCTTATCTGCTCATCATCCACATACCTCACTGACGGATGAACACGCCTCTCAGCAATCTCCTCTTTCTCCCAACATCACCTGTACAGGATTACCTGTCAATTCTCCCTTCAACAAAGAAAGAATGTCACCTTGAAAATTCTAGTACACAGCCAGTACAATACACAAGATATTAAGATAGAGAAATAACGGAAATTCCAATCTTATGCAGAGGTGGTCTCAGAACCTAACACCCCCCACCTTAGCGGAAAATATGCCTTTTAGGGGCTAATTTTCACCAAACATATAGTAATATCGCAGAAGAGTTCAACAGTCTCTTTACAGATTTCTTCATTATGCTTATTACATAGGTATTTCCAGGTGCCTGAACATTATCTACTGACATCTCTACAGAACCTTGTACTAATATTAATATTACATAAACAATACACGTACTAATACACTATTATAAACACAAAATTCACAAATATTTACACATACACAGAAAAAAAAATTAAACGTGTGATGACATCCCTTTAAGGTTGTCCACTACTGGGTCGTTGATGTTGATGGGCTAATAACTGGTTGTTCTTCCCAGCTCTTTCTATGTAGCCTGTAAATTGTGTAAGCATTCAAATGTTGAGCTCCTGGACGATGAGAAATGCTCAGGTTCCAGCGTTGCAAGGCAAGTGCCCATCTAGTGAGTTTGGGTGATCTTGGGGTTGTTTCGGTGAGAAATTTTAATGGATTATGATCCGTAATGATCTCAATTTGAGATCCATAGGTCCACTTTTCAAACTTTCGCAACCCAAAGAGAACACTCCAAGCCTCTTTCTCTATACTCGGCCAAGCACGCTGAGCCCCTGACAATTTCTGGCTAGCAAAAGCTGTCGGTTTAAACTGACCCTTTTCATCTTTTTGAGTAAGACAACATCCCACTGCCAGGTCGGAAGCATCCGCGTGGAGCTGATATTCCCGACCTACGATAGGTGTAGCCAAACTCGTCACTTTACATAACTCATCTTTAAGAGTATTAAATGCTTTTTCTGCTCTTTCATTCCATGGTACAGTATTTTTAACCTTCCCTTTGGTTAATTCGGTTAAAGGTATAGCAATTTCGGCATAATTTGGAATATAAGATCGGTAAAATCCCATTAATCCCAAAACAGATCTAACTTCCTTTTTAGTTTTTGATCTTTTTAAATCCCTTATTGCTCTGATTTTCTGCTCATCAGGTGCATGCGTTCCACCCCCAATTACATGACCTAAAAACTTAGTCAATTTCTCGCCAAATTTACACTTATCCAACCTAATCGTAAAATTTCTATTCTTAAGTTCTTCAATGACGGCCCTAACATGCTCACAATGCTCTTCCCAGGTGTCGGAGAAAATGATGACATCATCAATATATGCTTCCGCATACCTCCGATGACCTTGAAGAACCTCATTCATATCTTTCTGAAACGTGGCAGCCGCCCCTGATAAACCAAAAGGTATAGTATGCCACTGATAAGTTCCGTTATGCGTTGTAAAAGCTGTCAAATGTTTACACTCCTCAGCCATTTTAATCTGCCAATAACCCCACAATAAATCAATCGATGATAAATATTTAGCCGCCCCTGCGGTATACATTATTTCTTGTGAATCTTTCATCGGAAAGGTTGGAACCTGAGTTACCGAATTTAAAGCTCTATAATCTATACAGAGTCGAACGGTTGCGTCTTTTTTCGCCACGCAAACAAATGAATGACTAATTTCAGCATTTGACACCTCGATTAGATTTAATTCTAATAACTCCTGAATCTGCCTATCTACTTCCTCTTTATAAGCTACCGGTACACTATATATCTTTGGCTTTTTCCTTGCCACCCCCGGTTTAAGATCAATACGATGTTCCCCTACTTCCGCTGATCGTACAGGACCCATAAACACCTCTTTATTCTCCCTCAAAATAGACTTTATATCTTTGACTTGATTGTTAGATAACCCTTTTATTTCGAACCTCTCTATATCTCGTTCTACTTCCTGATCCCGGTTCAAAATAGGAATTTCCCCAACTTCTCCAAATTCCTCATCACCCTCGAAAACAATATTAACTATATTACATTTAGCAATAAATTCTCTTATTTTATTTTGGTGCACATGCTTCCTACTCCCGCCGGCTAACTGAACTATAAACGAATGCTGGTTTCGTTTTTCGACGATAGTTGCCGGATCTTGCCACCTAGAATACAACTTATTAGTCGAATCGGGGATTAACAGTATTACTTTATCGCCTACTTCAAACGTTTTTTCTTTTGACCTTAAGTTATAATGATACGCCATTCTATTTTGTTGTACCTCGGACGATAATTTTGCCTCATTTGCGGCTCTTTCTAAACGTCCCCTAAGTTTATTCAAATACTCATGAATCGGCGTAGTATCTAACTGCGCCATCTTATTTTCTCCTGCCCAGGATGACTTGAGAATCGATAAAGGACACTCCGGCGCTCTACCATATAATAACTGGAAAGGTGCGATTCCCGTCTTAGAATTTGGGACTTCCCTATACGCCCATAATACAAATAGTATTTGTCCATGCCATCTTTTTCCTTCTTCTCTAATAGTGTAATGTAACATACGTTTAAGAATCTGATTAAATCGTTCCACAAGCCCATTAGACTGTGGATACTGTGGGGTCGAAAATCTTGGACTAGCGCCTAACCTTTTCTCAAATTCTTTCGTTAAGTCGGCAGTGAAATTGGTTCTATTATCACAGGCAATTATATTTGGAATTCCTGTCGTCATAAATATTTGAAGTAACACATCAGACGCGATTTTAGCCGTTAAATTTTTTAGAGTTTTTCACATCCGCCCACCTGGTATGTTGATCAATTAAAGTTAGTATATACTGATGCCCTTGTGAACTTTTAGGATTAATAGGCCCAATTAAATCAACATTAATTATCTGAAATGGAAGTTCGGGCGCGATACAGGGGAAATAGGAGCTCTATCATTCACTTTAACCCCTCTAGTCAATTGGCACTCTAAACATGACTCACAAAATCGTTTAGTTTTTTTCGCCATCCACTCCCAATAAAACGAATACCTGATTCTTTGTAAAGTTTACTTGGCTGCATAATGCCCTCCAAATGCCGAACTATGCGCTAATTTTAGGATTTCTCCCTTCTTACTTTGGGTACTACTAATTGCGCAATAGTTTCGCCTACCAATTTCTCTTTATGATATAATAAGCCATTTACAATATAATAATCCCTCTTATCCATTTTAGCTAATTCCCAAGCTTTCTCTAACTCTTTACATTCTAATTGGGATTTCTTAAACTAATCGGAATTGCTAACAACAGCTTTATTATTTTTCTCCGCGTCCGTTTTTTCTGTATTCTGACTTTGTAAATTTTCCGGCCGCGCTTCTATTGCGTAAACATTACGATTATCGCTATTCATACCTTCCTTTTCATTCGAGTTATCAATAATAATTTCTGAACGTTCTAATTCTTGGGGCTCCAGCAATGACTCCATGCGGTTGACACCTGACAACTCATTAATCACTTCGGGACGTAAGATTACTTGCTCATTAATATTATCGGAGACTGCGCAAAGTACTTCCTGATGAATTATATTAGTTTGTCCAAATTGCGGAATAGCTAACGGTAATTTAACCAACGGTGATTCAACTGCTTCACCAAATAACCCTTGTAAATAAATACTACCCGCTCCTTTTAATTTCTCTTCCGGTACCAAATCTTTATGAACCACACTAATTTCACATCCAGAATCAACCAATCCCTTTGCTTTTTGCCCATTTACACTAACTTCAATTGTCTCAAGTTTATTTAATTTCTCCCCAATAACATTAGTTCTCTGCTCGGCCTTTGCCGATATTCTAGCCACAATAGCTCCATTAGGTAACTGTTTGTTTTCTTTTACCACAATCTTCTGTACACCCGCCTTGTGGTCTCGCCCTTTATTACCACTATTATTTCCCTCATTACCCACTTTATTACAAAAACGTTGGTAATGACCTCTCAAACCACATTTAAAGCATTTAGGCGTTGAAGCATCACTAGGTTTCTTAAAATCTATTTTCCTATCCGAAAAAGAATTAGTCTCATTACTCCCGTTTTGCCTCCAATTACCACTAACTTTGCTATCCTCCCTCGGTCTCATTTTTTCATTGTTTACATACCTATCTTTACTTTTAAAACTTTTATACGTAACTGCATAAGAATTATTTTTATGGTCAAACTAATGGTCACATTCTCTAGCAATTTTAGAAGCTTCTAACCATTTACCCTGGGGAGTTAACCCAATATATGACGCAGTATCCTCATCTAACGTAATTACTAACTTATCACTAACTATTAACTGGTTGACCTTTTCATAAGAATCAGCACCTCTAATCTTACAGTAATTTTACCACGTCGCTATTAAACGCGATACAAACAATACATGAGTTTCGTTCTGGTTTCTCTTAGCCTTCTTAAAATTTTCCAAACACGCCTTCGATGTCGGCTCATGTTCCCTTAGAACTAACTCCTTTAACTCCTCTTAATTCTCCATTTGTTACGTAGTGGTATAAATTAACAAATTATCCGCCTTATCTCCTAACATATTTAGTAGAATTTCGGCCTGCTGGTTTTCCGGTACATTTTTAGTTTTGAATGCCCTTTCTAAACTGTTGAAAAACAAATTCCATCCCCCAGTCTCTTCCGGTACTTTGATAGATAGAGCTTTCACACTTTTGATCAATTTTTCTATATTACTTTCATTATTAGATTCCCTAGAGACATTAGAGTTATTTGCCGATCCTTGAACCCTTAGTCTCTCCATTTCTAATTCATGTTCCATCCTTAATTTTTCAACCCTCTCTTCTCTTTCTAATTTTTCGCGTTCTAACATTTCCTGTTTTTCTAACTTTTCGCGTTCTAATTTTTCCTGTTTTTCTTCGCGCTCTAATTTTGCCTGCTTTTCTTCGCGCTCTAATTTTGCCTGTTTTTCTTCGCGCTCTAATCTTTCTTGCTTTTCTTCGCGCTCTAATCGTTCTGCAACAATAGCTTCCGATAATTCCTTAATAACCCCCTTGTCATACCTATCACTGTCCATTATCTTTGTCCTAAGCCGAATTCTGGTATCATCTTCCGTGAATTCAACACCTAATTCTTCAGCTATCGCCTGAAGATCCACCTTTTTTAGTTTCAATAAGAAAGCCATACCTTCTCCGATTGTTATTACCACCCTACAATAATATTTATACCTACCAAATTAATATTTCCTAAATTTCTAACTTAGTACAGTTAGACCCCACTTATTATACTAATTAATATCCTTCAGATAATTGATGTATTACATTTCTGATTAACCTACTGACTAATCTAATTTTTCTCAACCATTGATATCACACAATATAATCACAAAAGGTAAAACAGTAATTTCGACTTGACTACTATGCAATATAGATTCCAATTTATACACTTAAATAATAGCATACAATTTACATACTAATACTGATACATTGCAATTGAATAAAAGTATTGATGTCAATCAAAAATAAATCCACATAAAGAAGAATTGTATAACATGCACATATAAATTTCTACAATTATCCTCACTAAAATATTTCCAAATTCAATACTGGTTCTCACACTTAAAATAAGTATGATCTTGAGTATATTTGTTTTGATCACAAGATCTTCACTTTTATTTTTCCTTACTATAGCCCTTCTTTGAGCCTTTTTTTTCTCACTATGGCCCTCTTTTGAGCCTTTTTTTTTCACCATGGCACTCTTTCGAGCCTTTTTTTCCCCTCACTATGGCCCTCTTTTGATCCTTTTTTTTCACTATGGCCCTCTTTCGAGCCTTTTTTTCCCCTCACTATGGCCCTCTTTTGAGCCTTTTTTTTCCACTACTATTGGCCAATTAAAATTCTAAGCAAATGTTGTTATCAACTCTTCAAACTTAAACAATATTGCTTCATTTAAATATTACTTTAACAATAATTTAAATTTAAGTAAATTTAATTATTGCTTCCAACTACTATTAACACAATTAGTAAAGCAAAATAAATATAGAAAGTCAATACTAGCTCATGTTATTATGACCTTTCCTTAAAACAATAGCAAATATGGTCATTAATACTTTATAGGTAGGAAGTATTGATAAAACACATAAATAATCTAGACAATTTACTTAAATTATCATAGAAGGCGGCAGCCTTCAAGTGACGCAGCTTTAAACCTACCATCGTCAAAACCTACCATCGTCATAAGATGCGGAACTTCATATATACAGCTAACTCAACTTCAAAGGAAATCGGAAAAGCCGCCTTCTAATAACTCAGCAAATATTGGTCAGAATGGTCCAATTTTTTTAATATAGTCTTATATTCCCAGTCTAATCCTATCCTATAATTTTTACATTTCTACGTGCCGTATATTTTTAGATCTCGATAACCATTTTTAAACTGAAAACGATGGTGTTTGTTCCTGATAATGAGATCTAGAAAACCGGCTGGGAGATTTTATTAAAACTTATATATAATATGAATCTCTTTAAGATAGAGGTAATAAGACTTGCCTTGTTTCTAGGAAAACTCTTGTTTGTTATATATTGGTCTTGGAAAATTGGACTATATTAGCTCGCGGATTACATGTTATTCTATGGGTTAGCAGACGAAGAGGGAGTGAAAAACGTTATGGACTTATGGTCACAGTTAAAACACCCAAATCGAAGCAATAAATGTTTTTTAAACTACAAAAACATCTTATCATGTGCTTTAAAACATTCAATAAATATATACTAAATCAAATTTCTATTTATATTGCCTTTATTTTTCGTAAGAAGAAAATATTACGTTTCTTACATTGGATATTTTTGCATTTTGTGGAAAAAATATTTTGAATCCTTTTTTAAAATAGGAAAATATTTTTTAATTATACATATTCAATATACTTTCGACTTATGATTTTTTTTTTAAGTTTTCAAACAAAAATTATTTTAAATTATTTGTTGTTGGAAAGTCATGTATTCATACGCCTAGGGGCGCCACTTGTCTAGTTTTGTTTTGAATCAGAACGCGGCGGCGGCTGGATATTGGTGTTAGCAATTCAGGTAGGATTTATTTATGTACAATTGAATTTGATAAAGAAAATGTACAAATTGAAAAACATCGAACAGACATGATAGAATCATTAAGTAATTTTCATGGTTTTACTAATCCACATGGCTGTTTCTTGTTATGCCAATTCAATCTTGCAATGTCTTAATATACAATGAATAAAGTTAACCCGAGAATCTTGCAATGGATTTTTAATATAGAATGTATTAAAACTTATGGATTAGACTGAGGAGGCAGGGTATATTTAAAATTTTACGAGAATGCCAGGTAAAAATCCTGCAAAAAAATATTTAGATTATTTATTTTTAAAATTTTTTTGCTACTTGAGCAAAGAATAGGTTTGCACCCAATCAACTGAAACTTACTGATTTGCTTAAAGTATTGTTTTTAAATACAGGGTGCAAAATACGTGAATTTTCTTAAATCCCCAGTTTATTTCATTAAAAAATTTATCATTTCATGAAAATGTATTTCATATCTTTATCTTTGAGTTTAAATGTTAAAACACTTTTCAATGTTCATATTTTAGCATATTTTGCAGATAATGCATTTTGTGGATTTCACAGAGTTGACTGTATTATACTCTATTATAAGCATTCATTATGATTTCTTCTCCATTATTACAATCAAATTACTCTTTTTAAAAATGTAAACAAAAGATGAGCACATTATATTTTGAACAATGTCTGGTCCCAAGTTACACACACTTGAGGGAATTTACAATTTCTATATATTGCTTGTTTTAAACTTAAGTGAAATGTTGGATAAAACATTTTCAGTTACATAAATTATTTCTATTATGAAATATTTTAGTAATCGGTACTGCTCTGTTATCCTGTCGACCAATTTCGCCAAATTATACAATCACCAAACTAATAGCCAAATTATACATGACATATTTTTTATTTCAAATAACGAAAAAATAAATAATTAGTAAAATATTAATAAAAAGTCGAAATAAAAATCACTTAATGACATTTTAAACACACAAATCATATTTAATGGCATTGAATGTGACATTCACGATCATCCATTATTGGCATTTAATCTTATAGTTTGGCGATAATTTTTTGGTCGATGGGATAACCTAGTAGTACCTAGTAACCTATAGAGTTAACAAGTAAAATTTATACAACATTTCATTAACTCGATTCCTCTTAATTAAGTAAATTTGAAAAAACGGCGGCAAAAATCCATTGCAAGATTCTCCATTTAACCTTATTGCAGACTTTATTCATTGTATATTAAGACATTGAAACACTGAATTCGCATAACAAGAAACGGCCATGTGGATTATTAAAACCATGAAAATTACTTAATGATTCTATCATGTCTGTTCAATGTTTTTCACTTTTTGCATTTTCTTTATCAATTCTATTCTAAATAAATAAATTCTACCTGAATGAAAAATGCTAAAAGAGGGGAGATAGGGTATATTCAAAATTTTACGAGAATGCCAGGTAAAAATCCTGTACTGTACTTTTTTTGGTTTGTTTTCAATAATTTTTTTTCTCATTACTCCTTGCACCAACATAAAATTGTCTTGTTCAAGAATATTTACTGAAGGAGATATGTATCAGTTTTGTTTGATTAAAAAAAAAAAGAGATAAAATTATTTATTTTTAAAATTTTTTTGCTGCTTGAGCAAAGAATAGGTGTGCATTAATCATACCCAATCAACTGAAACATACTGACTTGCTTAAAGTAATGTTATTAAAAAAATACAGGGTGCAAAATACATGAATTTTCTTAAATCCCCAGTTTATTTCATTAAAAAATTTGTCATTTCATGAAAATAAAAAGTATTGCATATCTTTATCTTTGAGTTTAAATGTTAAAACACTTTTCAATGTTTACATTTTAGCATATTTTGCAGATAATGCATTTTGTGGATTTCACAGAGTTGACTGTATTATACTCTATTATAAGCATTCATTATGATTTCTTCTCCATTATTACAATCAAATTACTCTTTTTAAAAATGTAAACAAAAGATGAGTGCATTATATTTTGAACAATGTCTGGTCCCAAGTTACACACACTTGAGGGAGGGAATTTACAATTTCTATATATTGCTTGTTTTAAACTTAAGTGAAATGTTGGATAAAACATTTTCAGTTACATAAATTATTTCTATTATGAAATATTTTAGTAATCGGTACTACTCTGTTATCCCGTCGACCAATTTCGCCAAATTATACAATCACCAAACTAATAGCCAAATTATACATGACATATTTTTTATTTCAAATAACGAAAAAACAAATAATTAGTAAAATATTAATAAAAAGTCGAAATAAAAATCACTTAATGACATTTTAAATACACAAATCGTATTTAATGTCATTGAATGTGACACTCAAGATCATCCATAATTGGAATTTAATCTTATTGTTAGGCGATAATTTTTTGATCGATGGAATAACCTAATAGTACCTAGTAATCTATAGAGTTTTCAATTAATATTTATACAACATTTCATTAACTTGTTTCCTGTTAATTAAGTAAATTTGAATAATGTCACACTACTTAATTTCATAAATTTTTGTGACGCTTTGTGAGTTGTTTATTTTATTTATAAGTGATTAATAAGTCAGAGGTGGATCTTGATTGATGAATATTATTTTACATGATTTATGTCAAAAAAAAAAATTTCGTATCGTCAATTTCAAGATATATCATACAATGTTACTATAATTTATAAAATTACTCCTTGCACCAACATAAAATTTTGTTATCAGTGGCGCAGCCAAGGGGGTGGTTTTGGGGTTAAAACCCCTCCCAGAGCTAAGAAAGATCACTATAATTGTCACTTATATAAATCAAAACCAAACTTAATATTTAAATGTTTTGGCACATTTTAGAATCCGCCGCTTTTTTTTAATCAGATTTCATTTAATAAAGCAATTCAATTATCTGGCGAAAATTCTACTTAAAATTGTGAAAGTGCATATTACATGGATTAGTTAAGTAAAAATTCGTTATTTGAAATAAATCACTTTTCTGAGACGCATTATGCTAAAAAAATGATAATTTCTTGTCACACCGATGCTTTTTGAGTTTAAGGTGGCTCAGGGGTTGAAAACTTTTCAAAAAATCTATTTTTTTATGATCTAGTTTGATTATTCAATTAATTCTTAACTCAATGCAAAAAACCGCATAAAAATATTTGCATTTTTAACGGAGTTATAAGCTTTTATGTATTAACACATTCATAGTCGCACCCATATAATTTCAACTTTAAGTCGCGTTTTCTCAAAACTTTATTTTTGACGACTAACACCAAGATTTAAAAAAAAAACTGTTTGATGGAATGGCTTAATTTTTTTTTTTTTGCTTGCATATAACATCATTATCTATTGAATGAATTAAGAATATAACTATCACATTAAAAAGCTCTCAAATTTGAAAATTTAAAAAACTTCTAAAATAGGGATGCACAACCTGTGGCCCGCCTGTTTCGTCAATTCGTCTTCGACAAAAAGCTCAAAAAATGCAAAATATGTCTACGAATCGCATAAATATAGCAAATTATATCCATAAATCATGTAAAATGTAAATTACATTCATTAATCGCATAAAAATCACGAATTATGTCCATGTATCGCTCAAAAAAAGCGAATTGCATAAAAAATGCGAATTACGTCCACAAATCGCTCAAAATGTGAATTACGTCCATGAATTGTGTAAAAAAGTGAGAATTACGTTCATAAATTGTATGAAAAATGCAAATTATGTCTATGAATCGTGTAGTAAAACGAGAATTATGTTCATAAATCGCTCAAAAAACTCAAATTTTGGCAGCAGAAAGCTGAAATGCAAATTACGTTCATAAATCACTCAAAAAATGCGAATCACTTCCATGAATCGTGCAAAATAACACTAATAACATTCATAAATTACAAAAAATGCAAATTACATCCAACAATTGGTAAAAAAAGCGAATTACATTCATAACTCCTATAAAAACACAAATAGCATCAATAAATCGATCAAAAAACGCAAATTTTGTTGACAGAAAGCTAAAAAAATGCGAATTATGTCTACAAATTGCATAAATATAGCAAATTACGTCCATAAATCATGTAAAATGTAAATTACATTCATTAATCGCATAAAAATCGCGAATTATGTCCATGAATCGCATGAAAAATGCGAATTGGGTCCACAAATCGCTCAAAACGTGAATTACGTCCATGAATTGTTTAAAAAAGTGAGAATTACGTTCAGAAATTGTATGAAAAACACAAATTATGTCTATGAATCGTGTAGTAAAACGAGAATTATGTTCTAAATCGCTCAAAAAACACGAATTTTGGCAGCAGAAAGCTGAAACGCAAATTACGTCTATAAATCACATAAAAATAGCGAATAGTGTTTTGCATTCATGAATTACATAAAAAATGTGAATTACATTCATAAATATTCAAAAAATGCGAATCACTTCCATGAATTGTGCAAAATAACACGAATAACGTTCATAAATTGCAAAAAATGCAAATTACGTCCAAGAATTGGTAAAAAAAGCGAATTACATTCATAAATCCTATAAAAACACAAGTAACGTCAATAAACCGATCAAAAAACGCAAATTTCGTCAATAGAAAGCTCAAAAAATGCAAATTATATCTATGAATCTCATAAATATAGCAAATTACGTCCATAAATCATGTAAAATGTAAATTACATTCATTAATGGCATAAAAATCGCGAATTATGTCCATGAATTGCTCAAAAAAGCGAATTATATAAAAAACGTGAGTTGGGTCCACAAATCGCTCAAAACGTGAATTACGTCCATGAATTGTTTAAAAAAGTGAGAATTACGTTCAGAAATTGTATGAAAAACACAAATTATGTCTATGAATCGTGTAGTAAAACGAGAATTATGTTCTAAATTGCTCAAAAAACATGAATTTTGGCAGCAGAAAGCTGTAACGCAAATTACGTCTATAAATCGCATAAAAATAGCGAATAGTGTTTTGCATTCATGAATTACATAAAAAATGTGAATTACGTTCATGAATCACTCAAAAAATGCGAATCACTTCCATGAATTGTGCAAAATAACACGAATAACGTTCATAAATTGCAAAAAATGCAAATTACGTCCAAGAATTGGTAAAAAAAGCGAATTACATTCATAAATCCTATAAAAACACAAGTAACGTCAATAAACCGATCAAAAAACACAAATTTCGTCAATAGAAAGCTCAAAAAATGCAAATTATATCTACGAATCTCATAAATATAGCAAATTACGTCCATAAATCATGTAAAATGTAAATTACATTCATTAATGGCATAAAAATCGCGAATTATGTCCATGAATTGCTCAAAAAAGCGAATTACATAAAAAACGTGAGTTGGGTCCACAAATCGCTCAAAACGTGAATTACGTCCATAAATTGTATAAAAAAGTGAGAATTACGTTCAGAAATTGTATGAAAAACACAAATTATGTCTATGAATCGTGTAGTAAAACGGGAATTATGTTCATAAATCGCTCAAAAAACACGAATTTTGGCAGCAGAAAGCTGAAACGCAAATTACGTTCATAAATCACTCAAAACATGCGAATCACTTCCATGAATCGTGCAAAAAAGTAGAAGAATTGGTTAAAAAAGCAAATTACATTCATAAATCCTATAAAAACACAAATAACGTCAATAAATCGATCAAAAAACGCAAATTTCGTCGACAGAAAGCTCAAAAAATGCGAATTATGTCTACAAATCACATAAATATAGCAAATTATATCCATAAATCATGTAAAATGTAAATTACATTCATTAATCGCATAAAAATCGCAAATTATGTCCATGAATCGCATAAAAAATGCGAATTGGGTCCACAAAACATGAATTACGTCCATGAATTGTGTAAAAAAGTGAGAATTACGTTCATAAATTGTATGAAAAATGCAAATTACGTCTATGAATTGTGTAGGAAAATGGGAATTATGTTCATAAATCACCCAAAAAATACGAATTTTGGCAGCAGAAAGCTAAAATGCAAATTACGTCTATAAATCACATAAAAATAGGGAATAGCGTTTTGCATCCATAATTTGCATAAAAAACGCGAATTACATTCATGAATCGCTCAAAAAATGCAAATTACATCCATGAATTGCATAAAAATGTGAATTATGTTCATAAATCACTCAAAAAATGCGAATCACTTCCATGAATCGTGCAAAAAAACACGAATAACATTCATAAATTGCAAAAAATGCGAATTACGTCCAAGAGTTGTGTAAAGAAAGCGAATTACATTCATAAATCCTATAAAAACACAAATAACGTCAATAAATCGATCAAAAGACACAAATTTTGTCGACAGAAAGCTGAAAAAACACAAATTATGTCTATGAATTGCATAAAAATAGCAAATTACGTCCATAAATCATGTAAAATGTAAATTACATTCATTAATCGCATAAAAATTGCAAATTATGTCCATAAATTGCTCAAAAAATGCAAATTACATTCATAAATCGCATAAAAAAACACGAATGATGACCATGAATTGCACAAAAAATGCGAATTACACCCAACATTAAATTAATTTGCAGAAAGTTTTTGGTTTTATACAAGTTTGCCAACAAGAACCTACAAGTTATCCTGAAACCCATTCTAAACCAACAAAAATTTAATGGAAAGATAAATTTGTCCAAGAAAGACAAAATAATTTCCATTGAAATACACTGACCAGAATCGAAAAATTCCTATTGAAATCTATCCTATACAATCCAAAACCAGAAAGAAAAAAATCCCTCCAAGAGTAACTCAATCTATCTGCTGCAAAATAAAATACATTGAAATGCAACTGAACAAGAACCTGAAAATTACATTTGAAGTCAAACCGAAACCAGATTCAACTCCCCCCCCCCCCCCCCACCCCAAAAAAAAAAAAAAAAATTATCCAACCATATCTCGATTCGGGAAAGAAAAATTAATTTCCAGAGATACGCGGGATCAGAAATCTGGAAATTCCAATTAGTCTATCTTAAACCTAATCTGAATCTGAAAAAGGAAATTCCATATAACCGGAACCCAGTATCTATACAGTACAAAATATTTTCCATTAAAGCACAACCTGACCGCAACTTGAAAATTCCATTTGAATTGAACCTGATTGAAACCTGAAAAAAATTTCTATCGAACCTTAACCTAATCCGAAAAAGAGAAAATTATTTCTGCCGATACTCACTGACAAGAGTCTGAAAGTTAACATGAAATCTTCTAATCCAAACCCGAAAAGGAAAAAACAATGGAAACACAAGTCTGTCCAAGAAAGGCCAAATAATTTCTGTCCACATACACTGACAAGAATTTCAATTGAAATCTATCCTAAATCCATTTCAAACACTACCCCCCCCCCCCCCACCAAAAAAAAAAAAACTTTCAATTATAACCCAATCTATCTGCGACAAAATAATATACTTGAAATTAGAGCCGTACCGAGTACTCGGTAAATACTCGGTATTCGGCCTACTCGGCCAATTTGCCGAGTACTCGGTATTCGGCCAAATTTTGGCCGAGTACTCGGCCAATACCGAGTAGTTGTAAGAATTTCATTTTTTAAGCATATGAATTTATAACTGATCTGAAAAAAGTTATTTGAATATCAATGTATAATATATGTAGTAATTCATAAAACTATTTACTCTGTATTTAACAATATGTCTGCAAAATATAAAAAAAGTTAAGAACAAAATCCCTAAAGAAATTTCACATTTATACAAATAAAAATACTTTTTTATATATAGGGAAACAGGAAAGACTTATTTTGGATAAAAAAAAACTGAAAATACGATAAATGCAATAAAAAATTAATAATTAAATTTAATATATTTCAAATTATGGTGCAAAAACACCAAACGTTCTATGTTATTTGTAGACAGGGCATTTCTTTTACTACTATAAATTTGGCCGACCTCTATTACGTTCAGAATAAACAGTTGTTGAAGGTGCATGTAAGAGTTTTTTGCAAAGTTGCACATAAACAGAAAAGTTTTTCCCCCCCTCACCATGCAAATGGAGTGTCAGTTTTACATGTCTTCTGTTAAGAAAGCCTGTATATCTTTTTGTACCAATTCTTCATGCAGTGATTTTAAACTAGTACTAGTGCCACAATCTTTTTGTTCATTCACAATTTCTTCAAACATTGCCAGAAAATAGATGAACTTTTTCCTAGCATTTTCTCTTTTGATTCGTTGACATTAGCATTCTCATATTTATTTTTTGTTTCTTTGGTGGATTTTCAAGTTCTAGATCATCTAAATTCATCAATTTTAGAGCTTGCTTTTTAAGGCATTCTTAATTTACACATTTAATATTTTCAGTGAAAAAGGTTAGTTTTTTACTGAGATATTTAAAAAAATAATAAATTTAAAATAACATAATATAATCTGTACACATGAAAAATGAAAAGAAACTGCAAAGCCAATACATTTTTTTTTAATCAAAAGAAAATAAGGTACAGACAGTTACAAAATAAATATGAAATGTTTGCATTATTCAATGAATTGTTACAGTAACCGATGAACATTTTTATTTTTGATAGACAGATTTCAATGGTTGGAATAAATTGAAGGGTTAAAGAATGTTTAGTTATTATTATTATAAGAAGTATATTTAGTATTAGTTATTAGTTAATAACTGTAGTTGTCATGTATCAATTCTCCTTTCTTATTAGTTTTGAACTGTCAAAATTTGTATTTAAAAGGTGCACAAATTTCAAATTTGATAAGTTTATTTATACTAATATGTATATTATATTATATGTACACACAGGTATAGACATGTGTACACAAGTATATTTATATATATGTACACCTAAGCTCACATTTTGCGCACATCAGTGTTTTATTTTCTTATTATACAACTACTCGGTACTCAGCATTCGGTACTCGGCCGAGTAGTCAGTGGCCGAGTACTCGGTACTCGGCTACTCGGCCAAAGTACTACTCGGTACACCACTACTTGAAATGCAACTCAACAAGAACCTGAAAATTCCATTTGAAGTCAATCCGAAACCAGATTCAATCCCCCCCCCCCCCCCAAAAAAAAAAAAAAAAATCCAATCAAATCAAGATTTTAGAAAAAAAAAAAAAAAAAAAAAGACAATTTATGTTGATATGTACTGACCAGACCATGGAAATTCCAATAGAAGTCTATCTCAAACCCAATCCGAACTCTTAACCTGAAACCCAATCCAATCCTCCCCCCTCCCAAAAAAAAAGTAAAATAAAAAAATTAGGAAATATAAATCTGTTCAAGAAAGACAAAATAATTTCCGTCCCCATCCACTGACCAGAATTGAAAACTAGTACTTGAAATGCAACTCGACAAGAACCTGAAAATTCCAATTCAAGTCAAACTGAATCGAGATTCAAACCCGAAAAAAAAAAAAAAAAACAATTATCCAACCATATCAAGATTTTTAGAAAAAGAAATTATGTAAATACGTACAGACTAGATCATGGAAATTTTAATAAAATCTTAAACCTGATACAAACCCCCCCCCCCCTCCCTCCCACCAAAAAAAAAACATAGGAATTGTAATCCAGTATCTGTACATGACAGAATATTTTTTTCATGTAAACGCAACCTGGCCAGAACCTAAAAATTCTATTTGAATTGAACCCAAATCGAAACAAACAAAAAAAAAAAAATCCCATCACACTGTAACCTGATCCGAAATTGAAAAAATAATTTCTGCCAATAAGCACCGACAAAAACCTATAAGTTTACCTGAAACTCAATCTAAACCAAAAAAAAAATTAATGGAAACATAAATTTGTCCAAGAAAGACAAAATAATTTCCTTTGACATACATTGACCAGAACCGGAAATTTCCAATTGAAGTCTATCCTAAACACAATCCAAACACTAAAAAAGAAAAAAAAAAAAAAAAAAAAAAAAAAAAAAAAATCCTTCCAGTAGTCAATCTATTTGCGACAAAATATTATAGATTGAAATGTAACTCAACAAGAACTTAAAAATTTCATTTCAAGTTGACCCATTACCAGATTTGAACCTTAAAAAAAATCTATCCAATCATATCCTGAAACAAGAAAGAAAATGTAATTTTCATTGATACGGACAGACTAGAAGCTGTAAATTTCAATTGAAGTCTATTTTAAATCCAATCCCTGCACAGAACAAAATATTTTCTGCGGAAATGCAATCTGACCAGAACTTGAAAATTATATTTGAATTAAACTCACTCCAACCCCCCCCCCCCCCAAAAAAAAAAAAAAAAAAAAAAATTCTATGGAATCTTAACTTGATCCGAAGAAGGAAAAATAATTTCTGCTGATACACATTGACAAGAACCCAATTTGAACTGAAATAAAAATCAGTGTAAACATTAATCTGTTTAAGAAAGACGAATTAATTTCTGTCAACATGCACTACCCAGAACCTGAAAATTCCTATTGAAATCTATCCTTAACCCAATTGAAAAAACCACAAGAAAAAAAAAACCTAATTAGAACCCTTTTACCTGTGACAAAATAATATATTTTGAAATGCCACCTGAAAATTCCAATTGAATCTGGTTTAAATTTTTCGGGTTTAGGGTAGATTTCAATTGGAATTTGTATTTATAGCTGTTTAGTAAATCAAATGTGGTTCTTAATGGATAAATGTTATTTTACATGATTTATGAGAAAAAAATAAAAAATTTTCAAGTCGTCAAAATATTACATACAATGTTGAAAATCTAGAAAAGACTTTTGATGTATTGCACTGCAAGAAACCCTAAGTAAATACGGAATATTTTTTAATAGCTGTCTGCTTTTTTCACAAAATTATGTTAAAAAAAAAAAAAAAAAAAAAAAATCCAAAAACATGAAATGTTTAAATTTATATACTTTGCATGTTTTATGCTTAGTGACTGAAATGTTCAATAAAAATATATTAGTTTTATTTTGTAAGTTAAGTCGTCCAAGAATGGAAAGTTTCATATGAAATGAAAATATTTAATAAATAACAGAGTCCTGATTTTCTTTCTTTGTCAGTTAAACATTTTCCTAATTGAAGTATGAAACTTATAGGGTGGACCGGGGTAATTCCTGATCAAAAAACACTAACATCTAAATATCTTTTTAATGTTTATAATAGATGTGACCAAATTTAGCATGGTTAATGATTCACCATGTTTCTATTCAATAAAATATAGGCTTTGATTAAAATATTATTTAAAGTTTGCTTAATTAAAAATTTTTGATTCTCGGTAACTACCCTGGGAACATTGTAATTATCAATTACACCGGGGCAATTACCAATCAGGACATTCTTTTGTACAAATGATAAGGTACATTGATTAATTTAGAATATATATTGTCAATTTTAATATAAGCCTGATTTAATTAAATGCCTTCATCCATCTGCAATAATTTTATCAATGTGTAAAGAAAAAAAAAAGAAAGAAAAAACAAGAACGAAAAGTTATGTGTGCAACATAGAATATGATGAAACTTCCAACATATTCTGAATACTATTTTCATCCATATACAGTAATTTTTCCCTAACAAGAACAAAGAATCATGCATACTGCATCGATTATGATGCATTTTCCTACTCATTCTGAATACTGTAAACTTATTGTCATTCATGTACAAGAATTTTACCATTCTGTGCAAAAAACAAAGCATAATTAACGACAATAAAAATTTTTGCATACAGCATGTTTAGATACTTTCCAATTCATTCTGAATACTTTAAACCTATAATTTTCATCTTTGAACAGCAATCTTCCCACCCTATGCAAACAGCAAAACATAAATAAACTAAGAAGAATGAAAAATTAGTATAGATTATGAAACACTTTCCAATACATGTTCAATATTGTAAACCTATCATTTTAATCTATTTGCAGTAATTTTACCAATCTATATAAAGAACAAATCATAACTAACAAGAAAGAAAAACATGTGTGCAACATAGATTATGAAACATTTCCAGCATATTCTGAATATTGCAACGCATATAGTCTTAATCAATCTGCAATATTATCAACTTATACATAGGTTGAAACATAATTAACAAGAATCATGCATGCAGCATAGATTATGAAATACTTTCCAGCACATTCTGAATATTGTATCCCTGATCATTTTAATCCATCTGCAGTATATGTATCAACATGTGTAAAGAAAAAACATAGTTAACAAGAATGAGAAATGATACATTACATACAGCATAGATTATAAAACCCTTTCTGAGATGTATGGTGCTGAATGTACATTACCTTCTTATCTTTTACTAACGTATTTTACTACAGAGTTGTTTTTAACAAAATCAAGTAGTACAGCACACATTAATAAAATATGAAATATGAAATATCTTTTTTTTAAGCGGATGGGGGAAGGGTAATTAAAGGTGAATGAATCATGAATATGAATTTTTTGCATTAGTCTTTAATTTTTTGTTTTTATCATTAACCTAAAAAAAGCAATGATATCAGTACAAAAAACCCTGAACGGGTTAAAAGCTTGTGACGCAGCACTTTATCTTATATCTCTAAGAATTTTAAATTTGGGACTTAAAATTAATGATATCAAAATTTATGTGACGCTATGCTATTAATTAATATACATATTAAAATTTATTCATTAAGGTTTTATCAATTACATCTTTCATAAATTCAAAATATGAATCTTAAAAGATATGATATCAAAATTTAAGTGACGCCTTGACGAGGCTTTAAACGATGTTTTAAAATTCCATTTATTTATTTATTGTCCAAATACATTTTCATATCTAAACAATACTTTTTATTTTCCAATACACTGTTAAATACATCACTTTCACTGAATATATATAATGCACTGAAATGTATTTATTTGAATAAATAGATTTATCTTTTGGGCTACGCTGTCCAAAATCAAAAATAACATTTAAATGAATAGTTTTTGCGTCATTGTATCCAAAGTAAGTTAAATAGATGCAAATAGATACAATGATGCAAAAACTATTTATTTAAATGTTATTTTTGATTTTGGACAGCGTAGCCCAAAAGATAAATCTATTTATTCAAATAAATACATTTCAGTGCATTATATATATTCAGTGAAAGTGATGTATTTAACAGTGTATTGGAAAATAAAAAGTATTGTTTAGATATGAAAATGTATTTGGACAATAAATAAATAAATGGAATTTTAAAACATCGTTTAAAGCCTCGTCAAGGCGTCACTTAAATTTTGATATCATATCTTTTAAGATTCATATTTTGAATTTATGAAAGATGTAATTGATAAAACCTTAATGAATAAATTTTAATATGTATATTAATTAATAGCATAGCGTCACATAAATTTTGATATCATTAATTTTAAGTCCCAAATTTAAAATTCTTAGAGATATAAGATAAAGTGCTGCGTCACAAGCTTTTAACCCGTTCAGGGTTTTTTGTACTGATTAATTATACAACAACAAATTTTGGTTCGAGATGTCAGCAGAAGGAAATGATCAAAACACCTTACCTTATACTTTATCTGCTGGGGTACTCTTCTATTCACAGGTAGTTCCACGATGTAGCGGTAATATAGCACAGCACTTAGTTCAGTTCTTTCTAATACTGATACGGCACAGGCACAACACTTTAGCACCCACTCGACGATACGGCACGACCCTTTAGCACCCACTCGACGATCCGGCACGACACTTTAGACCCACTCGACGATCCGGCACAACACTTTAGCACACACTCGACGATCCGGCATTACCACGCAAGAATTCCACTTGGTACTCCGGCACTATAACACACTGCAACATGGCTCGCTGGTCACTGGTTTCAGGCGATTCTATCCCGTCGCTGCCGTCAATTTGTCGGACGTTCCTTTCAATCCGCACAACTTTGAAGAAAGTCCGTGGTAGTTATAGCTGCCACCACCGATATTATTAGGTGATATCGGTTACCGACTGTGAGTATTGTGTAAATGAACACTGACGCTGTCAATTAACTGAATTAACAGTTTATTTAGAATATATGTACACACTAAATACGCTATTTACAATTATATACAATTACAACTCGGATATAGGTGATCCGGTTCAACATTAAATTAAATACAGTAAAGGTTGGCTGTATATTATTCAAACCTATACACCTTCCACCTCACACTCAATGCACGTTAGATTCACTTTATCGGAGATCAACTTCGAATCTCCCAACGCATGGATACTCGGCCTACGATATCCGGCCCAGAACACTACGCACAAGAACCTCGGTCCTACACTACCTTCTAGGTACGAGCCCAGATACGAACTGATCAAATCTCAGACAAGACTTGCTCTTCTCAGATCACTGTGTTTCCCCAAAGTCAACCCCCTTTGGAGCTTATTCATTGGACACATCCCACATTCCTTTCTTGATTAGTGACATGTTGCTTATCTGCTCATCATCCACATACCTCACTGACGGATGAAGACGCCTCTCAGCAATCTCCTCTTTCTCCCAACACCACCTGTACAGGATTACCTGTCAATTCTCACTTCAACAAAGAAAGAATGTCACCTTGAAAATTCTAGTACATAGCCAGTACAATACACAAGAGATTAAGATAGAGAAATAACGGAAATTCCAATCTTCAGCAGAGGTGGTCTCAGAACCTGACAAAATCTATCTTTGTTTCCGCGCGGAACAAAGGTGAAACCTCTTTAAATGATTTTTGAGGGACTGACCCTACCGAATTGACAAAGGAAAGATAAGTTTATCTCCCCTCATCTTCAGTCGTAAAGCTGTCAACTGATTTCGAGTTCGATTTCTCTCTTGAATTTCGAAAAAGTTCACTGAAAAAGCGATTTATACATCAAAGCATAGACACGAAAGATCAAAAATAGCGACGCCTGACCGCAAGAAGTTAGTGCTATGTGCCTGGTCCTTTAGACTTGTTAACCGTACTGCGGAAAGAATTGGATTTTAGGCTGCATGTGTACCGTGTAATAGCAGGTGCATGTATTGAACATTTAAAAAAAAAATAGGGTGGTTTAACCTTCAGTTTAACGTATGATTTGTTGTAAACAGTCTTAATTAATCTGTTATAATACACCGTTAATATTGAAGAATTCTTTTATGGACAAACTGTATTATTCGTATCATTCAATGGATTTGTCTACTGATAGTTTGTAATAATTAGTTTGTAGCGCTGAATTCCAGATTCACTTGTGAATCTTTCCACCATACCGTTGAATTATCGCATTCGCAAATCCTTGGATAGAACATGATTGTCGGTCATTACATAAAATCGTTGGTCGTTATTTTGTATTTAAATTTATGACTTTGTGAATCTTCTCTGAATTTCAAAATAACTGTTTGATTTTAAGAGCCCATTATTTTGAAATTCAGACAAAAAAGTGATATTTTGACAGTTGCATTTTTTAAACAATTTGATATTTTAAGTATAAAAACATTTCATATTTATTTGTGTCACAAATAAAAATTAAATTAAAATGTTGACGATGTGTTTTTAATTTGGGAGGGGGGAGTTGAGTCTTTCATTGTTTTTGTAGATGAAGTTAATAAACTGGATAGGAATATTCAATTTACGTTTGAATTGGAAAATGATCGTGTAATTTCATTTTTAGACGTGTGGCTTATTAGAGAGGGTTCTATGTTAAAAAGGAAAGTTTACAGGAAGGATATAGCTAGTCAGCATATTATTCCATTTTCTGCGTATTCACCCTTTGGGTATAAGTTTTCTACATTCCGGTTCATGGTTAATCGTGCGTTTATTATTTGTTCTGATGAATTTTTGTATGAGGAGTTGAATTATATTTTTAATATTGCTAAGTTGAATGGTTACAAAAAGGATAAAATTAATAAATTGGTTAAAAATTAATAGGGATAAAAATAATTCTCAGGTTAATTGTAATTTGGTTGATAATGCATGTGAGAAGGGGAAAGAGATTGGGGTTAAAAGACTATCGTTTCCTTATATAAAGGGTAATTTTGAGAGGCTTAAAGCTAAATTAAAAAAGTTTAAAATAGAATTAGTTGCTAGGCCACCTCCTAAGTTAAAACATCTTCTATACAGAGCTTTTGATCCGGTTCCACAAGATGATCTAGCAGGGGTGTATGAAATTCCATATGAGAATGAAGAGGGGGATATTAATTTTTATATCGGTATGACAAGTAGAAAGTTTGGGGTTGGAAAGAAAGAGCATGAATGTGACATAAAATTTGGTAGGGATAAGACTGCGTTATCAAGATTGTTTTTAAAGAGGGGGGTTAAAATTTGTTTTAAAGATAGTAGATTAGTGTTCATTTCAAGTTTATTCCGAAAATTAATCATCCGTGAATCCATAGAGATATATTCTAGGAGGGATAGGGTTTGTAATGATTCTTATTCTTATGACATTCCGAGTTTGTGGTTAGAATTACTTAATAAAAATTTAAAGGGTGAGTCTAATAGGGGGAGCCGCGGTGGCATTGGCTATTCACGATCATAGAGGGCGCAATATTTTGTGTTTTGGGTTTTTAAATTACCTTTATATCCAGAGTCATTTGGTTTTTCTACTTTTATTAATATTAATTTTATACATATTAAATTTAATATATGATCAAAATTTATTATATTTATATGCCGCGGTGGCAATGGCTATTCACGATCATAGAAGGCGCAAAGTTTTGTATTTTGGGTTTTTAAATTATAATGCTATCCAGTGTCATTTAGTTTTTCTACTGATTTTATGTGTTATGAATACGGTTCTTATGAATGAACCGAAACATGTCAGCTTTTTAATTTAATTTTTATTTGTGACACCTGTTCTAAGTAAATAAATATGAAATGTTTTTATACTTGAATGAAAAAGATGAAGTGATTTTGTTTAAGTTTTTAGTTTTGGAAAAAATGAAAGCTAACATCAGTTTTAAGACTTGATATTTTTTTATGTTGAAGTAAATCATATTTAATGACTAATCTGCAATTTTGAAGCCCTGAAAAAATTTCCTCTTCCCTGTAGAAAATGTCAAAATTCAAGGGTGTGAATGTCATTTTTTCATGAAAAATGAAATATCAGTATGTTTGGAGTTTCTGTATCTCTGGCAAACAACAATATCCCAAAATTCTTTTGGCATAAACTTTTAGTATAACAGTACTTGCTTGGGGCATTGTTACTTTACATTGTTATGTTGCAACAAAGTACAATCAAAATGACATTTTTGTCCATTTTTCGCACTTAATCTTATTTAAGCAATAGTACCCATAACTTTTCTTTATAGAATATGAAAGTATACTACTAGGATAAATTAAATAATACAGTACTGCACAGAGATATTGTTGCTGTTAGCAGATGTAATCTGTTACGTATTCTAAATTTTCAAAACCCGCAACATTTAAACTAGTGTTATCTCAAGAAAGCGCCACAGTTAAATAAAACAAAATATATCACTCAGTAGTTGAATATATGTACAAAAACAAGGAAAAGAAAAAGAGTGGGGCCTCGTGATATTTTTAGGGGAAAAATGTCAATGATCACATTTTTCCCCTATCAGAAAATGAAATATCCCATTTCTCTTTTGGAAGTAGAAAGAAGAAAGGGATATTCCCTATTCTCATAGGGAAAAACATAGAAAGAGGAAAGAGAAATTTAATTTTTCATTTTCTGATAGGGAAGAAATGTGATCCTTTTGGTTATTTTTTACTAAAAATATCAAAAGATTCCACTTTTTTTCTTTTCCACGTTTTTTTTTTACATATATTCAACAACTGCATGATATATTTTGTTTCATTAAACTGTGATGCTTTTTTGGGATAAAACTAATTTAAATGTTACATATTTTGAAAATTTTGAATATTTAACAGATTATATCTGCTAACAGCAACAATATCCCCGGTATAGTAGTATATTATTTAATTTGTCCTAAGTACACTTACATATTCTATAAGAAAAAGTTTGGGGGTACTGTTGCTTTAATGAGATAATAAGCGCGGAAAACTGACAAAAACGTTATTTTGTTTGCATTTTGTGGCAATATAACAATGTAAAATAATAATGCCCCTTGGAAACCAATAAATTTTAATAAGCAGGTAGTTTATACTAATAGTTTGTGCCAAAATAATTTTGGTATGTTGTTGCTTGCAAGAGATATAGTGCTCTAAACATACCAGCATTTCTCTTTTCATGAAAAATATGGCATTCATCACCTTGAACTTTGATATTTTACATAGGAAAGAGGAAATATTTTCAGGATTTCAATATTGCACATTATTCATTAAAGACGATCTACTTCAATATATATATATAAAAAAATCAAGCAAATAAAAATATACAACTATCGCACTTTGTCTGATTTTCAAAATAATGTTCTTAATAAGATAAAGTATATTTGAATGCTTTATTATTATTATTATTATTATTATTTTTTTTTTTTTTTTTTTTTTTTTTGAAAACTTTTTTGTCAAATGATGTATTAAAAATCAAGCAGAAAGTGTTACATGAAAAAGCAACATACACGAAAATATATGAAATTCGTAAGTATATATTTTTGTGCGCTTGATGTTTTTTGAAGAATATGTAACGCATAGAAAATAGAAAGAGGCAGAAAGGGGTTTTGCAAATCTAGCTCTAAAATAGGAATATGTTATATTTATACTAATTACCTGTGCTTTTCTTTACTTTGGTTCCTAGATGTCATGTAACCATCGTAGCAATATACTGCTGTTACATTATTTTTAATAGTTTTTTAATACTCTGGTTAGTCATTTAATCCGCGAACCAGCAAAAAATGAATTGAAATTATGATAACTTTACCAATCACTTTGATTGTGTTAGAAATAATAGTTTATCAGCGTACCCATTGTTTATATGGAGTTCCTTTACCAGAAGTTTATTCTGTTGTGCTGTCCAAAATACAGGCCAGATGTAATTATCACTAAAGTCATCTCAGCGAAATATGCTCCTTGGTTGTCAGCCCAGTTAGCTTAAACGGTATAGCATTGGCCCGGAGAGGCAAGGATCTGCGTTCGAAGGTAAGTTCGACGCTCAGTTGGAAATGTTCAATTCGTATGATATTCGTATATTTGTACATCTTACTAAGAAACATTTAAGTCTTTACTAATGAGTTTGTTTCAGTTAGAAATAATAGTATATCTATGAATCCAATATGGAGTTCCTTTACCTGCACTTTATTCTGTTTAGCAGTCTAAATGACAGGCCAGATATTATTGCTAATAAGATTATCTGAGCGAAATATTCTCGCTGGTTGTCGGTCCAGTTAGCTTAAACAGTAAAGCATTGACCCTGTCAGCCTAGGATCTGGAATCTAGGATCTTCGAATTCCCAGCTAGGGCATTTTCTTTACTCATTTGAAAATATTCAGGTCCTGTGAAAATTGGATTTGTAAAAAGAAAAATAATAATAATAATAAAGTACAATAAGAGCTTTTGATCTCATATGTGTTATTCAAAAGAAAGATTTAAGACTATTCAAATGTAAATGAGAAAATTTCAAAAAACGCTTTATTGGTTTTCCTTGAACTTGCGGATGTTGCATGCTGTGAGTACAGATTCTTAACCAATGTCTATCCAGGAGTATGATTAAAAAGAATAACAATAATAATAAAAGAGAAGAAAAAAAAGATAAAAATCTAAAACATATTTTACTTTCTTCTGTTTTGAATTTCAAGCACCATGATAAAAGATAAATTTACTTCTTGCTTTATTAGATATTTATTTTTTAGCTCTCGGCGAAGTAGTATTTCTAAAATTACGCTTACGATGAGAAGTGAAGGTGGAAAAAATAGCATATACCGAAGATCAAACTTCCATCACCAAGTCTATGAGAAGGAAACTCAAGAAGGGTGTAATAAATTCTGCATGAAAAATAAACAGCCTTGCGCAAAAGCGTAAGAATCAAGGTTATTTCTCAGTTTTCCCAAGATAGAACCGCCCATGTTTACAGCCAACGTCAAAACTGGTATAACGTAAAGTTTTAGCGATTTATTCCTTTTCAGTCAAAGCATAGTGGTTTCCAGCTGTGTATAAAGTAACAACAACAACACACACATATAATAAAAAAAAAGTATTTTAAAAAATTACAACAACCATTTGGAAAATTATGTTTTCAAAGACTAAAATTTAAGACTTATAAATAAATTCTATATTAAAAAAAAAAAAAAAAAAAAAAAAAAAAAAAAACATGGTTTTTTACGATTAATTGGCTTAACATTAAATTGTTTCCTCTTTCCTGATCGTCGCATATTTAGTAATTGGTGGGCTCGATAATCAGATATATAAGGTGGTCTGGTGTAATAACGCCAAGTGCTAATATTATGCATAATTATGAAATAATCTGGTAAATGACACCCATGTGCTCTGCGCAGAAGGGTTTTGAGTCATATAAATCGCAAAAAATAGCTTCGAGTTAATTTGTTTCATTTTTAGGTCTTATTGTTTTTACAAAGAACTAAAATTAACGCTTGATCTAAAATTAACGCTTGATCTAAAATTTGCGAGACACGTTTTGTGATGTGAAGACTATTTTTTTTATACGGAAATACTTTGTTAATTACATAAATTTGTAGTACATTCAAAATGTTGTGGAAGATTTTGGATATCTTCTCGAGATAATTTGTAATTTAAAATATACAGAGCAATAACTATAACGGGGTAATAACGCCAATCCTTGGCATTAATAACTCGGTTGATTCCCTACAGTGGCCGAGCTACATCCTAAATACTGATTCAAATAAACACAGTTAAACCTGTGCAATGTTTCTAATAATTCGATTTAAGCGGTCCTTTTTAAGCAAAAAAGAAGCTCACGGTCTGATATTCTTTTGCCTCATCCTCCCCCCCACACCACACCTTTATTTTTCTTACACTTGCACAAAAAATTGAACATTTTCAATAGCTTAGAATGCAATTTGTCAATTTCTAAGTTTGTAGAGTTTGTATTTTTAGAATTGGGCAATCTACATGCAATTATTTCATCTTATTTCATAGTTTTGTTTGCATGGCGTTATTACCCATATAGGTGGGTGTTCGCGAGAACTATTTTCTCTCTCTCTCTCTTTTAATGAGAGCATTTTTAGGAAAAAAATTTACATTTAACTTAAATACATATATAGCAGTTAGTACCACAAAAGTGAATAATATTTAAATTTTAGGGTAAACGTCTTTCCACATACATAGATATTGTAAAATAATTTAACTGCAACTTTTAAATTTTTTTTTGGCACAGATATCTCATACGCACTACATTGGTGCGATTTGTCTCTTACGCCGATACCATATATGCATCTGGGTAATTAACTGACGCCAAAGTGTCATTATTTTGCTTGATATGGCAACCCGGATGTTATTGTCTATTTATTAATAAATTGTCTATTTACAATTTTTTTCTTTTTTTTCCAATTATATAAAATATTTTAATCTAGGGACATTTGTCATACATGCACCACATTTGCGCGACTACAATAAAATGGTGATTTTATGCCTCACTTGGTAACCAGGCTGTTGTTTATTTATTAATATATATATATATATATATATTTAAAGGATATAAATAGTTTTGTTTTATAATTATTAACTAAACTTTTTAAATTTATTGTTATTTTCTATTTAAAATAACAGAAAATAATTGTCAACTATATATGTAACTGGTATTTGAAAACAAAATTTTCTCCAAATCGGCATCAGAAGAAAAAAAAAGAAAAAAAAACGCGCCAATATGGTGCGTATATGTCATGTATACATTTTTTTCACTATACTACAGTATTTAAACATGCTGTATAAATAACGATTATTGTTTTTTCCAAACATGTTTGGCACAGATATTATATACACACTGAGGTATCTGGCTATCGCCAAAACAGTGTTATTTTGCCTGATATGGTAACCCAGCAATAGTTGTTTCTGTATTAATAAATTGCTTATTTACTTTCAATTTCTTTATAGAAATTCTATAAATTGTTTTGTGCTACAGTAACTTTTTTTATTTATTAATATTTTCGCTTTAAAATAACGAAAATAATTTTTTTAAATGCACATTTCTTCGCTATTCTAAAACGAGGATTTTGCCGCATTGGTATTGGAAGGAAATCTTGCAAATTCGGGTTTGTGCCGGAGTTTTTGTGAAATTTGATATTTTCAAATGTAAATTGAGTGCTACTTGATTAACACGTCGGCCAGTTTCGCCAAAGTATTCAAATTTACATAAATTCATTTTAAATAACGAAAGAACAATAAACATAAATAAAAAATACAAATTAAAAGTCGAATTAAAAAGCACTTATGACGTAAAAAAATACGTGTATCACGTTTAATATCAATTGCTATCATACTTACGATCATCGATTATTGACATTTATCCCTATAATCTGCTATTAATTTTTTTTTCTCGGCAGAATAATCAAGTAGTACCGTACATTGTACAAACTCCAGTTGATATTGCAAAAATAGAGCTAAATAACTAAATTTAGGTGCAAATGCACACACCCATGTTGTAAGAAAGAGGCACAAATGTCATATAAGCACCACGTTGGGGTGATACATTTCTGGCGCCACTTTAAGGGAAACTTCGTTTTCAAATGACAGATACATTTCTATTTTCTATTTTACTTTTCTATGTATAGAGCATAACATTTTGTATCATTTTAAAATGCAAATGAAAATAAATAAATAGTTCATTAATAAATTAAACACAAAGCTGGATTACCATAAGAGGCATAAAATTTTCATTTTGTTTCAATCACGCCAACGTGATGCGTATATGACATCTGCATCAAAAAATGAATTTTACACATTCAAAAAACATTCACCTTACTTTTCTAAGGAAAACTTTATTTAACTTTATTTATTCTGCTGCATTCCAAAAACGGAACACTGTAATAGATTTGTCAAGAGTAGATGTACGTTGCGAAATATAATATAATATTGATAGAGGACGTATTAAGGTTTCCACAGATACCCATATCCTCAAGTTGAGAGGTTTAGAGTTCAAAAATTATCAAATGAAAATGAATCCCTTGAAAATTGTTTAAATTCAATGGTCAGTCTCTGCGATCCTAATGCTCGCTATTTTAGAAGTATGGTGAATAGATAATATTTAAATTGCTCTTTTCATAATTGTCTCATTTATCTATCAATCTCTAATATAAATGGTCAACTGAAATATTTTTTTCTTAAAAGCCCGAATTTTTTCGGATGCATAAGCTGATACAACAACATTATATTTTATTATTATTTTAATATATTTTGGCGTCAACGGGCCTTGATTCCATTGTTGTTGTTTTTATTTTTGGCTCAGTTTTGTTTTTCTAGCTCGCTGAGTTTTGCACTGATGAAGAATCTCGACAGTAGATTCGAAACAGCTGTTTGCTAACTTTTAATGCATTTTTGGTGAATTTATAATCGTTGGTTTTCTATCTTTAAATACAATGGCGTTTTGTATGATTTTCAGAAATGTGAAAGAGCATTCGAGGTGAAGTTGCTTTAAAAAATACAATCATATTCAATATTTTGTTTGATTCATGTTTTGTTTTGAAAAATAGACCAGCGCAGCGGGTTTAGCCTGCTAGTATACCCATATGAAGAGGAATCTAAAAGTGATATTTATACATTTTATTGGCATAATAGTCAGGAACTTACTTATAGAAGAGCATATAAATATCAATAAATTTAACTGACAAAAATAAGTATAAAGGAAAACGCATGTTCTCAAAAGTTTCCGGTCACCTTCACAAGTTTGTAAAAAAGTGGTATTGTAATAGAAAGTTACAGTGATCAACAACATTTACAATTATTATTTTATCATATTACTATTTTATTAGCTTTAGTAATAAGTACTGTGGCGCAGCAATGTGATATTCATACAATCAACGGTTAAAGATCGTCATGGTACGTTTTTTCCACATTTCTTGCAATTTTAATGAAATTTCGGCTGAGTTGGATTATTTATAGTTCCTCAGTATTTTGTCATCTTCTTTTCAAAGTCCTTCTATTGGATTCATGTTGGGCGCTTGGGCTGATCATTTCGAAAACGAAATTTTTTGTGCGAAAACCATTGTTTATCGAGGTTTGCATGTGTCGTTATCATGTTAAGAAAAATAGTTGCGACCAATTTTTTTCTCTAATAAGGCAGAAAATAGTTTTGCAAGATATCCTTATACATTGTATCATTCACCTGGCTGTGGATTTCAAATAACGGACCGACACTTTTTGAAGAAAATACTCCCCACGGCATAACGTGTCCTCTGCCATGCTTCATTGTAGGAATAACATAGGTCGAATAATATTTTTTGTTGTTAGGTCATCGGAAATTGTGTCTGCCATCATTTCCAAAACTGTTTCGAATTCGATTGATGGAAAAATAGAACTTTTTTCCAGTTTTAACTTGATCAGACTTTGTGTTTTTTGGAAAACGCCAGTCTCATACGTTTGTATTTTTTTTTTTTTTTAACTCTGAAAAAAATTTAACACCGACTCTTCCATAAAGTTATGCATCACGTCAGCATGTTGATACGGTATACGGATTTATTTCAGCAATATTTTCATTCTGTAAATCGCAGTATATTGCAGCGGAATTTTTATGCAGATTATCAATTGTTTTTCTCTTGATAATTCTGTCCACAGGAATAGTAATTTTCCGGGTCTCCCGGACCTTTAAAAGTCCTGAAGGCCACGGCCATCTTTATATAATTTTTAAATATCGTTTACGGTCAATTTTACCGATCGATAACTTTGCCGCAATATCTCGAGAAGATTGGCCTTTTAGCGACAAACTAATCACTCAATTATGAACAATAATTGTTGAACTTTTCAATTTTGAACTCAAACTATACTATACACGTTGATTCATTCATAACACAACCAAAAACAGTTTACCGATAGAAAAAAAAAAACTAAAGAATGATAAGTGGCCGGAAACTTTTGCATACGCGAACTTCGAATTTTATCCCTTTGCATGAAGCATCTTCAGTATTCAATCAAAATCATCACGTGGTCTGAGGTCATTCAAATATTCCAAACTTTTGAAGCAATTGTGCTTCTGCTTTGGTGAAACCTTTTGGTAAATAAATCGAAGAAACTAACTGGCCGGAAACTTTTGACCGCCACTGTATGTTATACAGTATGCAAAAATGCATTTCAGTTAGAAAACATATAAGACAGTAAAAAAGACATTTTCAGCAATACCCGGCAATAAGTTAAATGTTTGATAAGTTTATCTATATTCCTTATTTTCCTTAGTACTTCTTTAAAAATGACCTTTGAGAAATTAAAGCTCGTATTCAGTAACCTTTATGTGTTCTTTTGTGTAACCCTGTATATAAACTATAGCATTTATACACACCATATAATATGGATAAATTTATCGAAACTTAAAAGCGCATATCATAATTAAAAATGCATTTCATCCTTCCATCAGCCATCATTTATAATGCACCGTAAATTACCCTGTAAATGCTATGCATTTCGTATTTTGCTTGAAATAAGTTACGTTAAGCCTCAGAGACGCGTATCAATTTACTACAATATAATTAAAATATGTCGTAAAGAATTACCCCTTTGCCATTATGTAATGGAATTATTTTGAGTGGATCTGTAAATGAATAGTAGCTACTTTTTATCACATAGTTTATAGGATGCATATTTTAGTACACTTCCTGGATAAATATAAAATTTTAATATGTTTGACAGGGTATAACATCATTAAAATTCATTTTAAACGAATTTTTTTCATAAGTCGTGATGTAATGGAAAACTTTTGACTGTCCCTGTAAATAAATAATTTAGTACTTTCACCGCATATTTGACAGAATGCATATTTTTGTGCATTTTGTAAATGCATCTAAATTTTAATATGTTCGACAGGGTGTAATATATTTAAAATTCTTTTGAAATAATTTTTTCCCATACGCCGTAATGTAACTTAAAACTTTTGATTGTCCCAGTAAATAAACTGATTATGCTAGAAATTTCATTTGAAATAGGGTTCATGCCAGTGTAAACGTCAACAACCTCAAAAAATTCCAGGGCAATCCGAGTATAGAGAGTTAGACAGCGTCAGGACCGTACCTAAGGGGGCGTTATGGGCGGCTCACCCCCCGCCCCCCCCCCCAAAAAAAATACTTTGATCCCCCCACCCCTGGAAAAGATTCCAAGGTCATTCAATGAATTTCTGTTCCGAAAATTCAAACGAAATTCTGTTCAAAAATCTAATTTAGTTTTGAGACTCTTTTATAGTTTTGAAGAAATACTAAATTGTATCTAAAATAAGTGTTTCAATTCAACACCTTCATCCTATTTGTACATATGAAGTTAATGTTTAATTTTGCACATGTTTACTCAAAATTTTCATCATCATATACTTTTCTAAGCATATAATGAAGTCATTATAACAGTTTAATAAGAAACATAGTACCTACCTACGATGTGAATATGCACTCATTTATCTTTTTGCGTGGAGAGAGAGAAAACGTAATCCCCCCCCCCCCCCTACCAACTACAATCGTTTGAGCCTTTTCTAATTTTCGCTTCTAGCTACGGACCTGGATCGCGTACAGACGGCCAGACCAACCGAAATCATAAACATTTTCCAACTTTGTTGGAAAGTGTTAAAAAAAAGACATAAAGATTTTTTTATTACTAATTTATTTGTGTATTTTTATCACTCATTAGATTTAAATTAATTGTACCGCTTGTCATTATTTCTTTACAAAACATATTTGTCTCATCTCTTTGGCAGGGAAAAAACAAGCCCCTCATCCATCCTCATAAATTCATAAATCTTTTTAAGTATACTTCAGTGACACTTATACATCAAAGTCGCTTTTACAATATTTTCAATAAATGAGATTACGTTCAGTATTATTTTTCTATAAAAGCCACATTTCCATAAACCAAACTTTACTATCGAAAGATTATAAATATATTCCTTCATTGTTGAGCCGCTTTCAGTAGTATTTTCTAAACAAAATTATCCAGTCAGAGCTCCATTAATTAGTTTCGTTATGATAGACCGCTTATTTTATCGGATAACTTCTTGCATATGAAATATTCTAGTTATTTAATTACCACACTGGGTATTTATAATATCCTTTAAAAGTGGCTCATTATTTCAAATATGATTATGTCAAATCAAATTATTTACCGTTGAAAAGGTGACTAATCTAGTTAGATTCAGATTCATATACAGGCCCTGAAATGGACTGATGACCCTTAAATTTTATTATTATTATCATTATTACTAGTAAATCTGCAGATCAGAAGCCTCAACGTCAGTTCTGAAAATCCTTTTTTTTAACTACATTTTGCTTAATATTTAACTTTATACAAACAGCAATTAAAGGTTTTCAAGTAACAAAAATATTTATAAGAATAAAAAATACATAGAAAGTTGAAGAAATTAATTGTTTAATTGATCATGTTGTTATACAGCGATATTCTAAAGTTCTGATGAACTGCATGATATGATAAATTTTTAGATAAAAAAGTACATTTTTTCAGGGGGACTCTGCCCCTCGTGGCCTCATTAAATTTACATTCGTATTTTTTTATTGATTATACGAATGGTTAGAATACATCTTAGGTTTCATTTCACACTAAAATTTTTAAAGCTAAACAACAGTTTGGAAAAGCCTTTTATGTTATTCTAATTAGCAGGTATTTTTTATTTTTTTTTTACTTACTATCCACAAACATCTGTATTTGATGTATTAGTAACTTATCGAAATGTAAAAAAACTATATAATTTCGAATTTTACTATTTTTACAATTTTTGTTTCCCAAAAAATTTTAATACCGTTCTAAAATACTTAGATCTAAGATCTTATCTAAATACAAATTCTAATATAATGACACTATTTTACTAAAATTACCCCCAAAATAAGCATGTTTGGAGATTTATAAACCTAATCGGTAATCGTTTATCATCGTGTTTAGTGCTCTATGACTAAATAGCAAACGTGATGTTTGCACATGATTATTGATTGACGTATTCTTGTTACTTTTTTAGTTTTTAAGAATGAAAATTATTATTTCCCGCTAATCATGATGTCCTTTTTGACTCTGATATCTATGCGGTGCATATTATTGACATTTTCTCCATACTTGCTTTACAACAGATTTTTTTAAAATTATTATTTTAAATAGAAAAAATAAATCTTTATGCGCAGACGATAAATCCTAAAACAATTTCTTTAAATAAATAACAATTAATATCATAACCCAAAATCATTTTATTTCAATATCAAAGCGTATTATTTTTTTTTTTATATGACGTCATATTTGTTTGTATCATACGTTTATAATGTTATTAGGATCAGTTATTGTTGTTAGGCAACAAATAAAAGAAAAAGAAATAATAAAATGTGTATATTTTTTAAAAAATCTAAAACAAAATGTTTTATATTATTTGAAAACGTGTATAATAAATCACCAACATTTACAGAAATAATTTTAAAAATCTGACAAATGCCTAGAAAAAAAAATTAAAAAATAATAGGAAGAATTTAAGAATCGCATTGGGAAATTTAAGTATCCACACTGTAAAAAAAAAGTCTGTTAGATTTACGGCAAAAACTACTGGCTGCAACGCTGCCAGCAGTTTTTGCCGTAAAAATTGCAGTAAAGTTAGATGTAATAAAAAAAATTACATCTAATTTTATTGCAATTTTTACAGCAAAAACTACTGGCAACATTGTTACCAGCAGTTTTTGCCATAAATGTAACCTTTTTTTTTTTTTTTTTTTTTTTTTTTTTTACAGTGCATATTTTATTATTTAAATCCATTAATCAAATGAGCCATTTTCTTTCAACAAATGAAAATTTGGTTGGTTGGTTGGTTGTATAGGGTTTAATGGCGCAAAATCCCCTTAGGGACATGCTGCGCCAAACAAAGACAAAATTTATAAAAAACATGGAAATAAACAAACGAAATTTTAAAAACAAGAGATGGAAAAGGCTATCTGGATGGGTTAACCATTCCAGATGTAGATAGAAAAGAGTAAAAAAAACATATTTATAAACTTAGAGCTAAGTAAAAAATGCTAATTTCAAGAAAGGCATCTGGATGGGATCAAATGAAAATTCGAAAATCGTTTGAATTGCCATAGAAAAGCATTATTGCGAAAATTAAAATATTCTATATTTTCCGAAAGAATGAACCAAACATAACTAAAAAAATATATACAGCTAAAACTGTGTACCTCACCAACATACCCAATTAATTTCACGTCAATCGGATGCTTTTTAACCTCCTCGGACCCCAGCGTTTATTTTTATAATTTTTTCTACCTTACTTATGAATTTATATTAACAGACTGCTACCTAAGAAAAATTCAAAAGCGAAAAAAAATTAAATTTATTTTTTGTAGCTTAAATTTGATGTATCCTATAGGATACATGGGGTCTGAATGAGTACATTTTCTAATAGTTTGCTATGAATTTTCTGTATGACAAAAGCAATGAAAAATAAGAAATAATTATGCATTTAATAACTTTTTATTATTAATGGATTCTATAAATCACATATTTACATATAGAAAAAAGTATTTAAGCTTTCTTTTTACTTTTGTTTACATTTTTCTACAATTAATATAAGAATTTGTTATAAAAGAGTCTCATCTTTACAATTGATGATATTTCATAAAGCAGTTCGTTTCTTTCGTGAGACAAAGAAACATATTGCAAGCTGTACATCTTGTTCTAGCTTTTAGGTAGATTTCGTATGAAATATTAGGTAGATTTCGTATGAAATACTACCTATTGCATTGTCTCCCATGTTGGAATTTCTGAAAAATTTTTGCGGATCTACACGAATCATGACTCCTAGACCCCAAAACCACCATCAGTAAAAAAGTTTATATATCTATCTATCTATCTATCGGTGTATATCACTTTCTTCTAGACACGATAACTTCCATAATTATGCTCAGATCTTCTTCAAACTTTTACATAAAATCAAGGAGCCTAAAATCTCGGTCAAGTTCGTTAATGGGCGAAATCGGACCAAGGGGGTGGAAATAGGGAGGGTTTTTGTGAAAACAGAAAAAACGCGATAACTTCTTAATTAAAATAGATATCGAATCAGTTTAAAGTTTATATTACTTCTAAGAAATGGGCAAAAAGTTTATGCATGACAGATTTTTGATAAAGTTAAAAATGGGCTCAAGGGGCGAAAAAAACATGCTTTTTGGGAGAAAAAAATTCATAACTTCGTCAATTCTCAAGATATTAAATCCAACTAAATTTTATATAAATGTACTCAATATTATCTAAAACTTTTGTATTTACAAGTTTTTGATAGGACCAATTTTTACCGAGGAGAAAAATTAAAAACGAAAAGAAAAAGGGGGGAGGAAAAAGAAAAAAACCCATAACTTACTCAATTCTTAAGCAATCAAATCTAATTAAATTTATTTTACATCTTCACAATAAGATCTACAACTTTTATATTGACAAGTTTTTCATAGAACCCATTCTTAGCAAAAATAAATTAAACAAAAATAGGAGTTGGAGTAAAAACCTTAAATCCAAACTGCTTATATTCTGACTCATTTTAAAATTCATTTTTGATTTTAAACGCATCCAAATGACAGATCCTCTTATTTAGGAACTATATAATGCGACGTTTTGGCCAATTTTTTGATAAAGGCAGAATATATTTTTAAAAAGGCTGCCAAAAAAGGTATTTTGAACAGATTTCCCGAAATTATCGTCATTAAAAATTGATTAAGTATAACAAATTGCGTTTTTTCTGAGTCATTTTTAAATTCATTTTTGTTCTCAAACCCATCCAATTTACAGGTCCTATTATTTAGGAACTATATAATGCGACGTATTGGCCAGTTTTTTGATAAAGGCAGAATATATTTTTTAAAAGGCTGCCAAATAGGGTATTTTGAACAGAATTTCACGAAATTATCATGATTGAAATTTGAGGAAATTAAAAAAATTGCGTTTTTACCGAGTCATTTTTAAATCTTTTTTTGTTCTCAAACGCATCCAATTTACAGGTTCTCTTACTTAGGAACTATATTATGTGACGGAGTGGCCAGTTTTTTGATAAAGGCAGAATATATTTCAAAAAAAGGCTGCCAAAATGGGCACTTCGCACAAAATTTCCCAAAGCGACCATGATTAATGAACTGTGGGTATTCAAATAACAAATTGTTTATTTTATGACTCATTTTTAAATCCAATTTTGCTCTGAAACGCATTCAAATGACAGTTTTTTGTTACTTAGGAACTATATAATGTGCGTATTCTTTGATTTTTTGATAAAGGGTGAATATACATATTTTTGAAAGCTGTCAAAGTAAGCACTTCGCAAAAAAATTTCCCAAAGCGATCATGATAAAAGAATTGTGGTTGTATTCAAATAACAATTTTTTTATTTTATGACTCATTTTTAAATTCAATTTTGCTCTCAAACGCATTCAATTGACAGTTTTTCGTTATTTAGGAACTGTGTAATGTGCCGTATTGGTCAGATTTTTGATAAAGGCTAAATATATATTTTAAAAAATCTGTCAAAGTGGACACTTCGTACAAAATTTCTCAAAGCAATCTTGATTAAAGAATTGTGGATGTATTAAAATAATAAATTGGTTATTTTATTACTCATTTTTAAATTCAATTTTGCTGTCAAACGAATTTAATTAACAGTTTTTTGTTATTTAGGAACTATATAATGAGCATATTGGTCAATTTTTTTAATAAAGTAAGAATATAATTCAAAATATGTTGCCAAAATGGGCATTTGAGTAGAATTTCGTTTAAGAGGATTTCGATAAAACCAGTTCTTACAGAAAAATGAAATTAAAAAATTTTTAAAAGCGGTTGAATAAAGTAGTTAAACTGGGTTTATCTCTAATCATTTAATTTTTTTTTTTTTTTTTTTTTTTTTTTTTTTGAGATGAAAACTTTTTGAAATCTACCTCCGCCTATAGGCCATGCCGAAAGGGATTTTTGTAGAATTACAGCCGGGATATCTGCAACGTGAAGTATTTCTTTGCTGTGGAATTTCAGGAAGGTGGGATGCAGCCATTTTTCTTAATTCAAGAGATGATTCATGGCAGGGATTCCTTCTTTTCTTTTTCAGTGGAGACATAAACTCAATATCTGAATCTGTTTCAGAAACTTCATTATTCAATACAGAATCAATCTGGTCATCTTTACTGTGAATTAAGGTTTCAGCCACTCGTTCTCGAAATTCCAAATAATCTAAAGTATTTTTGTTATCAGTATGTAAATACCGTGCTGCTCGACGATACTCTATCCTAGAGGTCTGCACGGGCCGAAATTTCCAGGCCCGGGCCCGGCCCAAAAGTTAAAATTTCGGCCCGGGCCCGGCCCGGCCCGAACGAAAGAAATATTGGCCCGACCCGGCCCGGCCCGAACGAAAAAAATAATGGCCCGACCCGGCCCGGCCCGAAAGTTAAAATTTCGGCCCGAGCTGGGCCCGATACGGAAAAAAGTTTAAAATTCGCCCGAACCCGGCCCGGCTCGAGTGAATTTCTACAGTACATTGATCTTTAATCTTAAGGAAGAGTTCTGACCAAAAAAAATTATATTAGTCTTTTTTTCCATGTTTATATTCTCCATTTATGCAGAAGTGCCGTAGGCTGCGATATTTATGCTTTTAAATGAATCTTTGTTTGTTGTATGTAAATATTTCAGTTATCACTAGTATTATTAATCCATATTCCCTGTAATGGAGACAAAAAATCGAAAAAGCGGTATATGGTAAAATTTCCAAAGACGAAATCGCTTTGGAACGAAAAAAAAATGCATTCCCTTCTTAACAGATGTAAATGTTTAATATATTTTTTTTCTCCCGTATTGTTGTATTCATTTTGCATGGATGAACATTTTAAAAGACACTTTCAGTTTTCAGTTTTAAAAAAAATTCCGTCATAATCATGTTTTTTTTTTTTTTGAGTGTGTGTGTTTAATTCTATTTTAAAACGCCTAGTAATCTACGATTCTTTAAAAGGAATAAATTCTAATGTTTAATTGTAGAATAATGACGGCTTTAAAGTATATGCTTTTTTTGCAGAAATTTTTGGACAAAGCCAAATATTACTGATTTATAAAAAGTCGAGAAAAGGATTTCCATATAGGAGGATTCAATAGGAACTGATTATTTTGGTCCATGAAAACTAGGAAGAATGGAATCAGTCTCGGCTTCGTACGGAAAAAAAAAGTTAGGCCCGGCCCGATACTCCAGCAAAAAAAATAAGGTCCGAGCCCAGCCCGGCCCGAAAAGATTAGTGACTAGGCCCGGCCCGGCCCGAAAGGATTAGTGACTAGGCCCAGCCCGGCCCGGCCCGAGTCTTCAAAAGTAAGGCCCGAGCCCGGCCCGGCCCGAATGCCATTATTGGAAATCGGCCCGTGCAGACCTCTACTCTATCCTCCCAGCTGCCAATGAAAAATCTACAAAATGAAAAATTGTTCTTATAGTCCACTTTAGAGGTCTGCACGGGCCGGGCTCGGGCCGATTTCCAATAATAGCATTCGGGCCGGGCCGGGCTCGGGCCTTACTTCTGAAGACTCGGGCCGGGTCTAGTCACTAATTCTTCCGGGCCGGGCCTAGTCACTAATCTTTTCGGGCCGGGCTTGGCTCGTGCCTTAATTTTTTTGCTGGAGTATCGGGCCGGGCCTAACTTTTTTTTTCCGTACGAAGCCGAGACTGATTCCATTCTTCCTAGTTTTCATGGACCAAAATAATCAGTTCCTATTGAATCTTCCTATATGAAAATCCTTTTCTCGACTTTTTATAAATCAGTAATATTTGGCTTTGTCCAAAAATTTCTTCAAAAAAAGCATATACTTTTAAGCCGTCATTTTTCTACAATTAAACATTAGAATTTATTCCTTTTAAAGAATCGTAGATTACTAGGCGTTTTAAAATAGAATTAAACACACACACACACACACACACAAAAAAAAACATGATTATGACTAATTTTTTTTTTTTTAACTGAAAACTGAGTTTCCTTTAAAATGTTCATCCATGCAAAATGAATGCAACAATACGGGAGAAAAAAATATATTAAACATTTACATCTGTTCAGAAAGGAATGCATTTTTCTTTTTTTTTTTTTTTTTTTCGTTCCAAAGCGATTTCGTCTTTGGAAATTTTACCATAAACCGCTTCTTCGATTTTTTGTCTCCATTACAGGGAATATGGATTATTAATACTAGTTAGTGATAACTGAAACATTTACATACAACAAACAAAGATTCATTCAAAAGCATAAATATCGCAGCCTACGGCACTTCTGCATAAATGGAGATTATAAACATGGAAAAAAAAAAAGACTAATATAATTTTTTTTGGTCAGAACTCTTCCATAAGATTAAAGATCAATGTTCTGTAGAAATTTACTCGAGCCGGGCCATGTTCGGGCCGAAATTAAAAAAAATTTCCGGACCGGGCCGAAATTTTAACTTTCGGGCCGGGCCGGGCCATTATTTTTTTCGTTCGGGCCGGGCCGGGCCGGGCTCGGGCCGAATATTTAACTTTCGGGCCGGTCCGGGCCAACATTTCTTTCATTCGGGCCCGGGCCGAAATTTTAACTTTCGGGCCGGGCCCGGGCCTGGAAATTTCGGCCCGTGCAGACCTCTAGTCCACTTTCTTGTCTTTGCAGATATTTTATAGAAACTCATTATCCTATCAAGAAGGTCAACTCCTCCCATGTTTGTATTGTATTATTTTACAATATTTGGTCTATTCACATCTTTGAAGCATTTATCCTTTTTACACCAACGTTTACAAATATCTGTTGGTTCTTTACTGACGAAGAAGTTGGTTCTTTACTGCTTGACTGACGAAGCAATAATAATTGGTTTATTATCAAACCACTTTACCAATGCAGTTTGACCATCATTTCTTATTAGTTGATCCACAGAACACCTTCCAGTTTTTCTTAACGTAGCATCAGAAGAAAATTGTGCAGCTTTAGGAATATTTGATTTCCTTATCGTACCTGTACCTTGCAAACCTTTAGTATGTAATACGTCAAGCAAAGGAACTGACATGAAATAACGGTCTGCAAGTATATGTGATCCTTCAAGAAGATTTTCCGACAAGCGTACTATCACTTTCTCTCCAATAGCTAGATTATCTTCACTTCCGTTAACTGTGATTGTATCGCCTTTTCCTTCGTATAGAAAAAAATCTAATGGTAAACCATCAGAAGACGTTGCAACAAAATTTTTTAATCCACATGGATTTGGTTTCCCGCCAACGTACAGCCTCATAGTAGTATGCCCCCAAAAAGGTATCATCTGTTCATCACATGCAATCGTTCTTGAACGTGGGTTTGTTAAACACCCTCTTCGAACGGAATTAATTACAGGACGTATTTTCCAAAATTTATCCTTTTTTCGATCTGTATCTGTCATTAAATCGTCTTCCACAACTTTAAGATTCTGGCGAATCAAAAAATAACGATCACGATTCATTTTGGATGCTATTAAATCAACTCTAGTATGCCTTGCCCAGTACATACGAATTCGCGGAAACTTTAGATAAGACATTAGAATTGATATGCCAAAAAAAATCTTAATTTCATGCAAGGAAGTGTTTAGTTGCTTACCTTTCTTTAAAAAATATGTCCGATTAGTCATATCAGATATTTCAGAAAATATACTATCGTCTAAATATTTTTCAAAATACTCTTTAGGAGGTTTGCATGTGTAATTTACAGCTTCGGGTTCAAATTCTGGAGCTGGAGGTAGAGGCTCAAAATCTTTCTGTTTCCAAAATACTCTTCTTGATGAGCCATTACCATTATTTCCACCTGTTTCTTCATCTTCTGACTGACTAGTAAGTTCATCACTTACAAACTCAGCTATCTCTTCATCCACCTCACTGTCTGATGATAATCCAAAATCTGAATCTTCTAACAATTCAAGAATTTCTGCTTCAGAAAGCCCTACATTTAAAAAAAAATAATGTTTTATTGTATTACACATGTAAAAATATCATTAAAAATTAGTGTTGAATTCAGGTAGTGGTCGGGGGGAGGGGGGGGGGGTATTTTCCCTGGAACAGTGAATTGTTCGCCCAGGACGTTTTGATATTTTATGCTTTTTATTAGACAAAACGGCAATTTCCAAACCGGATCTTTAAAATATCGCCCTGGAACTGAAAAGATCCATCCGGAAAAAGAAAAAGAACGTAAAGATTAAAAAGATCCATCCATCTGACGAGAAATACCTCTGAATTCAACACTATTAAAAACAGTGTTGAATTCAGGGGGTTGACAGGAGGGAGGGGGATCCCCCCCCCGGAACATTGAAATGTCCTCCCCGGAAGGTTTGATATTTGATACTTTTTAATGTACACAAAATCCATTGATGCAGTGCAATTTACCTCCCGGAACTTTACAATACCCCCTCCCTCCCCCGAGCAGTAGAAATCCCTCTCGGAGAAAAATATCTGAATTCAACACGGATTAAAAACATTCCTGTTATTTAATAATCTTAATTTATGTTCATTACAGTAAATATCCATGTCAATTTTACTGTTATTTAGTACCAATGTATTTTTTAGACAACATAAAATATTAACATGACGTGTTAGAGTCAATCTCGGTGTATCCTATTGGATACATGAAATATAAAGCTAGTTCATACTATTAAAATTACACATTATTTAAAAATACTTTGTACTACAATAAACTGCATTCATCTATTTTTAATTTATTTCATAAATAAAGCTTACAAGGTTAATTATTTTTTAAATAATAATGCTTACCTTTTTTCCGACGTAAACTGCTAATATTTTTGCTGCACGCCATTTTGAAATAACACATATCACGCCAAAAGAACGCTCTAAGAATCAAATTGCTATTTTGCATTAGTGCTGCCATCTGTTAGGTATCATGCATACAAATTTCTCTTTTTTAAACATTATTTTTATACAGGAAAAAAAATTGTAAAGATATGTATCCTATAGGATACACGGGGTCTGAGGAGGATAAAGCAGTTATCACGGAATAGGCAGACGGAAAAAAAAAAAAAATCGTGTCTCCACAGTAAGACTTAACTGACTTTTCAGGAATTATTATTATTATTATTATTATTATTATTATTATTATTATTATTATTATTATTATTATTATTATTATTATTATTATTATTATTATTATTATTGATCTTCTTTCTTTTGCGTTTTTTAAAATGTTTAAAGGAGTTCAAGACTAAAAATTGAATTATGATTTTAGTATTACTTGTAAAAGAAAAAACGTTTTGGAGAAATCCTGTTTGTTGAAAATGGTTGGAAAAACCATATGGATATTGAAAGGGAAAAACCATATTGTGTTCGTTTCATGTATAAATTCCAAAGAATTTATATTTTCTTCGAATATTTTTAGAAGAAGACATAACAATGAATATTTCAAGAATTACATAACATTAGCAACAACAAACGCATCAAATCCAGTTTTTACATACCATACCAACTAAATCATATAAGAAATTATTTCACTTTTGCAGAATTACTGTTGTCATAATTGTCATGCCTATTTCCGTATTCATAACAATGAAGCGTCGATGTTCACTTTTAACAGTACAAACAAATTCTTAGAAAACATATAATTTTCTAGAAATATATTTTTTAATGTCTGTAGTTTTCAAAGTGGTGTTGACAGCATTTCTCATGAAAAATGCAATCCGCAGACGAGAATTTATAAAAAATATTTTTAAGATTTTGACGGAAAAGAAAAATAATATCCTTGAGAAAACAGAAATATTTGTTCGACTTAAGGCTTAAGTTTTTGAAAAGGAACAATTTGTGTTTACAGAGTTTTATCTTTTTCTATACATTTATTATTTGTAAATAATACTTGTAATAAAAAATGAAAGCTATTTGTTATAAAAACAACAAAGGTGATGTAAAAAGAAAACAGGATTTTTTTGTTTGTTTGTTTGTTTGAATCATTGTTTAAATATTCTTAACCCCTTCGCGACGGCAGCCTTTTACGAAATTTTTAATGCTTTGTCACCGGTTTTTAAAAACAGAAATTTTTGTTTTATTAAATCGATTTATTTTGTTTCGTTCCGATCAAATAAGGGAAATTTCACGGTAAAATTTTTCCGGTGGGGATAAACAAGGATTCTTAAGCCTTTTAGCGGCACGTATTCTTGTCGCTCGTCCCCAAGGAGTTAATTTGAAATGTCAGAGAATTACAATGAAGATTATAATAATAATAAAAAAAACATATTATTATACCTGATAGCCTCTTAATTGAAATTTTATAATTGCTAGTAAATCTACAGATCAGAGGCCTCAAGTTCAACTCTATAAATCATTGTTTATTAATCTACTAACATTTACTATAGTCTGTATAATATTTAATGTTCCACAATCCGATTTTTTTCAAAGGTTATATGTAAATCCATAAGCATATAGGATTTATTGTCATGAGATGAGTATGAGCAATAAGGTACTGTTATACAAAACAGTACTTCGTCCCATACTTCTTTATTGCGCTCAGATCTGGGGTTCAGCGGCTAAAACCAATCTGCAAAAAATTCAGGTAATTCAGAACAAGACTCTCCGTGGTATTGTTCACTCTCCTTGGTATCGCAGAAATACTGTTATCCATTCAGATCTTAATATTCCTCCTATTCATTCTGTTATCAAAAGTCAAGCCATAAAATTTTTTGACAATATTCGCTCTATCCCAAATCCTGCTTTGCATAATATTTCAAATTATGATGTAAACGCTCGTTGGAGACGACCACGAGCAATCCTACATCTCCCTGAAAACATCGACCCAGGATAATTTTTCCTAGTTTTTATCTCATTGATAGGGTTTTCCTTCCTGAACGTTCACCCTCTCCTAGTCTCTATTTTATAAATTGTACTATGTAAATACTTTTGAAAATATTGTTAATGTTCTTATTTCTCTTATTTATACTCTCATCTATTTTATGTATTTTGTATGGTGCCCTTGAAGGGCCTTTGCTTTTTTTGGGACCCGGCTTCCCCCCCCCCCCTTTGTTTCTGACGTCCTGTTTGTCAGACTTTGGCTATGACTTAAATTGTTCCATGTATCATTTCTCTACTAGAAGTAAGGAGTCGATCTCTCCAGGCACTCTGAAAACTATCTCATCCAAGTCCAAGTATAGGATTTATTTAAACTTTCGAAATTTTTAGAAGTATCACATTAAGCGCGATTTTATGATATATGATAAACTACTTGTTGTTGCAATTTATTTATTTATTTAATTGTCAGTAAAAGAATAGTTTTTTCAGTGAGGAAGAGCCCCCGGACACCCTGTTGTCAATTTAACTTTATGTTCTTAATTTTCAATGATAATTCCATATTATTATTCGAGAATATATATGAATGTATTTATTATTTTAAATTCTTTAAATTAATCGTCTCATTGTACTAATAGATTTTATCCTACCCTAACAAATGTTTTTTTTTTTTTTTTTTTTTTTTTTTTTTTTTTTTTTAAATTACGAATCATCATCCATCGTATATTGCAGAAATTGAATAAAAACTTTTGTAATAAATATACAAAAGTAAAGTGCTCTTTTAAGACATATGTTCGATTTATAAACACAACGTTTTCATAATATGAGTTTGAAAAATCATTTTTGCCATCTTTCCTCAGTAGTTAAAGTAAATCGTCATCTATTGCAATTCGTAATAAAAAAAATAAAATAATAACAAAGTAATAAAATATCATAATAAGAAATATAAGCTTTTTTAAAGTAAAATTTCGCATCAAAATAATAGGATTTATTTCATTTATTTATTTATTTATTTATTTGATAATGCTTGAATTACATTTGCTAATTCACGATTTAAAGTAAAAAATAAATTTAAAAAATAGACTGGAAATTTTGAAAAGAAGAAAATGAGAAATTAAAATGTTTTACAGTTCTTTAATTGATGTATAAAATTTCCCAATGATTTATATAACTAATTTCGAAATTATAATAAATCTATTGGCAGATTTACAAAGCGATCCGAATGGTTTAAGAAAATTCCTCCCTTTAGGAAATTTAGCATTCATAATTAGACGCTTAAAGCAATTATTCAAATGCACTGTTTCCTTTTCAGCAGACTGATAAAATTTAAAAATCGCTTGAATTTCTATGCAAAAACATTAAACAATTTACTTCTTCAAATCCACACAGGTTGAGACTCATGTTCTGAAGATTCAGTGTTGAATTCATACACTTTTTTCCGGGAAGGACTTCAGTGGCACTGGGGGGGGGAGGGGGGGAGGGGACATCATAGAGTTTCGGGTGGTAATTGTATTTCTTGATCATTGAAAATGCAAAATTTCAAATTTTCCGGGGGGGACTTTTCATTGCTCTGGGGGAGGAGTCCCCCCTACCGGGTCACCCTCTGAATTCAACACTGTGCGGATTTTAGAATTTGCCAGATTTTTGGGCACTGATTTATTTACTTTTTAAAAACAGTAATTTAAATGTAATAATGCAATTGAGATTATAATGAAGTCTTGCAATGTAATAAAATGCCAAAATAATTAACTAAAGTAAAAAGCTAAAGTTATAAAAATTTAGATAGTTTTAAAAATGATTAAAATATTAAAAGTAAAGGTCAAGTAAATAATAATTTTAGTTAATTAAATATCCATAATAACTATGAGATACATTTTTCTAAATTATCCAATGATACTTGCCTCATAAAGGTACCCTACTAATTCAAATTAAAAACATAACATAAGAGCGTTTTATTTCAGATTTACCTAGGCTTAATAACCAGAAAAGCTTTATTAATATATAAATACATTTGAAAAAATAAAATAAAAAACTGTGTTTACTAGTAATATCAGCAATATTTTGATTTTTTTCAGAAATTTATATTTCCTTCAAAAAAAATATATGAATTCAGTAATATTAACGATAATTAAATCTTAAAGCACACACGGAATTAGTATAAAAATAAAAACATCTAAGTGTGCTGTTGTTGACCATTATTTTCTTAGCACAAAATAAATAGGGTCTTCATGAATGTATCGATTCTTATGAATATCCCTTTTCCAATCTTTCAATCTTTTATTTTTATAATCAACGCGCATCTTTTATTTTAATAGTAGTAGCTGTAAATTTCAGTGAATTTTCTTTTATCAAAAATACGCGTGTTATATGCCGGTATATACGGTTTGTTCCTTTCATAATTTTTTAATCACAATATAAGTTTAATGTACCAAAGACTTTTACCCTTGTGTTCGAATGTGTAATGTAATTAAGTAGAGAAACACTGCTGCATATTATACTTTCTTTTCCGCTTCCGAACAGTTGCTGCTAAAAAAGTAGTTTTAGAGAAATAGAAGTTGCATGCTACCTAATTTGTACTTAGATAGTCGTGAACTTGGCAAGCAAATTTACTGGTTGTTTTCAAACTATTATTTGGATGAGCACTCAAATATTACATTTCAGAGATCTCAGATTCCTTCTTTCCTTTGTAAATAATTCATTAAAAATTGCATAGCTCCATGCCTTTAGAGCTAAAGATTGAGATCTTTCTATCAGCTTTTAATTTAATTTTAATTATTATTATTATTTTTTAGTGTTTTATTTACCTTAAAGAAGATTTTTTTCCTACCTTCTCCACTCTTCTTTTTCTTTCTTTTCTTTTCTTTTCTTTTTTTCTTTTTAATAACTTTGCGTTAAGCGCACGATTATTTGTTACACTCTTAATCGCACAGGAAACACATGTCACCCATTTTCAATATGCTATTTTTGTACTTTCTGGAAAAAATAGTAATAAAACAACATTTTAAAACAATCCATTTAAAATTTGTATTTAAAAGTGACAACTTTTACGAACAATACAATTATAAAGAAGAGAAGAGAGTTCGACAAAGGGAATAAAAAATACAAATTTTTCAAGCTTGTCAATTGTCATGGGTGACATATGTCACTCCCGCGCCTAAGGTAGGTAACTTCTATTTTTGTTAATAGAATTATATATATATATATATACAGGGTGTTTCGCTACCAGACCGACAAACTTTGAGGGGTGATTGTAGACATAAAGACAAACATTATTAAATAGGAAACCATGGGGCGCAAACGTCTTCTATAGGAGCTAGGGGCCATTAAAGTTTAAGGTCCAAAAATTCAAACGCTGATAAAAATTAGAAAAAAGGGTAGATTTGTTTGCGGTTTTCTCTAAAATCATTCTTTATATCACGATTTTTTATTTTTTTAATTTTAAAGGTTAGGTTCAAAAATTGTAGATAGAGGGCGCTTTAGACTTTAGAGTAACGAACAAATACTTTTTGCCGTTATTTTGTGCATGGGGTTGAAATTATTCTAAAGTTTAGACTTTAACTTAAATTTTAATCCCAAAATCGGAAACATGGAGATCGGTTAACTAGCGAAAATTTAACTGTGAACCGAGGGGGAGATTTTAAAGGCTCATAAACATTGGACAAACTAGTCGATTTTGTTGCGGTTTGCGTGTAGGTCATTCACTTGGTAATTAATTTATTCAAAATGACGTACAGCTTTCATGTCCTCTTTTTTTGATACAGGGCGCTTTCGACACATGTCCGACATTTCAATGGTATTACTCATGGGTGTTTTACTACCAGACCATCATAGTTCCAAGAAATGTAAAGGATGCAAAGACGACTAGGAATCACACCGGAATGTAACGTTGAAAATGGCTTTTTTGCATGTTACGTTTAAAAAAAAGCAGAGAAAAAAAACAAAAACAAGAAGAGAAACGGCAACATGTTAAAGTGACAGAACAAAGTTTATTTAAAGGTTTTCCTGCGAAAAGTGTTCGAAATTAAGACCAGAAAAAGTCCGGCAAACTTGACAGCAACAGTAGATGGCGCTGCGATTTGCTTGCGGTAGATGGCGCTGAACGGTAATGCGCGTGAAAGTTTCTCTTCTCTCTCGTTGCGCAGCTCTATGTGGTTCCAGCACGATCGGGCTCTTCCACATTTTACCAATGATGTTCACCGATACCTCAACTTAAAATATGGACAGCGGTGGATAGGTCGTGGTGGCCCGATTTATTAGCGTGCCAGATCACCGGACCTATCAAGTATGAGCTTCTTCTGATGGGGTCACATGAAAAGTTAGGTGTATGAGAATCCCATATCATCAATTAAAGACTTAGCAGCTCGTGTTTCTGTAGCTCCTGGAAATCTATCAAATATTCCAAAAATCTTTCAAAGCGTCAGGAATTACATGCGACACCGCTAACAAATACGTCGAATTACTTCTGGTCGTAATTTCGAACATCTTTTCTAGTAAAACCTTTAAATAAACTGTTTTATGTCATATTAACGTGTTGCTGTTTCTCTGCTTGTTTCTGTTTTTTTTTTCTTTGCTTTCTTTAACCATAACTTGCATTAAAGACATTTTCAACGTTACATTCTTATGTGATTCCGAGTCGCTTTTGCATCCATAACACTTCCTGGAAGTATGGTAGTCTGGTAGTAAAACACCCAGGAGTAATGCCATTGAAATGTCGGAGATGTGTCGGAAGCGCCCTCTATGAAAAAATGAGGGCACCACAGCTCTACGTCATTTTGAATAAAATAATTACCAAGAGAATGACCTACACGTAAACCGCAACAAAATCGATTAGTTTGCCCAATGTTTATGAGCGTTTAAAATCTCCCCCTCGGTTCACAGTTAAATTTTCGTTAGTTAACCGATCCCCATGTTTCCGATTTTGGGCTTAAAATTTAAGTTAAAGTCTAAACTTTAGAATAATTTCAACCTCATGCACAAAAGAACGGCAAAAAGTATTTGTTCGTTTCTCTATAGTCTAAAGCGCCCTCTACCGACAATTTTCGAACTTAACCTTTAAAATTAAAAAAATAAAAAATCGTGATATAAAGAATGATTTTAGAGTAAACCGCAAACAAATCGATCCTTTTTTCTAATTTTTATCAGCGTTTGAATTTTAGGACCTTAAACTTTAATGGCCCCTAGCTCCTATAGAAGACGTTTGTGCCCCATGGTTTCCTATTTAATAATGTTTGTCTTTATGTCTACTATCACCCCTCAAAGTTTGTCGGTCTGGTAGTGAAACACCCTGTATATATATATATACAGGGTGATTCAGCTCGTCGGTGACAAACTTTAAGGATCGATAGAGCACACCTAGACGAACATTTTTGAATAGGGAATGTAGGGTCCCTGACGCGATGGTAAGGCGCTAGGCGCTTTCGAAAATTTGGGTGCCGAAATTCGAAACGTCATAAAAACTAGGGAAATGGTTAGATTTTCTTGCTTGTTGCGTCTAAATGATTCTGTTTGTTTAGACTTTCTTCAGTACCAATTTGATAAGCGTATCTCTTAAAACATGGATAGGGGGCGCTGCAGACTTTGGAGAGCTAGACAACAACTTTAAGCCCGTTATTTTGATAATTTAACACATGCTCGCCAAAGTTTATACTCTAACTTAAAGTTTGAACCCAAAAGTAGAGCCCTGCAAAAAGCGTAAGAGCCGGAATAAAATGTCAAAGTACAGGGTGGTCGAAACTCGAAGGCTCCTAAGAGATAAACAAACAGATTTCTTGACTTATGGCATGCATTTTCATGATTCTGTTTGCTGGGGCTCTCTGAAACTCAGTTGAACGGTACAAAAAGAAACATCGATAGGGGGCGCTTTAGGCAAAAAACATAATTCGTTGACATTTCGGACGCTAACTGGAAACGGGGCGCTACGATCAGTTAGAAACAAAACAAGAGAGTAATTTACTTATCATAAGAAGCTATTAAAACTGCAGTTTGTTTGTTTTTTTTTAACAAACATAGCTGGTTTCAATCATGCACAATGCGCGCAATAAAATTTACATAAGGTGCTTTTTGCTGATTTATGCAAAAGATATCGTACCATATCGATATGCAAAAGATACGTAATGCGTAGACGACAACGCGAGATGACGTAGTTGTATGCGCAGACACGTCTTTTGAACGTGCGGTACCTACTTAAGCTTCGGGTTACTTGTCTGCAGATCGGTAGTAGGATGGAACGGTACACAAACTCTGAATTGGCTGACATGCATTTGGCGTATGGCGCTGCTGGTTGTAATGGACGAGCCGCTCAGCGGTTGTACGCCGAGCGTTACCCCAACAGGCAAATCCCCTGCCATGCCTTCTTCGCTCGAGTACACCAGAGGTTGTCCACAACGGGATCTTTCGACGGAGGCAGGCCTGAACGGGAGCGATCAGTGAGCACCCCCGACAACGAAGAGGCTGTGCTTAACCTGGTTGAGGACAACCCAGGTCTTAGCACGAGAGATATCGCCAGACATGTTGGCATTTCGCAAGCAACTGCGTGGCGCATCTTACGTTCCCGGAATCTGCACCCCTACCACATCCAGCGGGTGCAGTTGCTCAGAGAGCAGGATTTTGGCCCTCGAGTGGAATTCTCAAGATGGTACTTGGCGATGAGATCCAGGGATCCCCGTTTTGTAAACAGCATTTTGTTTACGGACGAGTCCACCTTCAGCCGGGAGGGAATGTGGAACGCCCACAACAGTCATGTGTGGTGTGATGAAAATCCACATGAAACCAGAAGCCGAGCAGCCCAGGAGCGTTTCTCAGTAAATGTGTGGGCCGGCATTCTGGGGGATTGCCTCATTGGCCCTTATTTGTTACCTGAACGGCTGACAGGTGGAAATTACCTGATTTTCCTGGATCAAGTGCTGCCGCAGCTTCTGGAGGAGGCGCACGTACCCGAAGGTTCGCGTCGCCAGATGTGGTTCCAGCACGATGGAGCTCCGGCCCATTACACGAACGACGTGCGTCTCCATCTAAACGCAAGGTATGGCCAGCGGTGGATCGGGCGTGGGGGTCCAGTTCACTGGCCTGCCCGATCACCAGACCTCACCTGCTTGGATTTCTTCCTTTGGGGTTACCTGAAGGCCGAGGTATACCATACACCTGTCAGCAGTGCTGAAGAACTTGTGGCGCGCATTGTGGCAGCTGCAGGGCAGATCAGAGATACTCCTGGCATTGTTGGAAACACACACTCCTCAATGCGACGGAGGTGCGAAGCCTGCATCATGGCCCAAGGTCGAAATTTCGAGCATCTTCTGTAGTGTTATTTTTTGTAAATAAATTTCCAGTATCATTGATGTTTTTGGTCTAAATTTATTCAGAAGTGTTGAGCAGAGGTAGAAAATGTGTTTTCATTATTACTAACTGATCGTAGCGCCCCGTTTCCAGTTAGCGTCCGAAATGTCAACGAATTATGTTTTTTGCCCAAAGCGCCCCCTATCGATGTTTCTTTTTGTACCGTTCAACTGAGTTTCAGAGAGCCCCAGCAAACAGAATCATGAAAATGCATGCCATAAGTCAAGAAATCTGTTTGTTTATTTCTTAGGAGCCTTCGAGTTTCGACCACCCTGTACTTTGACATTTTATTCCGGCTCTTACGCTTTTTGCAGGGCTCTACTTTTGGGTTCAAACTTTAAGTTAGAGTATAAACTTTGGCGAGCATGTGTTAAATTATCAAAATAACGGGCTTAAAGTTGTTGTCTAGCTCTCCAAAGTCTGCAACGCCCCCTATCCATGTTTTAAGAGATACGCTTATCAAATTGGTACTGAAGAAAGTCTAAACAAACAGAATCATTTCGACGCAACAAGCAAGAAAATCTAACCATTTCCCTAGTTTTTATGACGTTTCGAATTTCGGCACCCAAATTTTCGAAAGCGCCTAGCGCCTTACCATCGCTTCAGGGACCCTACATTCCCTATTCAAAAATGTTCGTCTAGGTGTGCTCTATCGATCCTTAAAGTTTGTCACCGACGAGCTGAATCACCCTGTATATATATAATTCGACGAAATAACTATGTTGCATAAACTCTAGGAATCCGCAGCAGCACGAACAGAGTAGTCGCTCCAACAGTTGGCGAGCAGTAGAAGAATTTCATTGGGGTATTTCCCCATTATAAAAACAAACACCATCAGTCTTCAAGTTCTTTATTTATGAACTCATAGAATAGGTAAGCTCTTCCCCGCAATCACCTTAGCACACATCGACACTACAACCGTCGTTATCCAGTCCACATCATCAGATTTTCTAATTCAGCGGGGAAATGAAATGGGCGTCTTGATAGTTTAAAAGGCAATTGCACTCTAACGCTCCTCAAAAACCAAATGAAAAAAAAAAACATTTTCACGACAAAACTAGCTCCCTCCTACTCCGCGTCAATCATTTTAAAAATCCAATTAGGATTAACTCGAGTATCAACGAAAAAAAATGATCAGTTCTGATTGGTCTTAGCAGGCGTGTCCTCGGCAGGATCTATATTTTCCCTCGCAAATAACAAGCCCTTTAACAACGCGCATTAACACCTGTCACGCGATGTTAAAATAAAAAATTAAATTAAAATCCCGGGAATATTCCAGAAAGTAAAAAGGTTACGAAATACCTCCCGCCTTTTTGAGAAGCAAGCAATAATTTATTAATAAATAAAATAAGAAAAAGAATTTTAGCTGTTACAAGTTAATACATTACGAAACTAAGATTGAAATATGTTCCACAAATTTAGAATTGAAGCTAAGAGAGAACAAAATGGCGCAAAATTTTTTATATTTTATTACATATATATATATATAGATAGATATATAGTTATATATACTATTTCTGTCTGCTCTGTCTACGTATAACGTTCATTTGAATAATATTTATAAAGTTGTCATTTCGTGTGCTTATGATTTAAAATTTGACTGACTAAGGACTCATAAATGCTGCAAATATTATACCTTGGATGACTTATATGTATATATATTATATAGTTGAGTTCACTATTTCATTAATCATCCTTTTTTATGATTTTTATGCTATTTTTTATACTTTTTATACATACTAAATTATACTAGGTATAGTATATTTCTTTATACTTAAAATGCGTACAGTGTATTATAGTGTATATAGCTGTTATACATTCAGCTGATTGTCTGGTTTCTAATCTGCTCATCGGGATACGCATGCCGTATGATTGGTTATTAATAGTGTATGGATCAGGATCACATTCGAATTTCCCAGTTAATGTTTCCTGAATATTGATATATTCTCTTGCTTTAGACGAAAATGCCTAATCTAAATAATAATAATAAAAAAAATAAAAAATAAAAACGCAATGTAAAAAAATAGAATAAAAATGGGAATTTAGAAGTTCCATTTTACAGTCATTTGGTTGCTTTTCTTAAACATTAGAGGGGCAGCTTGTGATTCATATGCCATTTGAATAATCAGGCTTTAGAAATATTTTTTCATAGGTCTAAAATAGTTCATTTTACGATTGAGGAAGAACATTGAAGTGTTACCCAAAATTGAAAAACATTTCGCTTTCTATACATTTTAGGTTTAAAAAAAAAAAAATAAAAAATAAAAAAAAAAACGAATTAAGGGAAGACAATGTGATCGATTATGTTTCTATTATCACCGGAGTTAATCGAGCAAAACATTTTTTCCTCAGGGTTCTGGAATTGTATCTTAAATTTGTCAAAATCCATTATATTCAATAAAATAGCCAAAATGCGTGAAATACGTTTTGCTGAAAAGCTATTGAAAGCTCACGTTTTGTGAATGGCTATTCGGCTCTTTTGGAAATATGCATACTTTTTAAATTAATTTTAAAAAAGAATCAAAATTTCGAATCCAGTCATTCCAATTCATTTCGGTTCATTCCATTCATTCCGGTCCAATTCATTTACGAAATCCGGTTTTCGACGGATTTACACGTTTAAAGGGTCAGAGAATCCGAAAAAATATGTTTTTTACAAAATGCCTGTCTGTCAGTCTGTTTGTATGTGACAAAAGTTTTGTGGGCGCTTTATCTCAAGAACTAATGTACGGAATTTCACAAAACTTGAGACTCTGTTAGACCTTATTATAAACTAGATCTGAATAGGTTCTGCTGTCTATCGCTTAACAGGTGGTGCTTTTATGCTGCATCGTTTATGATTTCGACAATATCAAGAATTAGAGCATCGATTTTCATAAAACTTTATATTTATTTAGTACTTGATATAAAATGGTGCTGATTATGTTTTGGTGCAAATCGCTCATTAGGTGGCGCTGCATGCTGCATTATTCCTGATTCTCGTAATAGCCCTATCTCAAGAACTAATGCACAAAATTTCCTAAAACTTCAGATTCCTTTAGTACCTGATATAGATTAGTATTGTTAAGTTTTTGGTGTAAATCATCCTACAAGTGGCACTGCGATGTAGCATTTTTCACGGTTTCGCAATAAATGTATCTCAGGAACTAATGCATGGATTTTAATCAAACTTCAGATTCAGTCAGTACCTGATAAGAAATTGATTCTGATTAGTTTTTGGTGTACATCACCCAACATGTGGTGCTGTTATGCAGATTTTTTAAAAAGATTTTGCAATAGCTCTTAATCAAAAACTAATGCACGGATTTTCAACAAACTTTAGATTCAGTAATAAGTTGACATAAGTTGTTGCTGACTAGGTTTTGGTTTAAATCACCTAACTGGTAATACTGCTATGCTGCATTTTACAGGAAGTATTGACATGCATAAGATAGAAAAAAGTTCTGGGGTTGCTACATCTGACTATTTTTTTTTCTTTCTTTCTTTTTACTTGGAACGTTCTTTCCAGAAACCAGAGAGTGAGAAAAAAAACTTTTGTTTAAACTTTTATTTTTAGTTTATTTCGATTAATTTAAATGCAAAACATTAAAAAACTGAAACTCTGTGTACAGTTAAAAATTAACTATCAACTATTCACTTTCTTCTTCATTTTTGAACTACGTTATGGTTTATAAATGTCTATAAATATCATTTGTTAACCCTCTATCTAACGCATTATGAATTCATGAAATTTTACATTCTAAAGCATTTTACGTAAATTGTTTAAACTAAATTAAAAGATTTACATAATCATTTAATAAATTATTTTTGAAGGATTTTAGAAGGGTCGTAGGATTTAGAAGGTTTGAAAGATTTAGAAGGATTAATTAAATTTGAATTTACAGGTAATTTGCGCAATATTTATAATCTCACTCAAATCTTTTATTTTAAATTGTTTTCTTAGTATTTTTTAGAAATATAAAATGTACAAATATGATGTTCTTACAATATAAATATAGAAATATTTCCGAATTAAAAAATCCCCATCCCTCTCCCTCAGTGCCAAGAAAGCTGAAAAGATATAAAGGCAAAATAAATCATCCTTTTAAAAATATTTTTGTTTTGTATAACCAATAATGCTTTTGAAACAAAATAAAATAATGTATCTGTGACTCATTCTAAATAGTATTACAACTAATTGACGAATTAAAAGAATTTTATAATAAGTAATTCTTATAGTACTTATAAATATATATCGGTACATAAAGGGTTATAAAGTAATAAAATATATAATTATTATTACTTATGTTTTGTTTTTATTTTAGTCTTACGCACATATATATGTGTTTCAGTTTATTAGAAATATGTTTTTTTTTTATATGTATAATTAATTAGTAGTTATATAAAGATGTGTGTGTGTATTAATTTATTTTAAATTTAGTTTAAAGAAGTTTCTCTTTCGTTTTCAACCGATAATAGATAGATAATTGAAATTCGGTTTTAGTCGAACTTAAAACAGTTTTTCTCTATACTCTCCCACTCCTTTGGTATTTTGCCTCTAATTTGAAGCGTCCGATCATTGGGTGAAATAAGCAAATGCTGCTCTTATTTTATACAATGAAAAACGCTGTTTTTCATGAATCTATGACAAAATACCAAAGGAGTGGGAGAGTATAGAGAAAAACTGTTTTAAGTTCGACTAAAACCGAATTTCAATTATCTATCTATTATCGGTTGAAAACGAAAGAGAAACTTCTTTAAACTAAATTTGTCATACATTCATGAAAAACGGCGTTTTCCATTGTATAAAATAAGAGCAGCATTTGCTTATTTCACCCAATGATCGGACGCTTCAAATTTAGAGGCATTTAAGTATGATTTTATTATTATCTGTTACCATATTCATTCATTTAATTTTTTTAGACTCATAAACACACATTGTATAAATTATATTGCTCCAAGATTTCGTAATTTTCTATCATTTTATAAACACATACAATAAATTTGCAAGTACATATTTAATAAATTTCTAAACTGCGGATCATACTTTAAAATATCGATTTTATAAAGGGCTAAATATCTGTTAAGTTAAAATTTCCCTTTCTTTAAATAATGGTGACGGTCCAGTCACTATATAAATCAAGGAAATGGAAATAGCCCCATTACTTCTAACACGAAGTTTTAAATATTTCCCACATTCATAACTTTTTTTACCACCATACGCTCGATTCTTTCAAAACGATTCTGCGATATTGCCCATAAAAAACGAAGTCATAAAAAAAAAAAAAAACAATAAAAATAAGCTTCACCACCCCCGCATATAAAACGAAATAAAACTAACCCCACACATACAAACACACACACAACCAGTGATGACATCATCGGCTCCGACCAATGGCAAGCGAGTAAACTGTCGGATCGATGACTGGAAAAGAAGAGAAGTGGGGAGATTAAAAGGGCTGTATGCCAAGAAAATGCTGGCGCGCGTGACGCCCGTTTCTGGCACGGTGCCCGAAACCAAGTCAACCCGTACACTTTTTGCCCGCCAGACCGAGCCCTGGAAGTTAGCGACATACGTCATCGAGATTACAGGTTGCCAACACGCTGACCCAAAGATGATGAATCGCTTTTGATTGCCTTCTTGGTCTTCCTGTAGACATAAAAGAGAAAATCATAAATGGATGAATCACTTAACTCCATTGATCTATCATCTTATTCAGTTTTTCATTTTATTTTCCTTTTCAAAATTTGTATTTTAAATCTAATTTTCTTTTTATCTTTTATGGCGATAATATGGCTGTAGTATGAAATTGCATCTATCAGCAGTAAAACATCAAATTTTGACTACTGGTCGATAGGAATTATATATATATATATTTTAATGTGTATTCATTAACCCTTTCGGGTCTGGTGTTCTACTACTAGTACATGTCTTTTCATCTAGTAATATTTTGTCATAACACTTACTTAGTTACTTTCTATACATAGAAATGACAGATATGGCTATGCCTTTATTATTACTATTTCATTAATGTTTTGACATTTAGTAATAATAAAAGTTTGTTTAATTCTCTTTGCACCGTTGGCGATCCCTTTATTTTATACATAAGTGTCACTCTTTAAATTTAAAATACAAGTTACTTTTCTGAATCAATCATATGTGCGATAAAACGTAAGAAAACATTAGAAAGTTGTAATATCCTTTCAATTACTGTTGTAATACTTCATTTTCCAAACGTCTTCGCAAACTCTTCCTTAGCCCATTATCATATAAATATGAATTGAATAGTACACAAAATAAATACATTTGTTAGATTTCAAATGTACAATGAGATTTAAAGATTTTCAATGAGATAATCTTTAATTATCAATAAGTCTATTTGGATAGCTAAGATTAACGCTATTAAAATAAAAGTAATTTTGTTCTCAAAATAGGTAAAAATTCGGACCCTAAAGGCTTAAGGAATAAGATTTTAATTTATAAACTAAAATTTGTGATCACTTTTATATTACCTTATATCGTTTTACGATTCTAATTAAATAATAATTACCTTTCAATTACTTTTCATCAACAAAAGAAACTGGCTATATACCATATAGCCGACCCTGCAACGAGATCTTTTGTAGCAGATCATGTCTACCTAAACCTCTTCAGACCTGAGCATAAAATAACTCTACAAATATATATTTATTGCTTTTGCATAATCGAAATGACACCATAGATGACAGAAAGAGTTTTTTTTATGAAATCAGTACTTTAGGGGATTGGCAATTTAGGTTTACAAATATGGATATAAAAGTACTAATCCTCTTAAAAACCCAGTTTAACAATCAGTGATATAAATTTGTGCAATAACAAAATTAAGGTCTTTAAACAAGTAAATGATCAGCAAACCCTAAAAATTTTTAAAAGTAAAATATTTAAGTTAAATAATCATGAATATTTCTTACTTTCTTGGCCACAATGTCTTAAAGGTATTTTCGAAACTCGGATGAAAATAATATTTATTTTACAAGGTAATGTTCATCAGTGCTGCCTTTTTTTCTTTCTTTTTTTTTTTTTTTTTTTTTTTTTAAGCAAAAAACATTTAGCTGTATAGAAGTAAAGTAAAAATGCAAAAAATTCGAACAGTTTAGTTTTTATGAGGAAAAGAATGGAAGTACACATTTGTGTACCTCAGGTCTGAAGACGTTAATATATTGAGAGGGCAGTTAACAATATTTTTTTAATTTCGTTGTTCTTGTTGTTATTGTAAAATTTGTCTACATTCAATCGTTTACTTTTCGGAAAATATTCTACGTGAAGATGATATGCTGATCGCAAAGTAAACTCTTGTCTATTTATTTCATAGGCCTATAGACACACAGAAGGTGATACAAAATATTAAAAATTCATAGTTTCGTAAATTATAGATTACCAGAATAATGCTGTTTTACATATATACAGAAATTTGTGGAAAAACATGGGTTTTATTTGCTGTTGAAATTTTTATTGCCAGAATATTTACATTTGTAGCCAAAAACTGGTGTTTAAGTTGCATCTATATTTTGCACAGCAGTGCGGCATTGTTTACAATTTATACAGAGGCTACTTCAATCAAATGAAAAGATACTTTCGCTAGTACCAATCCTATGGAAGAAATTTATAAAGATTTTTTCGGTTGCATTTAATTTTTTTCCATTGGATAACTGAGATCAATCTATATGCAACCCCCCCCCCTTTTTTTTTTTTTTTTTTTTTTTTTTTTTTTTTTTTACGGGGACGTTTTTATTTTCGGAACCGGTTTGGAAAGCGAAAGCACCCTCATAAAAAATATCTGCAACCAAAATCAAAAACGTAAAAAAATGGTCTGCATTTATAAGAATTTTAACTATACAATGCAAGAAAAAAAATATTGAAATGCAACCAAGATATCATATAAATTTCATTCATATTATTAGAAGCCCCTTAATATTAAATTTGATGAATGTTATTAGCGAGAACAGTTGTCAGATGTGGAGAGATACACTCATCAAAGCATAAGAAAAGAGAAATTCTGATATTATTTCTCTTCACACGATGGCTGAAATCGTGATAGGCAACAGCTTCTGAAACCATTTCAGCGTCAGCCAGTGTTGCCGCATCTGGATGATTGTTCATTTAGGCAAAACGAGTTATCACCAGTAAATTTTAATAGTTATTTTTGCATTACAGGATGAGAGATTTTTCGTATACGACAAAAGAAAAAAAAAATGCTATTTAAAATTTTCAGGCGCATCCTGTATTTTACTTTGAATGAAGAACTCAAAATGCATAATCTCTCAAAATATATGCTATTGTCATTTCTAAATTTGACGTTGGATCTGGACTCATACTCCCACCGAGGATTTGAGACACCGTGCAATACAGTTCTGTAAAACCGTTTTCCCAACATTAACACTCGACAGATGGGAAAGTAAACCCCTTGCTTTCCCATCCTTAGGCTTGATTTTTGACTAGATTTGAGTGCTCAGAACGTCAGAACCACGGCCGGACTGATCTAATATAAGCGTTAGCGCATGGAGTTTGGCCATGTCAGAGCATAGGCAATGGATTTTTTTTCTTCATTTTTGAGTGAGAAAACGCGAAGGGGGTCGAATTGACGTACTTCCTTTTTAAGTGCGTTCGTAATTGTGTAAATACGTAGCACCAATAGTTGTCGTTCAGTCCGTTCGTCCGCATATAACAACGCAAAAACTACCCAACCGAATCGTTTGGAATTTACAATGCATAATTATTACATAATTTTGTCCTTTCAAATTTTATGAAAATTGGATGCATAGATCAATTACAGGGACAATCAAAAGAATTCCGTCACATTACAGTCAATGGGGGAAAAAGTTTCAAGTGCATTTTAATCATTTGATATTTAAAATATATAGTTATTACATAATTTTGTCGAGCCATTTCAAATTTCATAAAAAATCTCAATATTTTTAAAACTACTTTATCGCACGAACGCACCTCATTTGCTTCGCTTCACGTGCAATTTCCAACTTGTTTAAAAATGTATTTGGGGTTATCGATTAATTACATCTCAGAAAGTCTGCAAAGAGTATGACACAGTATAACAATGGGGGAGTGTTTTAACACATTTCGTCACCTAAAATATGAAAACAATTAGGCAAACATTGTTTGCAAGGCGAACAATAAAGTTCATTAAATATTTCATATAGTATTAAGAATTGTTTTCCCTTTTACTTGAAATTGCAATTACAACTGATTCAAGTAAAATTTTACAAGGTAGGCATTGTTTGGAAGGGCCTAAGTAAAGTTCATTAAAAAATTCACGTAATGTATGCAAAATATTTCCCTTTTCTTTAAATTTTAATTACAACAGCATAAAGTAAGATTATATAATATATTAATAGTTTTCTTACATCTATCTATCTATCTCTATGTATGCACACTAGGGTGGAGCGAAAAAAATTATTTTTTGAAAATCAAAAACGGGTAGGTGCCAAAAGTTGCCTTTATTGAACTATTATTATTGTACATCAACTGCGTGAAATTTTACCGCTGAAAAAAAAGGCTTGAGTCTGCGCTTTTGCTCCAAAAATCGAAATTTTGGGTAAAATTTGTCATTTTTTGACATTTTTTCAAAAAAATAAAAAATTCCCCACAGAGCTGGTTATTATTTAACCCCTTCGCGACGGGACCCTTTTACGAAATTTTTAATCTATTATCACCGATTTTTTAAAACAGAAATTTGTGTCTTATTAAATCGAAAAAATGCTCTGATTTAATAAGGAAAATTTTACAGTATATTTCTACTGGTGGGAATAAACAAGGCTTCTTAAGTCTTTTTGCGGTACATATACGTGTCGCCCGTCCCCAAAGGGTTATAAGTGCTACTTAACCCTTTATATTTATCTGCTTAACATATTTAAATTATAAAACAATATCTGTAGTCTGTATAATTGGAGAACATCTGACAACTTTTGGCAAAAACCAGCGTTACCTCTCTATTGGAGCATACCACGAAATGTTGTTTTGAATGCATTTTTCACCTATCTGCTTTCAAAAATATTCTGTATATAACTCGTAGATGTGGCTGCATTTCATATCCCACCCATCTCAGCCAGCCAACAATCTAGCCCCAGTGTATTTCCATTTATGTATTGAATTGTTAGTTTTTTCCATAAGAAGGGCATAAATTTTCTATGTATCAAAGTAGTTTACCTCTTCTTTATTTTCATTCACATTGGATGCTACTGGTGTGACCTGCTGCACGTATATTTTTAGATCTTGTATAACAGAAGAGAAGTTGAGTAATTTATTAGGTATGCTGTTAATTGAACCTATTCAGCAGTCTATTATCTTCATTAAATTTTCATACAATTAATACATTATGATTGGGAGTTCTATTACCCCAACAATTTTTCAACCAATTACATTATATATATAACTAGAAGATAGCCCGTCAAAATGACGTGTTTGCATTTTTAAAGGATGGTAAAAATTACAACAACTGTGGTCAATCATAGCCACTTTAGGCTGAAACAATTTTGAAAAATACAGCGATTAAACTTGGAAAGGGAAAAATCAAAAAAAAAAAAAAAAAAAAAGAAAAGAAAGAAAGAAAGAAAATTTCAAAAGAAATCAGCATTTAAAACTATAGCAAAACTATCTGGTAGATGGCGGTGGTATAATGAAATTTAAAACGCACCCACGGTTTGCTTAAATAAAAAGTTTTAATTAAATAGTGTTTTTGAAATCGTGAAAAGATTTCAAAGCGAAGTAAAATATAGTGACGTCATTTACAGCTCCCACTGTAAATCTGACCATTGAGAACGCTCCATTACGACTATGGAATGGTTTCATTGGCCAGAAAATAGATTGCCTTTAAAATCGGATGTAACTTTTCACAATGTTTTTTATAGATTTGAAATTCGCAAGAGTCATTCACGGCTGTAAAGAAAAAAAAATTAAAGCAACCCGGATATAAAAAAATTAACAATATTGCATTTAAAACGCACCTTCACTTTCCTTTAATAAAAAGTTTTAATTAAATATACACTGTAAAAAATTTGACTCATTTGCTACAGCGTCACTCCACCGCTTTTATAGAAAACGGTTACTTTACTGTGTTATGGAGCGTTCTCATTGGTTATAAAAGAGATATTCTATAAAAGCTGTGGAATGCCGCTGCAGCAAATGGATCAAATTTTTAACAGTGTACTTTTTGAAATCGTGGAAAGATTTCAAAGTGAAGGAAAATGTAGTGACGTCATTTACAGCTCCTACTGTAAATTTGACCAATGAGAACGCTCCATTACGACTATGAAACGTTTTCATTGGTGAATGAGTTTCTTTTTCTCGTGGATAGGTTGACCCCGGAATTGTTATACACGGAGGGGTTTTATATATATAATGATATGCCTAAACATTGATTGTATGAATTCAATTTCTAGTATGTCATTATTTACTGCACATATTACTTTGAATATATTTTGAGAAGCTAGCAGTTTAATATTATGACGATCGTCACAGAAAACTGCAAACAAAACTTGCGTGTAAAGCAGCAATATTCGAAAGAAGTTTTAGTATTCGTTTTATGTCGTTTCCTGTGTTGTTTCGTAGTCGAGTAATTTCTAATAAGATTTTAGACCTATTCTTTAGGTTGTGTTACATTTGGTATAAAATATCCCGCTTATAAACTTTGATTATATATTTTGTGGGTACATCTATACACTCTGATTGCCAATCTGCGCTTATATAAAGCGGAAAATTTTATTCGCTTTATGAGCTGTCTTTTTGTGCGAGATGCTTTCTAAATTCCTATTCCCCATTTCTTCTGAAAATAGCTTTCCTTATGAATTAGCTTTGCAATCTCCGACAGAAATTTCCAGTCTGTCCTGAGTATATTTTACTTAATTTGAGAGAATAATTTTTCAAAATTATTATCTATTTTATAAAAAAAAATTGCAATAGGAATTGAATAGTACGTAGATAAAGATTTTCTTATTGATCCAATGAATCCATGTTAGATTATAACGTTTTACATCGACTTCTCTAATAATTGACGCAGAGGAAATTCACTGGAGTTGAAGTAGCATATGATCCATTATTATACACAATTCTAAACTTACCCAATGCAAAATGGTTCACAGCGACAAATAGAATTCTCCTAAATGTAAATGAGTACTTATAGTCGATTAGAGTCTGTACGTTCTCTCAAAAAGTACTATGCATTATAACTTTATGCCCAGGACAGTTCACCATCAAATATTGTTCGCTTATAAAATGGGGATCTAAAAGTTAATGGGAAATTACCTGACTACGAAAACACTTAGAAAACGGCATAAAACTAATGCAAAAAAAGTTATTTACAACAACGGCTGTTCTGCACGTGCAAAACAAATTCCCATTGCAACTCTCTCTGACGATCACCAGAAATCACATTAAACAGCTCGCTTCTCAACATACAAAGAATGCAAAAGCAGAATAAATGATGGCATACTTATAGTTGAAATACCTGAAATCATCTTTGAAGCTGGTCATTACGCGTAAAAAATTATAATTGACTGATAAAAAGTTGTGGTAATAAAACTTCCAATCACTTTCATCAACTGGATGTAAGTTTGATAAAGATAATAGATGATCGAATAAATCCCTTTAATAATATTCCCGTACATTACTCTGCTTGTCATTTTTTTTTTATAAACTGTAAAAATATACATTAAGATAGTCACAGCAGCATGTGGATACAATGAATAGATAAACTAGGTGGATGCATCGAAAACATACCAAATTTTGATATAAAGAAAATCACAAATCAATATATAAATAAAACACTGTACTAAGATGATCGAATAGTTGGGACAGGAGGTATATGAAATATAGCCACCTCCACGCCGTATGTCCAAGGTAGTTTTGAAAAGCAGAGATGTATTAAAAACAACCCAATCTTATGTCCCAATAGAGTGGTAATGCCGTTTTCTTACCAAAAGTTGTCTGTTTTGCTCCAGCTATACGGAATAAAGATTTTGTTTTATAGTTCAAATATGTTAAGCAGATAAATATAAAGGTTTAAGTAGCACTTTTAAATAATAACCAGCTCTGAAGGAATTTTTTAATTTTTTTGAAAAAATATCAAAAAATGACAAATTTTACCCAAAATTTCGATTTTTGGAGCAAAAGCGCAGACTCAAGCCATTTTTTTTCAGCGGTAAAATTTCACACAGTTGATGTACTAGTATAAAAGCAACTTTTGGCACCTACCCGTTTTTGATTTTTAAAAAATAATTTTTTTCGCTCCACCCTAATGCACACTATATGGCCAAAAGTGACCAGTCACTTGCGATTTTAGAAGTTTTGTTAAATATCTAAAAGTTACATGAGGAATTATTCTGAAATTCCAGGTGTGTAAACAAAATAGTGCAAGTCATATATTTCCGCGATTTTTTTTTTCCCGAAACCCCATAGGGGATCGCCAACAAATTAAAAAAAATAATCATAGCTGCCAATTTTTATGCATTTTTCCTACTACAAAAATTTTATAGCGAATATTGTCTTATTTAATCGTCGAAATCTTATGATTAAACAAATGGAAAATATCTGTACAATTTTAGTGGTAGAAAAAATGCATAAAAGTTGGCAGCTATGAAAATAATAAATATCTTTCGGATAATCCAGACAAAACTAATGTAGCAAAAGCGTCCAAACTGTAGATTATAATTAAGTGGTTTATTACAGGATTGATATGAGTTCTGGAGTTCCATAATTAGGAAATTCTTCTATACTAATATTCTTTTATAGAAAATCTTTAATTAGATAAGGTGAAATTTCGCGATTTTGAACTAGATTTTTTTTTTTTTCTGTAAATAAGAAAAATATATTGGTATTTCATCTGGAAAATAATTGTACCCTTACGAACCCTGTATTGTAATAAGCTGTTTTCGTTTTTATAAGGATAACATGTTTACCCATAGAAAAATTAAAGTTAATAAAACAGTCCCAAGTTGTGCCAATTTTTTTGCTTATGATTTGCAGAGTTCTTAATGTAAAAAAAAATCTTTTCAGAAAATACGAAAAAGAAAATTGTACATAATATATTGTAATCAGAATTAAAAAAAATAATAATAAAAATAAAAACTGTATGAAAAATGAGGCACTGGGCATGCGCAGTAAAACATAAAAGTTGTGAAAAAATTCTTCGATTATTTAAAAAAAAAAAAAAAAAAAAAAAAAAAAAAAAAATATTATTATTCTAAATAGTTTTGATTTTCCTGTATTTAAAGTTTGGTTTAAGTTTTTAATTTATTTTTTATTTATTTTATTTTATTTTATTTTATTTATTCATTTAATTATTTTATTTATTTGTTTATTTTATTTTATTTTATTTTATTTTACTTATTCATTTAATTATTTTATTTATTTGTTTATTTTATTTTATATTATATTATTTTTTCATTTAATTATTTTATTTATTTATTTATTTATTGTCACATAATACTGATGATGTTATATTTCAATTCACTACCAGAAAAATACCGAAAATTCTTAGATTATTCAAAAATTTTTGTTTTTAAAATTCGGAATAGTTTTGATTGTTCTGTATTTCACTGATGTCTTTTCTTTCAATTTGTTTCTTTCATTTACTTTCGTCGCTCATATATATCAATGCTGTTTCAATTTACTTTCAGATACATTTATAAAAATTCTTCAAAATATTATTATGTTATTAAGGGTGTTCTTAAATGAAAAAGGACATCTTTGTGACATAAATTTTTATTTATTTTTGTTTGAAAAGGCATAAAACTAACAGGTGTTGTTGTTCAGAAACTATCAAATCGCGCTCAGTTTTCTGTTGTTTTGCAAACGCAATCGATCCTTCAGGACAAAACGTGAAAATTGGCGTTTTGAACCGCATTTCCCGACGAAAGCAGAAAAAACAGTGGACGAGGGGAGAAATAAAACGTGATCACGTGATCGAAATCGCTTATAACTCTGTAGGTAATTTAATTACCATAAAATGGAAAACGAAGTTCTATTGAAGTCACTTCCATAGTCAGGCATTCCAATTTTATATCTTTATGTTAAAAAATGAATCCGTAAATGTGTCAAAACATTTTGCGCTTGTTGAGCAGAACAGTTGAGAACAAACAGCCTTTAAAAATCTTGTTTCGTACAATTCTGCACACTGCACAGTCTTTACTGCCTTTTTTTTTTTTTTCTCCCACTAATGTTTTTCCTTTCTCCACTTTGTCAATTTGATGTTATTTCATTTCGCGAAACATAAATAAATAAATAAAAATGCTGAAAATTCTCCGATTTTTCAAAAACTTTGGTTTGTTCATTTCTGAATACTTTTTATTGTTCTTTATTTATATCGATATTTTCATTTTACATCTACTTTATTTATTTTATTAATTTTTGACACATGATCATCAATTTCATTTCAATTCAATTTTATAAAAGGATCTTTAAATTCTTTAGCAAAAAAAAAAAAAAAAAAAAAAAAAAAAAATCCTATAGCGTTTTGACTGCCCTTTATCTCACTAATATTTTTCTTTTATACCCATTGTTAATTTATTCATTTCTGTCGCGTAATAATGTTGATGTTATTTTAATTTACTTCAAGAAAAGCAGTGAAAATTGTTCGGTTATTCAAAAAATTGTATTTCTTCATTTCTGAATAGTTTTGAGTGCCTTATTTTACCAATATTTTCTTTTACATTTACTTTATTTATTTTATACATTTTTGACGCACAGTCATGTTGTATCAAGTAAAAAAAATTCTGAAAACTCCTTTGTTATTTAAAAATAAAATGATTTGTTCAGTTCTAAATAGTTTTGTCTGTTCTTTATTTCACCTTTTACTTCTATTTCGTTTATTTTATTCATTTTTTGTCACATAATAATACCGGTGCCATTTCAATTGAGTACATGAGAAATACTAAAAATTCATTCTTCGGTTACTTAAAAATTTTGGTTAGTTATTCTGAATAGCTTTGATTGCTCTTCATTTTATCGATGTTTTTCTTTTTCTTTTGTTTGCCTTATTCATTTTTTGTCGTATAATAATAGCATCACTGTTATATCAGTTCATTATATGAGATATTTTGTTTTCAAATTCTCCTTGCTTGTCTTACAGAAAGTTACAGGTGTTAATGCCAAACTTTTTTGTATTGAGACTGGAAACTTCTATCTTTACACTTCGAAACTGGCGTGGATCCCATTTGAAAAAGACAGTTGCTTTGTCCTCCCCCCCCCCCATTTTTTCTTTACATTTTTTAAACCACATTATTTAATTATTATTTAATGATTTTTTGCTAGTAAATCTTCAGATCGAGGGCTTGGGAAGGTTACATGGGACGTGAGTGGGATAATGTTGCCAACCTAGAATTTCGTCATCTGCTTAGATTCTTCAACACTTTTTATTCGAATCGGAGGCTTTCAATTATTATTTTGTTTGTTTGTTTTTGCCGCGTTTTCTTTGCAAAACACATTTTAATCAGAATCCGAGTAAGTGGTAGTACCAGAACAAGAAGCATAACTCGAGCAAAATGCAGAAAATGAACAACCTGAAAAACTCCGTGAAAAGTTATTGTAAGACATTGTTCCTCAAGATGGTGATCAATCATGAATGAAAAAATTAAATTAGCTCAAGATGGTAAGAACTTCATAGAGTTGAAGGTTGGGATGTTTGTGATCATCAAGTTCGTAGTGAAAAAAAGGGCGAACTCTCTTATATAGAAAGTATAAAAACATTTCATTTTCTCAGAAAACAGTTCGAATTTTTTCTAATTGCGCTTTTATTTCTTTTCTTTTTTATTGAAATGTATATATCACGGTTTAAATGCATTATTTGGATTGTAAAATTCAATTTCGCTTTTTTTTTTCCTTTCTTTCTTTGTAGCTGTTTTTTATTGGGATTTTAACAGCTTGCAAAGTTGTCTCGTTTCCCGGGTAACTTTGTCAACATGGTTTTATGAGTAAAAATAAATAAATAAACAAATAAATTAAAAAATAGAAATGCTTACTCAAGTTACCAAGTTACCACACAGTTATTTCTTAAACTAGAGTTGAAGACTAATGGTTTGAAATGATTTTGAAGCATTATTGAGGATTATGAATAAGCAATAGAAAAAACGGTACAGTTGTCCGCTAATTACGATACTGCTAATCACACTAACATAGCTACCTAATTACAAGCTAATCGAATGCTTAACCTCAGAAGCAATGGTAAGCACAATGTCATTTCACCCCCCCCCCCTTCACTTTCTTTTGAGAATAATTTTCTAAATTCAACACACCCAGAAACTCTCCAAAGCTGCAAATATTATTCCAGACTGTGGCTCAACAGAGTTCATATATATTTCATTAATTGACTTTTTGATTTCTCTCAGATATATACATAAGATTTGACACAATCAAGAAAAGTATGTACAAAAGATTTTTAATAATATTGGTATAAAAATGTAAGTCGGATAAAAATATTGAATTCAACAGGTATGTATGAATTACTAATTTTACAAAAAGTTAGAATTTCGTTAAAGTTGAAAAGAGTTAGAAAAGTTGGTTTTTCAATTTTGGGCCTCTTCAAAATTTTCTGAGAGAAGTACGTGTTTTTTGTGCTTATTCAATAATAAGAGACCTGGTGACATACAAGCAGACATCAAAAACATTTCATAGTAAGTCTCACTGATAGCAAATATTTTGCTTGTTAATCATATGTTTATAAGAAAGAGCAATGAAAATAAACTATACATGTGTGTGTGAGTACATATTGTATTTGAAAATGTTTCAACGCTTTCGACGCCTCAAAATATGATTATAAGAGAAATTTGAAATACTATATTGAAATACAATGCAGAGAAATATATTTAGGCTATTCCACTCCGTTTAACACCTTTTTCGCTTTTAATAGAGCAAAAATTAATATAACATTGTTTGTTTCAAATAAATTAATGTATAAAAAAGATAATTTTGTTTGTGAAATAACGTATATTAAAAGCAATTTTTTTTTTTAATTTTTCAAGAAAAATAACGCAATATTTTAATTTTGGTAAAATTTGCCACGTAAAAAAAAAGAAAGAAAAAAAAAAGACAGTACGGAATTACGAAATGTTGTCATGAGGGTGTTTGCACAATTTGTTCTGATTATTGATATTTGTTTTTGCCTAGATTTTTATTCCTAAAACACTTCATGAAAATAAGATTATGAAAGAGGATGCCCTTATTCAGGACATTTTAAAACTAGGTATAGAATTTCTGGAACAAATCCTTGCTATAAATCCTTATATTTGCTTTTAAAAAATTATCTAGAAATATTATGTTACTTGAAAGAAAGACCTAGATTTCAGACATTCGCTCAACTTCACTTAATTGTTGAGATGTTTATGTATTTTGTATATCCTAAATACTTGTGGCGACAATTTATGGCCGTCCTTCCCATTTTCGCTCATTGTTTTCTTTCAGAATCTTATCTGTTTCTTCAAAAGATATTTTTAATAGCTGTCTCATAAAATTGTTTCAAAGTTTCAGAAGGTGAATTACAATTGGATGGGAACAAAAATTCGCACAGTGTTTTTTTAATAGCGTAGAATAAAATGTAATGAAATGAAAAGCTAAACATCAAAAACTTTTAATAGTATTAATCTCCTCAGTCCTGAGACAAATATTACGACGGTCCACAAAAAAGCAGTTTAAAATTACTATACAGCATCTCCGAAAATGTATCATTCTATGTATCGATGCTTATGATATGCACGCATTTATTTAAAAAATAGAGAAGTAATTTTAACAATTCTAGAAGTATTTAAATAAATTTAAAAGGTCTTAATTAGTGTCACCTCTATAGGTGACATCAGGACCGAGGAGGTTAAGCATGGACTTGATAACGTTTGAATTTTAGGTTATGGCTGATATGGGTCATTCCATGGTACATTACATTACGTTACATTTTGAACTATTTTCCATAACTTTTGTAACATAACACACACACACAAATTATTCAAACTGTAAATTTGGCATGGTTTGCTAATTAAACTTACTCAAAGCCCAATTTAGATGCAAATTACCTAATTTTAATGTTATTCTTTCAATTTAGGCAGTTTTATTTATTATGGTAACTGCCAAATTACTGAAAAAGGAATGTAAGTTATCATATAAAATGTAATTTTCAGTGTCTTTTTTTGGTAATTTTCATCCAAATTTACCCTTAGATAGGTTTCATTGACAAATCATGTTAATTAACATTTGAATTTTAGTCTTACATTACTAAAATTACGGCAGTAATTTCTTCTAAATGTAACGTAAGTTACCATGGAATGACCCATATTTTAAAACACGATACATTACATTTTAAGGGAAAGCAGTTAATTATTTAGTGTCCGGTTATGCTTATTATTGCAACTGTGCAAATGAATATCTATTTTGAACCGTTGAAAATATTCTACTTAAAAATAATTGTTTAATTATACTCTCTTTTTTTACACTTAATCGTCTATTTGTTAGTGTTCTAACTCGAGTAAATATACTCAAATTGCCATGTAACTAATGTATGCAATTAAGATTTACTATGGTATGTAAGGAATTGAAGATAAAATATGTAGCATTTATAGTTCGTTTACAGAAAAACGCGAAATACGTAATTCTGTTACATAGTCTGTGAAGAAAAATTGTTTGCAACGTATTTTGTATTGATGCAACCCTTTTTCAAACATATTGAAACTGATATTCGGCACTAAGTTGCAGCTCAAGGTGATTTGCGCAGAACCTTATATGTAATAGAATTTATCGTTCGTTTATGGACACGTATAAAAGAATTTTGTTATAATACTGCCTGTGACTTTATGAGAAATAATTGCTATAAGTTGTTACAAGCGTTTTTAAGTTGTTTCATTTAATTTTTTCATAGTATTACTTGAAGTGTATAAATTCTTTAGACTATATTCAGGACTGCACAAAAGAATTCGAATAAATTTTTTTATTGATGGAAATTGCCGAATTTCCAACTGTATTATGCGTTTAGTAATTGAATAAATTTTAGGATACTATATGATATATATATAACAATCTATAGATCATGCAGAACTTCACAAAAGAATTCGAATACTTTTCTGTCTATTGGTGAAAATTGCCAAAATTTTAAATGTGTTATACATTTCATAACTAGATTAAATTTTACAGTACTATGCAGTGTAAATTTGTGCTATATATGTAACTACTATTATATGTACTAAGTATGTATACAGTGGCGCCAACTTTTGAAAAATATTGGGTTGGCTCAAAAATATTTTGGTAAAATGGTACGACGAGTTTGTTCTTCTTTGAAGGGAGGGCAAGTGGTGAAAGATGAGAATTTTAAGTCAAGCTATCATGTTTCATTAAAGTTGTAATTTTATTAAATCATATTGTCATGTATTTTTCCTTATAAAGAAACTAATTTTTATTGTAATATCATCAAGTCATGATCATGAATACATATTGAAATAGCAGAGAGTTAAAAATGGACATTTCAGTCATTTCGAATTTAAGGGTGTCGTTTGGAGAATTGAAACACATGGTAGTTGACAAATTAAATTTTTTATAAGGAGAAAAATAATTATAAAAAATAATGAAATAAATAACTAAATTGAATAATGAAAATTGGGTATGCTATGATTCAAAATTATTGGGTGGGCGCGGTCCTCATGGGCCCATATAAGTTGGCGCCACTGAATATTTAAATCATGCAGGTCTTCACAAAAAATTTGAATACTTCTCCATATTTTTATTGTAATTGCTGATATTAGGGTCTGACATATGTTATGGGTTTTTAGAATTGTTTACTTCGCGGCAAACAACTCGGTTCTATTAAACAGTGAAGTTTTGTTACATTATTCAGAAGGTTTTGAAAAGTGCTTCAGAATCTATGCTTGAAGGCATGATTTTTTGTTGTTGTTATTGTCTGTATAATTGAATCACTAACGAGTGCATCACATATCCAAATATATGTGCTTAAAAGTATTCTTTTTAACATATATATGATCGTACATGTTGTCCGAAGAAGTTGAAAAATAAAATTTGCTCCTTTCAAACTTATCAAACTATATCTTACAGCGGATATATCGAATGCGTGTGTTTTTGTCTTATTTACATTTATTCTGATCCAGTGATTTATCGTGGTTGCATTCATAAAATCAAACTATAAATTGGAATAAAGGATCCAGTAATCATGCTTTCAACAACCTGCCATGTTTGACTAACTATTAGCACTATAAAAACTATCCCTGATTCATTATTGATGGATGATGATTTATGAAAGGACAGTGAGCACAGTGAGAAATTATAATATTAAATTTTGAATTAATTATAAAGGATCTATAAGGCATTTCAGGCAAGGTTAAACTTATACTCAATAGTAATAATAATAATAAAATATTATTAATAATAATATGTGTGTTTTTCAAAATTGTGACTTAAATATCCGGAGCATTATAACCCGAGAAAATATTTTAAAAGGACCTTGGTTTGCTTATTTTTAAATATAATTTTTTAACCGTGAGATTTTGCATAAAGTTGCATTAAAAGAGTGCCATACTTTATCCTATTGGAGCGCTTTTATATATTTCTTTTAATTGCTACATAACTGAATTTTTAGTGTTTTAGATATTTGTTATTGAAATTATTATTGAAAGTGAGTTAAATTTATGCCTCACTGTAAAACATTAAATTACTTCATTGTAGTTTGCTTTTTTCACTGCTATAAAACCCTCTCAAGAGACGTATTATCATTCAGTTTCAATCTCTATCTGTCAAATAGCACCTTGAAATCTTAAATAAAATTTTGCTTTTATAATATTTCGTCAAGTAAATAATTTATTTATTTTCAAATACGATTGCACGCACACACAGCCGCAAATTCTGGTAGCAATAAATTATTTCAACATTTTTTTTTCTACAGAATTACTTTTCCCCTGCGAGGGCACATAAAGTGCGTATTTTAATCGGAATATTTTTCTGTAATCTCAAAAATGGAATTATTATCGTATTGTTTTTGTACTTTTACTACCAAAAAACTCGTACTGCAATCGTCCTTCAAAATGTTCCACGTGCTGTCGTTCTCTAATTTAAGCCCATAAGCTGGCTTCATTCCAAACCTGGAAATTATACAGGTGTTGTTTTCCTTTAATGTTTCGGAGTTCTTTAATTTTTCTTTTTTTCCTGTGTTCAACAACCTTTTACTTTCTGATACCCATGGAAAGTTTAACGACTGCACATTTTTTTCACATACCGTTTTGTATTTTTCTTTGTTTTACTAACTTAAATGTCGCATTAATACATTTCAAAACTAATGTACATTACATTGTTGTTATTCTACAGGATGCTCCAAACTGATTAAAATGAGCTTTAATTTATACCTGTTTGATGTGAATATGCAATCTTAATTACAATGTTTTCAAAGTAAAGTAAGAAATAAGATTATGTTAATTTGCCATTAATATTTTTATTTGAGGATTTTTTTTTAGTTTGAATGAGTTAAATTTAAATGAAAACTGAAAATTGTGATTAAGAACCATATATCAAAATAGTAATGTGAGCAATGGTGCCAACTTTCGAAAAATATTGGGTTGGCTCAAAAATATTTTTGTAAAATGGAGCAACTAGTTATTGTTTTTCTTTGAAGGGTTGACAGACGGTGAAAGATGAGAATTTTAAGTCAAGCTATCATGTTTTACTAAAGTTGTAATTTTTATTAAATTATATTCTCGTGCGTTTTTCCTAATAAAGACACTGATATTTACTGTAATGTCATGATATCATAAACATCACTACAAATTTAATTAGCAGAAAGATATACATGTAGCAAAACATTTGAGTCATTTGGGATTTATAGATGTCTGTCGGAGAAGAGAAACACATGGTCATGAGCAACCTAAATTTTATTGTTAGAAGAAAAATAAATAATTAAATAATAATTAAATAAATAAGCAGAATAATGGAAATCGGGAACGCTGTGATTCAAGATATTGGGTGGGCTCGGGCCCCATGGGCCCATACGAGTTGGCGCCACTGAATGTCAGATATTGAAAGAAAGAGCAGACACGGACAATGGTACACATGCAAGTAATCTTAAACAGAAGACAATCAAAGTTTAAATAACATTAGGGGGTAATTATTTACCGCTACCAGAAATTCGATTCAAAACGTAAACTTTCACAGTATTTTTTTTTTTCAAAGATTCATTGCCTCTATCAAAAAGTGGATAACGCCATTCGATAACATAGTTTCTGAATAAGAATACTAGTCAACCTTATGAGTTTTCGATAAAAAATAAAAATTAAGGAAGTGTCAAAAATTAGCGTCTTTATATTTGAGAAAGTCTTAATAGGCCCGCCACACACCAGTGAGACATTGAAAGAAAAAACGTGCGACATGCAACAATTTCACCCTGATAACAAAGGAAAAACCGGTTTGACTGCGTCCTGTTGCATGATTTTTCACGCATGTCTCCCTAGTGTGTGGCGGGCCGTAGATGACAAATAAATATTTTCATAATTCTACTTTTTGTTATACAACTTCAAAAATTATGATGTTTTTGATCCTCCTTTTTAAATTCTTTTATACTAAACTACGTTATATTTTTAATGAATGCTTTTGACTGTAGAAACGTTTAGGTATCTAAGAAATTATTAATGTTGCTATTGTGTATTTTTGTCTTGCGAAAACGTTGCAATTCTACAATACGCGGTAAAAATATTTCATAAACATGCATACAGTATTCTATAAAGGACTCATAAATATATGTTAAAGAAAATATGAATTTTTTGTAGAAATTGAGTCGGGACAGATCAATCCGAGCCGGGCTCAGTCCGAACTTTTAATTTTTACACCAGGTCGGGTCGGACCAAGATACCTTTCGTTCGGGCCGTGATCGGGTCCAGAAACTACACCCCGTGCAAATCTCTTGGAGAAGTCATCTGCTTATTATTTTTATTCTTACACATGAATTGAATCAACTTTTGAACATGTTAGAGTTACAATTCCAGCCAATGGTGGCTCTCATATTGAATATCTTTGATCCGCAATGCGCACTAAATGAAAACAGAGCGTGGTTCATGTCACTTAATTTACGTTTAATTCCTTGGGGACGAGCAACTGGTATACGTGCCGCAGAAGGTGCTTAGAATCTTTAAATATTCTCACCAGTAAATATTTATTATAAATTTTGCCTCATCCAACCAAAGCATTTTATTGATTAAGTTAGGTAAAGATTTCTATTATAAAAAACCGGTGATAGAAGATTAAAAAGTCTGCAAACGACGACGCTCGTCCCGAAGAGGTTAAAATGTAAATGTAAAGGTTTTGTAAATATATATATATATATATATATACAGAGATGGGCAGTATCGAAAATACATGTATTTGAAATACATTTTCAAAATACATTTGTATTTTGTATTTTGTATTTTATCCCGACGAAACGAAAGTATTTTAGTAATGTATTTTGAAACACTTTTTCGAAGTATTTTGTATTAGAAAATACATTTCATTTTCAAAATACATTTCTGCAAATTTCAAGTTGATTCGTTTAAACCACCGCAGATATAAGATTCACAAAAGCAAAACAGGTGCATCTCTGTTTTGTTTTGGCTGATGGGATTCGTTTCTAGAAGTTAATGTAAACATATTTTTTAAACTATTCCTATGATAAGGATTAGAATGAATGTTTCTGTTTTACTTAAGCATTTTTGCTGAATTGTACATGTTCAATTCTAACGTTCTAGTTTTTATAAGTATAACGTTGCTGTGAGAACGACAAAAACTATTGTGATGTGATAAACAGGAAGAATCATTCAGAGTTTTGCTGTGCATAGTACTTTTTAAGAACCATAGAAAGGAAACCAATGTAGTAGCAAGAAGAAATGCAATGTATGTTTAAATCTCGTGAAAGAATGGTTGATATTGCCCCAGCTCCGGATGACAGTATATCAATGAATTGCAATAGTGCACGTTGAGCTATATTAGATGGGAAATTTTTTTAAGATAATTTCCGTTGATAGTAACGGCAAAGTTAAAGCAGCATGCCAAATGTGTACAAAAAAGTCTAAACTTATAAGTGGAACCTTCGACGCAACAACGCATTTTAAAACAAATTTAAAGGTAAATTTTTTAGTTTTATACAGTTATACCTTGATTGCAATATTTTATCTTGTTTCTTTGTATTGTTTTTATACAAGTTCGGGAATATTTTAACCCACCCCAGATATTCATTTAAATGGGAGATAATTTTATTATATAAATAGTTCTATTCATTGATATAGAGTTCAGATTTTTAATAATTGTATTTACGAATGAGTATGTTAAATAGCGGAGTTTTGGCTATAGACCTGTCGTTAATGGAGATACATGTTTATATAGCGTGATTGCGCTTTTTTTTTTACTTTGCTCATTTTATGTTTTATTTTATATTGCTTTTTTATGGAAGATATAAAATATAAAATGGTATCCTACCGAAACGAAAGCTGCTGTCCGAAACCGAAGTTTTATTCCTTTTTGAATTCATAAGTAATAAAACTTCGAAACGAAATTTTCAAACGAAATTTCTCAGGAAATTTTATTATTGATAAGAATATTAATCAAATTAATTACAAAATTATTCCCCTACAGCAGATTTATTATATATTTATGATTTTGATATATATTTATGGTTTTAAATGTGCGAATATGTGTAGGAGCATGTGAAGAGAAAACCGCAGACTCAATTTCGCGCCACCCGGCACCAATTTTTTCTTGTGACAAGTTAAAAATGATATTGGTAGTATAAATCTGACATCTCCTAAATTTCCGCGCCCAGGGCGACCACTCCCTTCGCAGGGCTCTAGGTATATGCATTATTTTTTTAGAATTAAAAAAAAGATAATTAAACATTATTTTGTACTGATTTATAAGCATAGAAAAGTATGCATTATTAATTGTGCAATTATTTATGTATCCCGTGTATTCTGAGATTATTTATGTATCAAGTGAGATTGATGTTCATTGTACAGAGTTTCAAAATGTCTAACATTTGGTTTGCAAATTAATCAAAAACAAATATCTATAAAAGATTCTTTAAGAGAATAGTAGTGTATTCATGCTTAAAGAAAATAAATAGCAATTTATAATTTGCAATCATTATAAAAAGCACAGTATGCCTGAGTTTTAAATGCAGTTTTACAATATGAATGGTGGAAAAAATGTTATGAGTATTTAATTTTAATGCTATGACGGGTTCAAGATTGTAGGGTATTTAACTTTTTGAGGGACAGTGAAATATATTAAAAGTGTTGAATTCAGGGGGACATTCCCCCCCCCCCAGCAATAAATGTCCCCATACAGAAAAATTTAAATTTTGCGTTTTCAACAGTCAAAAAGTACAATCCCCCCCCCCCCGGAACTCTATAATGTCCCCCTCCGGAACCACTGAATTCAATCCCTGAGAAAAGTTTCTGAATTCAACACTGATTATATCCCACTTAATTTTAATCAAGATTCGCACTATAAACTTTTAATTAAATTTTATATACTTAACTTTGGTTCAAAAATGTTTCAAAATTGCTTTAATTTTTAAACTAAAATTTTTCGATTATTCCGGTGTGAATTTAACATTACAAAGGCACAATTGCTTGTCCCTCAAAGTGTTGAAATAGACCATGAAGAACAGCGATACACAAATGGAATACACTATTTATCTATTAAACCTAAAAACCATCACTTAAAAAACAACAAAAAATTATTTGGTGTCATGATATTCCGAACGTCGTATTGTTATATGTTATGATATTTCCAGGATTTAAATGAAGATGTTTAACATATTGTTTATTTAATATTTCTTATAAAATTTTATCTTATTTATTATTCAAGAGAAATGTACTTATATCTGCGTTGTAGTGATGGAAGCTCTATCGAATTATATATACTTAAAAAAAAAAAAAAACTTTCAACGAAAGCGATTATACAATCCTTTTATATATGTGTGTTTATGTATGCGTGTAAGAATTACTAATTAAACTGACACTGTGATTTTCAATCTCTCGCTCTTTTTACCTTCCTCTATCTTTACAATAAGAAAGCATTGAATTCGCGAAAAAATCTACTTCAGGTTTTTGGTGGATTTATATGTTTTAGAAGGTCCTGAATAACATTTGATTGTTTTTAGAAAGTGTCCATCTTGTGAGTTTGTTTGTTTGTCTTGTGAGTTTGTTGACAAAAATTTTGTTGGCATTCTATCCAGCGCCGTGCAAAAAAAAGGGGAAGGGGGCGAAGAGAGCGGTCGCCCCGGGCGCGAAAATTTAAGGGGCGCAAAATTTATACTACAAACGTCATTTCGAACACATTAGCCTGTCACAAGAAAAAGTTGGGGGGGGGGGGGGCGCCAAATTGAAACGTTGCCCCGGGCGCAATTTTTTTCGCACGCTCCTGGCTCTAAAAATCTAAGAGGGGGAAAAAATCCTTTAACAGATTTCTTTTCAACTGATACACAGTTTTCTCTAAATTTATTATATTCTTTTTATTTGTTATTAAATCAATTTTGCATGAATTAACACATTTGACATTTAAGGCTGTTCTCATCTACTCTTCTTGATAAGCGCAAAAGATTTTGACACATTTACAAACTCATTTTTTAACGGAAAGATGTAAATTGAAAGACTCGACTATGGAAGCGATTTGGAACTGAACTGTGTTTTCTATTTTTTGATCAATGAATTACTTATTGATACATAAGCGGTTTTGTTCATGCGACAAACATGTTTATTGTTTCTGTTTGAGTGGTTAATCTTCTTACGCGCACAAATGCAGTTCAAAACGCCCACTTTGACACTATTTTCTGAAACGCTTTTTGTGTTTCTAAAAACACGGGAAAATGAGTGCGATTCCATTACTTTTGAATTACAACACTTGCTACTTTCTTCCATTTCGAACAAAAAATAAATCAAAACATATTTCATAAAGTTAACAATTTGGATTTAGGAACAGCCTTAAGACAGGATTCCTTGACAAATTCATTTTCAGAGTTCCTTTTATTGTGCTTTAATTTTATTGTCCAGAAATATATTTACCTTTCTTTTAAAATGATAAAATTAAAACTTTTAACTATAAAATTTTAGCAATTTAAAAACACATACATTATTTGGAAAAAACTGTGGTCTGGCCCGATTGTACTGATTTTTGGATAGTTCAATCCGGGACGGGATACCCAACTTACGGGCTGGATTCGTAAAAATACTACAATTTTTGACTAATTCAGACCTCTAGGAAGTCCATTCTTGGACTGGTCTGGACAGAATAAATCAGGCCCGGCCCGAATTTGCATAGAAAAAAGTAAAGTCCTTGAGCCGAAAGAGTAATGAACAGGTCGATTTGAGACTATTCTTCAGGAAAAAAAACCGGATATCTGGCCCGGACGCAGCCCGGAACAACTAAAGAGTAAGTCCGGGCTGGGCCCACCCGACCAGAGGTTGTGGATAAAAAAAATGTCCGAAACCGGACTGCTGACCGTGCCGGACACGGTGTGTGAAAACCCCCAATGTGATACACAAAGTTTTAAAAATTTCAAATGTATTTTCAAAATACATGTATTTTGTATTTTGAATTTTTTTGAATAGGTAAGTATTTTGTATTTTGAATTTTTTTGAATAGGTAAGTATTTTGTATTTTGTATTTTAGGTTCTAAAACTAATGTATTTTGTATTTTGTATCGAAAATGATTTTTTGATGTATTTTGCCCAGCTCTGTATATATATATACTTTTATAAATAAATCCAAAGTAACTCGGATATTACCAAAACAAAAATTCAGCGAAAACAGTATTTATACTATCTGTATGTATAATGAACATGAAAAAATCAATTCCCATTTTAAAAAAATCATTTGAAATTTGAAGTATTATAGAAAGTAGATTACCAAATATATGAAAAGCAGATGGATGAATTGACAAAATAAAGCTTATATAGTAAACCACTCATCAGGGGTGCATAATTTACATATAAAAGCAAATATCCAGTCAGTTTCTGTAATGGGTCAAGCTATAAGCTAAGAAATTCGACTCATTATGCATCCTACTAACTAGATTGAACACCAATACAAAATAAAAAAAGAGGAATTTAAATAAAAAAAAATAACAACAATGAATAAGAATTTATAAATATATATCCTGTGTAAAAGTATCAGAGTATTGATCCATTAGAAGCAAATGTTATATTACTGTTAAAAATGTAAATGTACAGCTAATATAAGGTTTATAAATTACAGTTAATAAAACAGAAATACATGATAAAATAATAATAATAATAATAATAATAAAAGTATTTAGTAGAACATACATTATAATTTTCCACTCATGTTATAATTAAAATTAATAATCGTTACTCATAATATAATTATTAATGATATTGTTTTAATTTTGGGCTTAAAAAATTATTATTACTACTACTTCACCATAGTAACATTTCACTTTTATTGCTACCATCTAGTGGAGAAAATAAATTTTTACACATGGAAAAACTTAATGACGAAATCCACATTTTCAGTGATGCCATCTGTTGGAAAAATATAAAAGTTAATAACACCACTTAACGCAGTTATCATTTATTTAAATAATAGCTTTAGAGTTATTTACGGATAGATCAATAAAATTATTTGAGCATGTATTTGCGGGTACACGCACGCAACTTAACTTAAAATAGCCTTTAACTGCTTAATAACCCTTCTGATTCATAGTAAAATATTATTAACAATAAATAAAATTAAGCACACTTAAATAACAGATTCAATATTATAGATTAATAATCACATCATTCCAATCACAATACAAGTATTAGTTATACTAAAATTTAAATAAAAGAACGATGTTAATGTATTATTATTTTAATTTTTATACTAATTCCAATAATGTTAATTATAAATGTAAGATTTTTGTAACCAAATGCAAAGAATAACCATATTTCATTGCAATATCTTAAACAATTTTTAAATTATGGAATTTAAATTTAGATGATCAAATATTTTTAATTCTATGAGCAAAGTTAAATAAAAAATTTATATATACAGATTTATAAAGACATGTATTATAATGAGTAAATAAGTATACTTTGAATGGAAAATCGTTACGTTTATCACAAATGTCAAATAGGATTTTATTACCAAAAAGAGCAATATTAAGATCGAGATAATTAATTTTACTATTAAGCATATTATTATGACTGTACTTTAAATTATTATGGTATTTAATTGGCACTGAATAGTTAGATGAACTTTTAGAGTATAAGATGATTATATCATCAAGATATCTATATAAATAACAACAATAAAAGTTTTACGTTTATAATAATGTAAGTAGAGTTCTGCACAGATTGATCATACAATCCCACCTTGAGGGAGACCAACCTTTTCTTTATATAATGTATCATTAAATAATATATAATTATGGTAAAGAATAAATTTAGTTAATGTTTCGAAGTAAGAGAAAGTTACAGTATTTAATAATTTAAGTGAATCTTTGTATTTTTTGAATAATAAAATTTGAATAATTTTTGTCCGCTATTGAGAAAACCTCAGAGATTCAAAAATCTCTACGAAATGCTTAATGTTGTATTAATTTACTTTTATATGTCCTAAAATTTCTATTATATAATTCATTAGAAATTAAAATTATTTTTTAAGCAATAAAATTGAAATAAAATTGTACTTACTTTTATTCACTGTTTATTATACTCTCGGGAAAATAAAATTGTTTACTTTTGCTTGCGATCACATATAATTTGTTTTTCTATGTGGCGTTATTTTACATTGAAGAGTTCTGGGCGGGAGGGAAGGATTGCACTTTTTGACCTTTAAAAGCATAAAATCTCAAAATATTCTTGGATGCCATTTCAATGCTCTGGGAGTTATTCCTCTCGGACAATCCCCTGAATTTAGCACTGAACGCATGGGGGTGGGGGGTGGGGGGGGGGGGTTACCTTGCTCTTTACCTACATTTATCTGTGATCACAAAATTTGTGATACATTGTCCTGATAAATTCAGAAACCTTTTGAGTGTTTTTTCCTTTTTTTCTTTTTAAAAAATACTTTTTCATCCTTTATCGTCGGATAAAGTGTCCGCTATTCGGAATGTCCGTTATTCAGAGGTTAAACATACAAAAATTTAGGTTTTGGGAGTGGGGATTAAAAAACTGTCCGTTAAATAGAGGTGTCCGCTATTTGGGAGTGTCCGTTATGGAGGTTTTACTGTATTATGAACACATTCTGACAGTCCCGGCGAAACTCCATAGACTTAACAAAAGATGAACTCTCTGTATTCTGAACACCCTTTATTCCGGAAACCCCACAATTATGAACGCTACTTTAGGTCCCCATTTCTAATCCATCTCTCTGTAAACTGAACACATGTTTGCAATCTGAATTGGAATTCTGATCATGGAAATTCGGAGAAACTGTTACAGATGAATAAAAAAGGTTCAACAAAATTGATTAAAAAATAAACTGACAAAATCACGGCTAAATTATAAGTATTACTTGAAATTGCAATTTGTTTGAATACAGTAGACTGCCTCAAATCCGCAACCCTGACATCCGCACATAATTTACAGTTGTAAACAATGAAATATTCAGTTTTGATGTTGGGACAAAATTTGACTTTTTTTATTTTTCTATGAATTCCATATATATTTATTTGTAATTTCCATTAATATTACTGAATTCATGTGTTTTTATGCAAGAAGAATAAATTTATTTTGAAAAAAAATAAGATATTGCTGATATCACTGGTAATCACAATTTTTTAATCAAATATATTTAATGTGTTAACCAAAATTTTTTGGTTATTAAGTCTGGCTAAATTTGAAATAAAACTTTATTTTATGACTTTGATGTGAATTAATAATGTATGTTTATAAAACAAATTCCATGTGAAAAATGCATCTTATCTTTATAATAAATACTTAATTATACATTATTGATTATTAACTTAACTTTTGCTTTTAATATTTCAATCATGTTAAGAATTATCTAAATTTTTATCATTTTAGTTTATTTCTTATTTTAATGTTTTATTATATTGTAAGCCTTCATAATAGTTTCAATTTCATTGTTAATTACATTAAAATTACCGTTTAGAAAATGTAAACAAAGCAATGACCAGAAATCCGCAAAATTCGAAATGCAATGCTTGAATCCGCAATGCTTGGGACCAGAAGTTTTGTGGATTTGAGGGAATCTACTGTACTTTAATTTGTTTGATAGAAACTTCAGTTGGAGCACCTGTTGTCACATTCTTATCAGCCGCCTGTTGTAACAGAAGCCATTTTATGACTTTTTAGAAAATGTAATACATTAGAAAATGTGCTAAAAATTTAGTTTTTGATAAGTTGGAGACACTTGCGGTAAGTTAAAATAATCCACTTCCGTCATTCTTATGTCAAATAATAGTTCTATCTGAAATATTTTTAATAACAGTTTAAGCATGATATTTCAAAGATTAATTTTTAAATTTTGGCTTGATTTCTTCGATTGATCAACTACTGAGAAAAAGGCAAATAAAGAAACTATTTGCTTATAATTTTGTTGCTATTTAATTTCAGCTGATTGCATTTTTAGGTGCGTTCGTAATTATGTAAATAGGTAGCACCTGTTGTTGTCGCTCAGTCCGTCCGTCTGTACCTCTGTCTGTCTGTCCGTCTGTCCGTCCGCATATAACAACGCAAAAACTACCCAACAGAATCTTTTGAAATTTAAAATATATAATTGTAACATAATTTTGTCGAGCCATTTCAAATTTTATGAAAATCGGATGGATAGATCAATTACAGGGACAATCAAAAGGATTCCGTTACATTACGGTCAATGAGGAAAAAAGTTTCAAATGCATTTTAATCGTTTGACATTTAAAACATATAATTATTGTGTAATTTTGTCGAGTCATTTCAAATGTTATGAAAATCGGATGCATAGATCAATTACAGGGACAATAAAAAGAATTCCGTTACATTACGGTCAATGGGGAAAAAAGTTTCAAATGCATTTTAATGATGTTACATTCATTCGAACATAATAGAATTGGCATGAATCTATGAAATATATACTAAAATATGCATTCTGATCTGTGATGCAAAAAATTTTTATTACTAAATTACAGGGCCGCACAAAAGTATTCCACTATATAATGCTATACGGGGACACATTGTTTGGGGCGTGTTTTAATTATATTCAACTATTTCACATTTTATGAATAAGATATACGTTAATGAAGTATAATAAAATTTACTCCCTGCATATTTACAGAAACACAAAGATTTCGACTACTATACTGTATCCGAAGTACGCTGTACTATATCAGCAAGATCTGAATATTTTTAAAACTTCGTTATCGTACGAACGCACCTCATTTGCTATGTTTACGTGCAATTTCTAACTTGTTGCTCATGATAGGACATTCATTAACCTTTTAAGTGGCCTAACTGGGTTTTTCCATCACATAGGTTTTTTCTATTCAAAGGTTTATTTAAACAAAGTCGATATTAATGTTAATGTTTTGAATTGCATATGATAAATAAATATCTAAAATTATAAAGTACAAATCTTCATATCAATACTTTCCGTAGCTTTTATTTTATGAATTGTTAAATTTGCATGTAAAATTCTGCAAGATGCTTAAAAGGTTAAGGAATTCAGAAATCATGTTGGTTTACTTTTAAAACTTAAAAGAAAGGAAATATAATCAAAACCCAGTTAGTACCAACCCTATTTGATCAACTACTGGCTCGTTCACCGTACATGTAATGCATTTCCAATCCCCCTCTATACTGAACACCCCCATAATCTGAACATTTTTGATCGGTCGCATGAGTGTTCAGAATAGAGAGAGTCCACTGTATATACATATAGAGAATGTGTGTATACTTTCATACGTACAGGCTTTGATAGCCTGTGAGCTAAAAAATTTCAAAAACTATCAAACCACTTAAAATGAATTCTGCGCCCAGTATCAGACAGATATAATTCATTAATAATCTTTTGATAAATTGTAAATTGTTAATTATTATGTGATTATATTTATTATTTAGTTAAAAATGTTTTGAGTTACAACTTTACACATATAAAACTTTGACTGTGTTATAAAAATCCTTTTGTTTGTGCTTTATAAGTAATGCAGTAGTATTTTTCTTAATGTTCTTAAATCAAAAGTTACAATAGTCTGGAAGCCGATGGCATCAAAATACTCATCTCAATATTGGTAATTTTTTATATAAATCGATAGCAAAAAGGTCATACGAACAAAATGAGCTAGGTATAACTGGGTTTGACAAGCCGAAAATATGTTTAATTAAATTAATTATTATTGAAAAGCAATAATAATTTATTTTCATGACAGATTATTAATTACTTTTAGAGCATTTTATAGAAAATTTTGCATTCTTTCAGAGAAAAAATTGGTATGAGAAACTTTATTGTACCGGAAAAGTGTGTCATACCTATTTTAAGGAGAAGAAGGGTGATAAAATTACTCTTTTATTTTGCTTTGAATTTTTAGCAATAACTGCTTCATTTTACGTCTATATGTTTCCGTTAAAGCATATAATTCAGTTATTTCATAAAATACCGAGTTATTTCATGAAATAACTAACCAAGACCGTTCAAGTGTAAAAAATTATTGGATTCTATGATTTAACTAGTTATTTTATAGAATAACGATTGCCTAACCATTAAAGTTTAAAATAAAGAATTTGACATTAAAACAAATCGTTGTTTTGTAAATTAACTGATAATAAATAGTTAAAATCATTCTAAAATTACATTTTCAATTATTATTAGATGATCAGATAGATAATTTATAAAAACAGAATGTATATTACTATTTTTGATTTCATTTATTTTTACAAAATAAAATTATTGGATTTATGAAAATTTTTGAATTCAGGTTTTTGACGGGTTTAAACGTTTTAGGGATCAGAAATTCGGAAAAACATGTTTTACAAAATGTTTGTCTATGAGTCTGTGACTCTTCCTGTCTGTCTGGGACATAAATTTTGTGGGCGCTCTAATGCATGGAATTTAATAAAAATTTATATTCAAGTAGTTCCTGATATAAGTTGATGCTGATTAGTTTTTGGTGTAAATCGCTCAACTGATTGATCTCTTATTCCTGTAGAACTAATTATTTTTTGTTTGTTTGCTTGTTTGCTTTAAGATTTCAAAAATATTTGTGAATAATCCCAAATTGAAAACCTCCAACATAAATACTCCGCTTGAAAATGTTTGTAATTTTTTTCGGATGCAGCAACCCCAAAAATTTCTTCGATCTCATACATATTAATACTTCCTGAAAAATGTATCACTGCCGCGTCACTTATTAGGTGATTTACACCAAAAACAAGTCAGCAACAATTGACGTCAACTTTTAACTGAATCTGAAGTTTGGTGAAAATTCGTGTATTAGATTTTGAGAATAGAGCTACTGCGATAATCTTTAAAAATTCTGCATAACAGCGCCACCTGTTGGGTGATGTACAACAAAAACTCATAAGGATCAATTTTTATCAGATATTAACTAAATCTGAAATTTGATGAAAATCTATACATCATTTCTTGGGATATGGCAATTGAGAAAACGTGAAAAATACTGCATAGCAGCAATTTACACTAAAAATTAAAAAACACTAATTTATATCAGGCACTAACTTAATTTAAACTTTTATAAAAATCTGTGCATTAGTTCTTAATATAGAAATATTGTAGAAATTGTGAATAATACAGCCTACATTTTAAGCGATACACACCAAAAACTAATCAGATCCGGTTTATATCATGATCTAACTGGATCTAAAATTTTGTGAAATTCCGTACAGTTTTTGAGATAAAGCGTCCTCAAATTTTTTGTCACATACAGATTGAGAGTGACAGACACCCATTTTCCAAAAACTTTCACATCTTGTTTATTAACTTTTAAAACGTGTAAATCCAATGAAAACTGGAAGTCGGAATTTTTCACGAATCCAAAACTTTCTTCTTGCAAAAAGAAAGCAAAAACATATGGTCAAAATTTGCACGCCTGATGATGTTAGTAAGGAAGAAGAGGTTTAAGAAATGTAGCATACACTTTGACTGCAAAACAGAAATAAACATATCAAAAATCACTAAAAACCAGCTATAACTGGTTCAAGAGGATTCGCCTGCTGTCTTTAATACTTTAACGGTTAAACAATCGTTGTTTTATTAAAATAACAAGTTAAATTTTAAATCTAATAGTTTTATAAACTTTAACGGACTTGGTTAGTTATTTCATGAAATAACTAGGTATTTTATGAAATAACGGATTATATGCTTTAACGGTAACATATTACACTGGCCAAGTGTCGGCTTTCCATGAAAACGGTAATCCGTTACAGCTTTTTAATAATAATTAAATCAAACTTTTTTTTATTAAGGGGGGGGGGGAGGCTTATTAAACATATTTATACTTGTAAAGAGAGGGCCAACTTTGTTAATTAATTCAATATATGTTGTAGGACAGAGACCCCTTAGCCTCAGATTCAATGGATTTTATACAATGCTCCTTAGTTCTTGAGAAACTGGGGGAGGGGGGGAGATTGGGGGTGTCTAATATTATGACACAACTTAAGAATTCCCATTGAAAAGAATGAATATACTTTATCGTAGCTCATTCGGTAAAGCATGTGCACATTATCCAGTGGGCCTGAGTTCGATATCTGAAAGCACTGCATTTGTTTTTCTCGTTTTTTAGGTGCGTTCGTAATTATATAATACGTAGCACCTATAGTGATCGTTCAGTCCGTCCGTCTGTCCGTCCGTCTGTCCGTCCGTCCGTCTGTCCGTCCGTCCGTCTGTCCGCATATAACAACGCAAAAACTACCCAACCGAATCGTTTGAAATTTAAAATACATAATTATTACATAATTTTGTCGAGTCATTTCAAATTTTATGAGAATCGGATGGATAGATCAATTACAGGGACGATCAAAAGTATTCCATTACATTACGGTCAATGGGGAAAAAAGTTTCAAATGCATTTTAATCGTTTGAAATTTAAAATACGCAATTATTACATAATTCTGTCGTGTTATTTTAAATTTTTTGATAATCGTGTGCATAGATCAATTACAGGGACAATCAAAAGTATTCAATTACATTATGGTCAATGGGGAAAAAGTTTCAAATATATTCTATACGTTTGAAATTTAAAACACATAATTATTACATAATTTTTTCGAGTTATTTCAAATTTTATGAAAATCGGATGCATAGATCAATTACAGGGAAAATCAAAAGTATTCCATTACATTACGGTCAATGGGAAAAAATGTTTCAAATGCATTTTAATCGTGTTACACTCATGCGAACTTAATAAAATTTATATGCAACTATAAAGTACATATTATACTATACATCTTACATAATTTGTGGTGCAAAGAACATTTGTTATTGATTTACAAGGCCACACAAAAGTATTCCATTACATAATGGTATAGGGAGAACATTGTTTGATGAGCGTTTTAATTGTAATTCACTATTTACAATGTTATGAGATTGATATATGAAAGTAATATTTTTAAAACTTCGTTATCGTTCGAACGCACCTAATTTACTACGCTTCACGTGCAATTTCCAACTTGTTGTTTTATAAGTACACTTGTGTAATTATAATTTAATAATATCAATTAAGAATCTCAATATCGTACCTTAACTGCTGTGTTGCCATATTTAAACATCAGTTTAGCATTTTTGATTTTTAAACCATATATATTTTTTTTTTTCATTTAAGGAGATTTTTTATATAAAAAAATAATCTATTATTGAATAATAAAAATTCCAAACTCGTTAGAAAATCTGGCTCCATCTCCTTATAGTAAAAAAAAAAAAAAATCAAGTAAAATAAAAAGAAAAGCGGGAAGAAGATAAATGTTAAGCAAAATAAAAACGAAGCAAAATTTAAGCAAAATAATTCAAAGAACGAGCATATGTTTTATAAAATTTGAAAATCTTTAATAGGCAAAAAATAAACTGTAATTTAATTCTTATGTTAATTTTTAATATAATTATGCTTATCACTTTAAAAACAGAACATTTTTATCACTGTATTGAAGCAATGTTAGTGCAACAAGACCTTGTTAAATCAATAATGATTGATGCTTCTTTAAAATCACGAATTGATACAATTGTTCAATATCATTCATAAAGAATATATGAAATATATTTTAAAAATGATTTAAAAAAAATAACAGTTTGGATCTAAGTATGATACTTTATAGAACTATTTAGTTACAACAGAAAAAAAAAATAGTAAATAGGTCAAAATTAGAATTGAAAAATGATATGATAATTTTTAGTTGACAATGAGATTATTAAATTATAAGTATATTTATGAAACAAAAAATGAGAGAAACAAATCTAGCGCGTCCGGTATCGAATCCGAGCCTACTGGGTAATGGGATAACGCCATATCGAATGAGCATACGATCAAGCATACCCGTTCTTTTCAAAGTAAGTATTTAAGTTGTGCCGTAATATTAGATCCCCCTGTTCTTCAAGAACTAAGAAGCGTTGTATAAAATCCGTTGAACATGAGGCCAAGGGACCTCTGCCCTACAACATATAACAAAATAATAAAAATCTGTGATTATCAATGTTGGCCCTCTCCTTGTTAGCTCATTTTGTTCGTGTGGCTTTTTACTGTTGATTCACATAACTTTTTTTTTTTTTTTTTTTTTTTTTATTCAGCGATGACGGGATTTTGGATGTCACCGGCACCCTGACTATGAGGTAACGAAACCCCGACAATAATTTGTAGACATTCTGTAAGCTCAGTAAGCGAGTAGTAGGAAAATTAACGCTTAAACAAAATATGTCAATAGTAGCTATTTGTCAATATGTCAAATAAGTCAATATGCCATTTTTTAAATTCTTGTTTTTTTTTCTTTCTTTTACCTTTCTTCAGGTTGCTTTTAAACATTACGTATTCATTGCAACATACGATTTTGCCCTTATTTTATTTATGTCTTCCTTGTTCTCACCAAGTGCTGCTTTCGCAACGTGATTGCAGCCAACCATTTGCACCACTTCTAACTATTTTGAAGGGTACCTTAAAATGGAACACTAGAAATGTCAACAGATCTCTTCCAAAAAGTTGATCTACAGCGGGTATAACCCTTTCTCCAGCTATTACAGCCAAACAAGCCAAGAAGCCACATTCTATTCTCAGCGGCAGGCAAAGGACGAAAAGGAGATGAAAATAACCCGGAAAACACTCAGACTTTTCCAGGCATTTGTGTATATGCACAGCCGGCTTCGGTTTTGTGTTTCTTCAGCAGAGTCGGTCGTTGTTAGATTTCGACGGAAAGGAAAGCGTTTCTTATCTTAGAATTCTGGCACTACTATCATTTTTGTTTCAATGACATTTCCCAGCGCGCGCAAAAGCCAAATTCTTTCTTCCCCGCGCTTACTTTGCATACAAAGACAGCACTTGGCTTGCTTTTTCTCTTTTTTTTTATTTACATTTTTATTTTATTTTTCTCGCAAGGTACGAGTGGATACCATTTAATTTATCAACAATTTTTAATTGTGTTACGATCTGCTTTTGCTCTTCAGGGCTCCTATAAGCTATAGGGATGCAGGTGCAACTGGTTTATCGCTTATTTCCCAATAGGAGTTCAGAATTTTAAAAATATTTAATCTTTCATTTTGCATTGTGTTAGCGGGTAGGGGTTAGGTGCCATTTAATTTATCTAAAATTTTGAATTGTATTATTACATTATTTTGATTCTTGCATATTTAATGCCGGTTTGATAGTAAAAATTATTTACAAAAATATGCCCACTGACGTAATTTTGACGCAAGTGTATCGTCTGAATTTTGAAGAGCGTATCCTTTGTTTTATGCATCAAAAAACATTTGTTAGGTTACATTTTATTTTTTCTTTTCTTTTCTTTCTACTTTATTTACAAGATACGAGATAGTGTTATTCAATTTGTCCAAAATTTTGAATTGAGTCTTATAACAAAACTCATCAGCAAAACAAAAGGCTTGCTCTTAAATCACTCACAGATACTATTACTATTAATCATTGACAGATGCTATAAGCTAATCTTTAAAATTGTGCATGTGATTTGCAAAATTGGAGGAATATTACAAAAATAATGACTGAAGAGTAAAAATTAGATGAAGAGTTGTTTGAACTCTTCTCAATTAAATATGATGATGGATAAACATGCGTGGAATTATATAATATCTTCGGATTAAACTTGTATAAGTTCCTTTTTAAATTTTTAAAAGTTCCATCTTTCTATCTATATTTTTCCCTTTTTTGTTACTTTCTATTTCTTTTGCGGTTATTTCTGTATTTCTTTAAGAAAAGAAAATCAAACATCATACTATCTCACAGAAGAAAAATGTACAATGTACAAATGTACAATGTAAGTATCGGAGAAATACACCTTTCTACATACTTTATATAATTCTAGCCTATATAGGAAATAGGTTAATCCCTTAACTGGTTCTTTCTTTTCCCTTCAATAAATTGAAAATAACGGATTCACACCACAATTTTTTAAATAAAGTATTTGTAACATTTAGTCTAAACAATTCTGCCTTTAAATAGTATGAAATTATTTTTAATAAAAATAGTGATGTCAAAAAGCTTTAAATGATGAATTAAGCAAATTCGTCTGGCCCGAACGGCGTGAGGGTAAATCAGTTAAGGGCTTAAAATCAATTGCGAAATTCCATACATTAAAATAAAGAAACACACACACATACACATAGATTAAGTTAAATAAACTAGCAAATAATAATAACAACAACAAAAGCTAAAAAAACCAAGAAACGAAGCCTCTTCTTCTAAGTACAAAGAATTACATATACTATAATAAATTATTTATGTAACATATATATCCATATCTGTTACATAATCTGTCATTTAATTTTTTTTCTATTTAAATTTATATTTATTTATTAGCATAGTTAAAATATTTTTTATTAAGTTTTCATTTTCATTTTATTTTCATTTATTTGAATATTTTATATTTAAATATAATAAAATTATATTTATCTGAGACGTTTATTTATTTGATTTTTCTTTTTCTTTTTCATTTTGTTTAAATTTTATTTTATTTTATTTTATTTATTATTTTTAATACCATATTTTTAAGTTTATATGTGAAATTTTAAAATATATATTTATTATATAATGTATAATTAATTTCAAATAATATGTAATTTTCATTTGTTTTTATTACCTTATTTAAATTATACCTATTTTTAAAAACTTACCTGTTTGATAAGAAATATGGTTATAAAATTGTTCAGGGCCATGTTTTTAAAAGAAAAAATGAATAGACTCACTTTTTTATGGTTTGATTATTTTATTTTTAGCATTATGTCCTTCAGGCTTGGGATAATTTTATTTAAAGTGAGAGAGCCAAAAATTAAGACTAGAATTTTCGAGAGTTTTTGGTTTTGATTAGGTAATAATATTTACTGATTGTTCTGAATGAGTAAGTATAGTTTATATGTTTATTTATTTTACTTTAGAAAAAAAAAGTACGCGCAATAAAAGGAAATATTTAAGAAATTTTTTGGTTTGAAATTGAGAAGTAAAATCCATTAGCAAGATAAATATAATCTACCTTTGAACGCAAGCTATCGATTTAATTTATTTCAGGTGAAATATATTTTTTATGAATAATGCGTATTCCGAAGGAATAACATTTTAAAATTCGAATAGCATATAACATATTCCATTAAAGAAATTAATTAAAATAAAAGTACAATTCTTTTTTGCATGACACACTGAATTAGTATTTTAAATGATTTTCCACGCGTTTAATTTTGTAATTTAATTTATATTTCAATTAAAAAGCAAAATAAAATAAAATATTTAAATTAATTACATTTCGTTTTTTTTTTTTTTTTTTTTTTTTTTTTTTTTTTTTAAACATTCTGTATCATGCAATCCTGACAAATTAAAACAACTAATTTAACTCCATTCAACTAATTTAACAACATTCTATTTTAACTTATTGTATAATACAATTTTTTTAATACAATATGTAAATAAAAAATGACTAGAAATAAATGTATTATATATTTATTTTACTCAGTAATAATATAATAATAGTAATAATAATAGTAATAAAATTAAAAAAAAAAAAAAATACGTGTGGCACTCGGGGATTGCCACAGTAAAGCTATTGCATAGCATTTTCTATCAACTTATGCAATTATAATTATTTATTTATTTTTTATTTATGCAGTTTTTTTTTTTTTTTTTTTTTTTTTTTTTTTTTTTTTGTCTTTGATATTAACTCAAGTTAAACATTTTGAGCGTGATGACCGATAACATTTTTTTTTCTTGTATTGAACAAATGAGAAGTTAATATCGTTTAAAATATTTTTATTATCTTACAATACATGTAGGTTAATCAGGAATTTTTATCATTGAAACTATCCGTTTATGGTAGCTAAAATAAAAAAAAAAACATAAGTTTAAGACTTGATATTCTCAAAATATCTGAAAACTACCGCGTCAATGTCTGCCGAAGTCTACGGAGGGATACCGTGCCGAAGTCTGCCAAACTGAAGCGACGTTAGCCGGAGTGTTAGGTTTTTTTTCTCGTTGCAGAATTTCTAGATTCTTTCGCCGCGCTCAACGCCCGCGATAAAAACTATGCAATAACTTAATAAATTACAAACAAAATTTGGCCGCGCTACGAAAATTAGATCGCCAGTTATAAGCATTTTGAATTTTCCGAACCTCACCGTGGGGGTCTCCTGTCACCAAAAATTAACACTGTCTCATAATAAATTACCAAACAAAATTTGGCCGCACTACGAAAATTAGATCGCGAGTTATAGGCATTTTAAATTTTTCGACCCTCACCATGGGGGTTCTCCTGTCACCAAAAATTAACACTGTCTCATAATAAATTACCAAACAAAATTTGGCCGCGCTACGAAAATTGATCGCGATTTATAAACATTTTAAATTTTTCGACCCTCACCGTGGGGGGTCTTCTGTCACCAAAAATGAACACTCTCTCATAATAAATTAACAAACAAAATTTGGCCGCGCTATGAAAATTAGATCGCGAGCTATAAGCATTTTAAATTTTTCGACCCTCACCGTGGGGGTCTCCTGTCACCAAAAGTAACACTGTCCCATAATAAATTACCAAACAAAATTTGGCCGCACTACGAAAATTAGATCGCGAGTTATACGCATTTTTAATTTTTCGACCCTCACCATGGGGGATCTCCTGTTACCAAAAGTAACACTGTCTCATAGTAAATTACCAAACAAAATTTGGCCGCACTACGAAAATTAGATCGCGAGTTATAAGCAATTTAAAATTTTCGACCCTCTCCATGGGGGATCTCCTGTCACTAAATATTAACACAGTCCCATAATAAATTACCAAACAAAATTTGGCCGCGCTACGAAAATTAGATCGCGAGTTATAAGCATTTTAAAATTTTCGACCCTCACCATGGGGGGGGGGGGGTCTCCTTTCACCAAAAATCAACACTGTCTCATAATAAATTACCAAAGAAAATTTGGCCGCGCTACGAAAATTAGACCGCGAGTTATAAGCATTTTAACTTTTTCGACCCTCACCGTGGGGGTCTCCTGTCACCAAAAATTAACACTGTCTCATAATAAATTACCAACAAAATTTGCCGCGCTACGAAAAGTAGATCGCGAGTTATAAGCATTTAAATTTATCGACCCTCACCGTGGGGGTCTCCTGTCACCAAAAATTAACACTCTCTCATAATAAATTACCAAACAAAATTTGGCCGTTCTATGAAAGTTAGATCGCGAGTTATAAGCATTTTAAAATTTTCGACCCTCACCATGGGGGGGGGGGGGGTCTCCTTTCACCAAAAATCAAAACTGTCTCATAATAAATTACCAAACAAAATTTGGCCGCGCTACGAAAATTAGACCGCGAGTTATAAGCATTTTAACTTTTTCGACCCTCACCGTGGGGGTCTCCTGTCACCAAAAATTAACACTGTCTCATAATAAATTACCAAACAAAATTTGCCGCGCTACGAAAATTAGATCGCGAGTTATAAGCATTTAAATTTTTCGATCCTTGCCATTAAGCGTGTCTCCACTCACCAAAAGCTACATTATCCTACCTTGTTTTATCTTAAGACGATTCTTTTCTATACACATTCTCTCAGGAATTTTTATTATTGAAACTATAGATTTATAGTAACTGAAATAAGATATATAAGTTTGAGACTTGATATCCTCTAAATATCTGAAAAATACCGCGTCAGTGTCTGCCGAAGTCTACCGAAGGATACCATGCCGAAGTATGCCGAAGTGAAACGACGGTAGCCGATTGTTAGGTTTTTTCGTTACGGATGTGTTAGGATATTTCTCGTTACGGAATTTTTGCATTCGGTGGCCGCGCTCAAAGCCCGCGATAAAAGCTATGCAATAGCTTAAAGCCTAAACCTAAAACCTTAAAATAACTATTTTCAAGTAAGTCTTTTTCACATGAAGCTAAATGATGAATTTTTATCAATTGTTTTAAAGCAAAATATTTGGTACAAATGAATAAGTTTTATTACATTTCAAATCTCTTAACTTCCAGTATACAGGGAGTTGCCGTATTCGACCGACAAATTTAGAGGGGTGATGGTAGGCATCAAGAGGAATAAATATTGCAATGAAAATGGTGTGGCAAATTACCTATTTAATCAAAAATATTAGGGTGTTCTATCTTAACTCAAATTGAATCTTTTAATCGATATGTGCACTTTTGTTGTAAATCTAATAACATCAAAAAAGTTTCCATTTCACGAGCCAGCAGTATACACTATATGGCCACTGATTATTGGACACTTGCGATTTTAGACATTTTACTAAATATCTAGAAAAATACATGAGGAATCATCTCGAAACTCTTAGTGTATAAATATAATAGTGTACGTCATACATCTCCGTGAAGATTTATTCCCGAAACTCTATAGGGGACCGTCAACAAATTAAAAAAGAATGTATATCTCTTGAACAACCCTGTCAAAACTAATGTAACAAAAGCGCTCAAACTCTAGATTATGATTGAATGCTTTCTTGTAATACACTGTGTTCATTTTTATGCCAATAGCATGCATACACGCAGAGTAATTAAGGTTTTTATAAAAATGGTTCCAAATTTTTTCAAAATTTTCCCTTATAATTTTCAGAGTTCTTAATATAAAATAATTTTTTTTTTTTTCAGAAAATATGACAAACAACATTGCACACAGTACCCTGCAATTAGAATTAAAAAATAATAAAAATACATGTGGCACTCGGGGACTGCCGCGCTAAAGCTATTGCATAGCATTTTTTATCAACTTATGCAATTATAATTATTTATTTATTTTTTATTTATGCAATTTTTTTTTTTTTTTTTTTTTTTTTTTTTTGCCTTTGATATTAATTTAAGTTACACTTTTTGAGCGTGATGACCGATAGCAAAATTTTTTTTATTTTTATTGAATAAATGACAAGTTAATATCGTTTAAAATATTTTTATTATCTTACAATACATGTAGGTTAATCAGAAATTTTGATCATTGAAACTATACGTTTATGGTAGCTGAAATAAAAAACATAAGTTTGGGACTTGATATTCTCAAAATATCTGAAAAATACCGTGTCAATATCTGCCGAAGTCTACCGAAAGATACCGTGCCGAAGTCTGCCAAACTGAAGCGACGTAGCCGGAGTGTTAGGTTTTTTTCTCGTTATGGAATTTCTGGATTCTTTCGCCCAGGGCCTGATTAATGCACGGGCCTCCGGGGCCTTGGCCCTGGGCCCACCAATTTCAAGGGCCCACAAATTATGTGGCTGATTTTTTTCCCCCTTAATCAAATACTTTTCAAATAATATTGTTTTATAAAATATGAAATGTAAACTTTAAATATTCTGAATGACTCAATAAAATTTTTAGAAGATTTTGATCTACGCACTTTTCACCCAAACAATTTTGTCAACTCGTCAAATAAACTTTCTTTTTTGTGAAAGTGTCGCCGAAAATGGGTAGGTAAGGGGGCCCAATTTTTTAACAGGCCCTGGGCCCAACTTCAGCTTGATCGGGCTCTGCTTTCGCCGCGCTCAAAGCCCGCGATAAAAGCTATGCAATGCCTTAATAAATTACCAAACAAAATTTGGCCGCGCTACGAAAATTAGATCGCGAGTTATAAGCATTTTAAATTTTCCGAACCTCACCGTGGGGATCTCCTGTCACCAACAATTAACACTGTCTCATAATAAATTACCAAAAAAAAATTTGGCCGCGCGACGAAAATTGATCGCGAGTTATAAACATTTTAAAATTTTCGACCCTCACCGTGGGGGGTCTCCTGTCACCAAAAATTAACACTGTCTCATAATAAATTACCAAACAAAATTTAGCCGCGCTACGAAAATTAGATCGCGAGTTATAAGCATTTTAAGTTTTTCGACCCTCAACGTGGGGGGCCCCTGTCACCAAAAGTAACACTCTCTCATAATAAATTACCAAACAAAATTTAGCCGCGAGACGAAAATTAGATGGCGAGTTATAAGCATTTTAATTTTGTCGACCCTCACCATGGGAGGGGGGGGGGGTCTCCTGTCACCAAAAATTAACACTGTCTCATAATAAATTACCAAACAAAATTTGGCCGCGCTACGAAAATTAGATCGCAAATTATAAGCATTTTAAGTTTTTCGACCCTCAACTTGGGGGGTCACCTGTCATTAAAAGTAACACTGTCTCATAATAAATTACCAAACAAAATTTGGCCGCGCTACGAAAATTAGATCGCAAGTTATAAGCATTTTAAGTTTTTCGACCCTCAACTTGGGGGGTCACCTGTCACTAAAAGTAACACTGTCTCATAATAAATTACCAAACAAAATTTGGCCGCGCCAAGAAAATTAGATCGCGAGTTATAAGCATTTTAAGTTTTTCGACCCTCACCATATGGGATCTCCTGTCACCAAAAGTAACACTGTCTCGTAATAAATTACCAAACAAAATTTGGGCGCGCTACGAAAATTAGATCGCGAGTTATAAGCATTTTAAATTTTTCGACCCTCAACATGGGGTGGTCTCCTGTCACCAACAGTTAACACTGTCTCATAATAAATTACCAAAAAAATTTGGCCGCGCGTCGAAAATTGATCACGAGTTATAAACATTTTAAAATTTTCGACCCTCACCGTGGGGGGGTCTCCTGTCACCAAAAATTAACACTCTCTCATAATAAATTACCAAACAAAATTTGAACACGAACATAAATTTAGATTGCGAGTTATAAGCATTTTAAATTTTTCGACCCTCACCGTGGGGGGGGGGGGGTCTCCTGTCACCAAAAATTAAAACTGTCTCATAATAAATTACCAAACAAAATATGGCCGCGCTACGAAAGTTAGACCGCGAGTTATAAGCATTTTAAATTTTTCGACCCTCACCGTGGAGAGTCTCCTGTCACCAAAAATTAACATTGTCTCATAATAAATTACCAAACAAAATTTGGCCGCGCTACGGAAATTAGATCGCGAGTTATAAGCATTTTAATTTTTTCGACCCTGACCAGGGGGGGGGGTCTCCTGTCACCAAAAATTAACACTGTCTCATAATAAATTACCAAACAAAATTTGGCCGCGCTACGAAAATTATATCGCGAGTTATAAGCATTTTAGTTTTTCGACCCTGAACGTGGGGGGTCACCTGTCACCAAAAGTAACACTGTCTCATAATAAATTACCAAACAAAATTTGGCCGCGCTACGAAAATTAGATCGCGAATTATAAGCATTTTAAATTTTTCGACCCTCACCATGAGGGGGGGTCTCCTGTCACCAAAAATTCACACTGTCTCATAATAAATTACCAAAGAAAATTTGGCCGCGCTACGAAAATTAGATCGCGAGTTATAAGCATTTTAAGTTTTTCGACCCTCAACGTGGGGGATCACCTGTCACCAAAAGTAACACTGTCTCATAATAAATTACCAAAAAAAAAAAAAAAAAATATATATATATATATATATGGCCGCGCCACGAACATTAGATCGCGAGTTATAAGCATTTTAAATTTTCCGAACCTCACCGTGGGGATTTCCTGTCACCAACAATTAACACTGTCTCATAATAAATTACCAAAAAAAATTTGGCCGCGCGACGAAAATTGATCGCAAGTTATAAACATTTTAAAATTTTCGACCCTCACCGTGGGGGGTCTCCTGTCACCAAAAATTAACATTCTCTCATAATAAATTACCAAACAAAATTTGGCCACGATACGAAAATTAGATTGCGAGTTATAAGCATTTTAAATTTTTCGACCCTCACCGTGGGGGGGGGGGGGGTCTCTTGTCACCAAAAATTAACACTCTCTCATAATAAATTACCGAACAAAATTTGGCCACGATACGAAAATTAGATTGCGAGTTATAAGCATTTTAAGTTTTTCGAGCCTCACCATGGGGGATCTCCTGTCACCAAAAGTAACACTGTCTCGTAATAAATTACCAAACAAAAGTTGGCCGCGCTACGAAAATTAGATCGCGAGTTATAAGCTTTTAAAATTTTTCGACCCTCACTGTGGGGGGGGGGGGGTCTCCTGTCACCAAAAGTAACACTGTCTCATAATAAATTACCAAACAAAATTTGGCCGCACTACGAAAATTAGATCGCGAGTTATAAGCATTTTAAATTTTTCGACCCTCCCCATGGCGGATCTCCTGTCACCAAAAATTAACACTGTGTCATAACAAATTACCAAACAAAATTTGGCCGCGCTACGAAAATTAGATCGCGAGTTATAAGCATTTTAATTTTTTCGATCCTCACCATTGGACGGGTCTCCAATCACCAAAAGCTACATTATCCTACCTTGTTTTATCTTAAGACGATTCTTTTCTATACACATTCTATCAGGAATTTTTATTATTGAAACTATAGATTTATAGTATCTGAAATAAGAAATATATATGTTTGAGACTTGATATCCTCTAAATATCTGAAAAATACCGCGTCAATGTCTGCCGAAGTCTACCGAAGGATACCATGCCGAAGTCTGCCGAATTGAAACGTCGTTAGCCGAGTGTTAGGTTTTTTCGTTACGGATGTGTTAGGATTTTACGCGTTACGGAATTTTTGGATTCGGTCGCCGCGCTCAAAGCCCGTGATAAAAGCTATGCAATAGCTTAAAAATTGTATGAAAACTGAGTAGGTTTACTAAATAACTTTTTACTGCGCATGCGTCAAAGATATCAAAATTTCATTTGCATATTATGTTAGCTAAATGTATAGAGCAACTTTTGTAAAAGTCTCAAAATCATAGCTTGAAAATTCGGAAAGTAATCGTCTATAGAAAAAGGACAAAATCCGTTGTTTCCAAAATGAAGCAAAAAAATGAGGGATTTTATCCAAATGTAATAGTACATTCCGTATTGTGTATTCTATATTGACACTAATCAATTAATATATGGATACAACCCCTCTTGTTTTTGCTTCATTTTGAGAATAAGGGATTTTCAACTTATTCAATTGACGATTATTTTCAGAATTTTCAAGTTATGATTTTGTGACTTTCACAAAAGTTGCTCTATACATTTAGTTAACATAATATGCAAATGAAATTTTGATATCGTTGACGCATGCGCAATAAAAAATTATTTAGTAAACCAACTCATTTTGTATACAATTTTCATTATTTTTTAATTCTGATTACAGGGTACTGTGTGCAATGTTGTTTGTCATATTTTCTGAAAAAAATATTATTTTATATTAAGAACTCTGAAAATTATAAGGAAAAAACTTGGAAAAATTTGGGACCATTTTTATAAAAACCTTAATTACTCTGCGAGTATGCATGCTATTTGCATAAAAATGAACAAGGCGTATTACAATAAGGCATTCAATCATAATCTAGAGTTTGAGCGCTTTTGCTACATTAGTTTTGACAGGGTTATTCAAAAGATATTCATTCTTTTTTAATTTGTTGACGGTCCCCTATGGAGTTTCGGGAAAAAATCTTCACGGAGATGTATGACTTATACTATTATATTTATACACCAAGAGTTTCGAGATTATTCCTCATGTATTTTTCTAGATATTTAACAAAATGTCTAAAATCGCAAATGTCCAATAATCAATGGCCATATAGTGTACAAATTATGCTTCAGATTTTGGACTGCTGTTACCGCTTCATATGATTATAATAAATTGCGTAAGCATACTTTTTTTTAACCATTTGAAAAATGGTTGTTGTTTTCGGGAGAATGGACCCGATGATGTTACCACTTTTGAATGATGTTACCACTTTTGAATGATGTGGTCACTTTTGAATTTAAATTGAATTCTTTACTTTTAGAAGAATTTTTATTTGAATTTAAATTAAATTCTTTACTTTTAGAAGAATTTTTATTTGAATTTAAATTAAATTCTTTACTTTTAGAAGAATTTTTATTTGAATAGGAAATTAAAATGTTTAAAATAATTGCAATAAAGGAGAAAACTAACAAATTTAAAAATGGGTAGACGGAAATTAACAGATACGGAAAAAGCCGAAGCCAAAGAAATGAATGAACGTGAATATCGCATTCAATGATATTAAACACAATACGCGTACTTAAACAATCATAAAGTGATTTTTATTTCTTCTTTTGCTATTTAAAATAAAAATTTAGTCAACATGTATAAGTTGCTTATTAGTTTGGCGATTCGTATCATTTGGCGAAATTGGTCGACGGGATAACTGAGTAATACTGTATTTGGTTTGGCGCAAAAACGTCTTTCAATGCAGAAAATGATAAAATCAAAAGATTATTGAGCCGCTGAAAACCAATTACGTGTTGAAAGGCGATCACGAAAAAGGAAGCAATTTAATGCCGAACCGATTAATTGTAAAACATCATGTCGCCAGGGCGACCAATCCACTAGCCATGGCGTTTTACTATCGGTCGGTTCTAACCAGGAAAATTTGAGTGCCAATAGTGATTCTAACAAGCCGGAAAATGTTATAGCTATTACTCTTGATTTTCCACCACCTAAAAAGAAAACTAAAAAGCAATCGGCTTGGGAAAAACTGGGAAAAAACTTTTTTGATTCGATGTCTGATGGACCCATTCACAGATGCATGTGCTGCGATCGATTTTGGTTTAAAACCTCCATCACCAAAATTCTGCTCTGTAAAATCAAACAATATATGCCAAAGTCTTACAAGTATAACAGTATATGCCAAAGCTGTATTTTAATAATGATTACTTTTGCACCAACAATGTTAAATAGTTTGAAATGTTTCTTTCGTCGCCAACTTTTATGCTTGGCGACAATAGAGTGATATAACTTAAACGAACCGTACCTTCAAATTGCAGCATGTATAAAGTCATTTATAGCAGTGGCACGGATAATACACAATAAAAAAACTGGTATTTAGCTTAAAATGATAGATGAATGTATCGAGTGAAACATTTTTCAAATGGTTGGGGTAATTTCTTAAATTACAATTTTTTCTTTTTTTCTTTTTTTTTTTTTTGTGATGTTATCACATTTTACACAAAACGAGGTAAATATCGTTACATTTTCATTTTAGTATTTTTATTTTCTTAAAATTATTACCATCATCCAGAGTTCAGTTAGGGTAAAATACCTTGTATTTGTGACTAAATAAGTAGTCGACCCCATGTCCGAAGTTAAATTTTCAACCCCTTGATGCCTACCATTATCCATCAACCTTATCATCCATCCTGATAACTACCTCACCATTTCATAGAATTTGGCAGTACACAGTAATACCATATTTGCTAGTAGTCTCTGTGTAACTTAATTTACATTGGCTATGATTGGTAAAATTTTCTTATACGTATATCATGCTTACTTGTAGTGTATAACTATTATCTTTATCCAATGGATGATATTGCTTTTCTGATGAGTTTTAGGTCTTGGATTTTGTTTTTTCTTTTTCATTCCATTTCATTTATTTATTTATTTATTTATTTCTACAATTTTTTTAAATCTGTTTTGGCTATTCAGATATGTTAGAAGGAGCTAAATTTTGCCCTTTTAAGCATATTGCTGACAAATTTCGAGGAAATAATGTATCCTTTCTATGAATTAGTATGCAGAGACCTCTGAAGAAGACCTCTGACTATCTGTATTCTACTCATAGTTTTAAGGTTCTACATTTTTGTTTATCCTGTTTGTTTAATATTTTCCTACTTTATTTTTATATTTGTTATTTCAAATTATATATATATATATATACAGGGTGAGTCATAAATATCGAAACAATAGGCTATCTCCTTAAATATTGCCCTTTGACCCATACTTCCAATTGCAAAAATTCATAAAAAAATGTGAAATTTCTGATAAGATAAATTGCGACTCCATGGGTGGTCTAGTTGAAAAGTTACGAAAATTAAATTTTTATACGGCCCCCGTAGGACAAAAATTCCAATTAGGAAAACTTTCCTTATTCAGTCCTGAAAAAGACACAAAAAGTTGTATCTTCATATCTTCAAAATTCGCAAAGTTATAGCCGTTTAAAAAATTCATCAGGTTTTAAGGGATTAGACACAAATTGAAATGCGCGCAATTCAAACAAGTTGGAAATTGCACGTGAAGCGTAGTAAATGAGATCGTTCGTACGATAACGAAATTTTAAAAATATTACTCTCATATATCAATCTCATAAAATTTTAAATAGTGAATTACAATTAAAACGCTCATCAAGCAATGTTCTCCCTATACCATTATGTAATGGAATACTTTTGTGTGGCCTTGTAAATCAATAACAAATTTTCTTTGCACCACAAATTATGTAAAATGTATATTATAATATGTTATTTATTGTTGCATATAAATTTTATTAAGTTCGAATGAGTGTAACACCATTAAAATGCATTTGAAACATTTTTCCCCATTGACCGTAATGTAACGGAATACTTTTGATTGTCCCTGTAATTGATCTATGCATCCGATTTTCATAAAATTTGAAACAACTCGACAAAATTATGCAAGAATTATGTATTTTAAATTTCAAACGTATAAAATACATTTTAAACTTTTTCCCCATTGACCGTAATGTAACGGAATACTTTTGATTGTCCCTGTAATTGATCTATACATCCTATTTTCATAAAAGTTGAAATAACTCGACAAAATTATATAATAATTATGTATTTTAAATTTCAAACGTATAAAATACATTTGAAACTTTTTCCCCATTGGCCATAATGTAATTGAATACTTTTGATTGCCCCTGTAATTGATCTACGCACCCGATTATCAAAAAAATTGAAATAACTCGACAAAATTATATAATAATTATGTATTTTAAATTTCAAACGATTAAAATGCATTTGAAACTTTTTTCCCCATTGAACGTAATGTAATGGAATACTTTTGATTGCCCCTGTAATTGATCTATGCATCGGTTTTTCATAAAATTTGAAATGACTCGACAAAATTATGTAATAATTATGTATTTTAAATTTCAACCGATTCGGTTGGGTAGTTTTTGCGTTGTTACATGCGGACAGACGGACGGACTGAACGACCATTATAGGTGCTACGTATTTACATAATTACGAACGCACCTAAAAGCAATGTTACTTTAATAGTTCTAGAAAACGCGTAAAAAATCTATTTCGAATTGTAGTTAGAATTTTGATTTTTTTTTTCTTTTTTTGTGATGGTTAGCCTTATAATTTGCTAAGAAAATCACGTTCTAAAATTTCTCATACAATTTATAAAAGTTTCATGTGGTTAGTACTGGTTTAAATGGGACAATCAAAAATCGTTATAACTCGTAATATTATTTATTGGATTTCAATTTCTTTCCATTTAATTAAAGATGAAAATCTGATTTTAATTTTGTTCCAAGGTTTTTTTTAACATTAATTTTAAAACTATTAAAAATGTTTATTGAAAAAATAATATAACTTTTAAAAAAATCTTATTTTCAAAAGCAAACATTTTTTCAAAAGTAAACATTTTTTCAAATTTGCCAAAACAAAACTAATGTAAAAAAAATCAAAAATGACGTGTTTCTAGTTCTTTTTTCTTTTAAAAATTCTTAACATTTAATAATTTAAAGACCAGAAATAGAGGATAAAAAATTCATTACGCAGAAAAACGAAGTGTATTGTTTAAATGTCCGTCAGTTATTTTTAAAAATGCTTTTTCTAAGATGCAGATTAAGTCTTTTTTTTTTTTTTTTTTCTTTTTAAATTTACCTCTGACAACTTCAGGCTTTTTATCGTCCTCCAGAGGATGTTAAAAAATCTGAATTCTGGGCCCAGGTAGAGTCAGGACCGAGATGTTACTTTTTTCTGAAGACCCGCCAGGCCGAGCCTAGCGTACTTTTCATAAAGAAGGGGACTACTTCCTTCAACTTAGGTGCACTCTGGATGAAATTTTCAAACTCCGTCTCGACAAAACCCGTATTAAAATCACTGTCTCTGACTAACTAAATACGTGCATAAAATAAATAAAATTCGGCTCAATCGAATTTTTTACGAAAAACATATAGGTTTTAAAATCTTTATTTTACAAGAAAAAAAAACTTTAAAATTTATTTTTTTAAATAGATTATTCAAAGGCTAAAAAAATTTAAATACAATAAAATCTGTGAAAAAAAATCTGCCTATGACGGAATTCTGTCTTAAACGGAAAATATATTGATCCATGCAAAATGAATGCAATAGTACCTGAAAAGAAAATAAGCTCCAATTACATCTTCTAGGGAGAGCATTTGTCTATAACGTATTTTTTCTTTCCTATGGGATTCCGTCATAAAAAGTTTTAGTGTATAACATTTTTCAGAGTCTCCAACGCATGGGATATGGATTAACGATATTAAAGTGAAACATTTACATATAAATAGATATTCATTGATAAAATAAATATATTACAGCCTTTGGCTCTTCTTTAATAATAAAAAGTATAGATATAAAAAACGAAAAGCTATAAAAGAATTTTTTGGTCAGAACTCCTCCATGTGAAACATTTTTTTCCCACGCCGAATTAAAAAACTATGTAGAAATTTTCGACTGAACCGGGCTATGATTTAAACTATTTTCCAGACTGGTCTGGGTTATGATGTTGACATTTTTTCAGGCCACGCCGAACTTTTCCCCCTATTGGTTGGTTTGGGACCTGACCTAGATATTGTGACCCGAGCAGACGTCTGGTATACCAATTTAGCGTAAAAGCTATACGTTGCTATTTTGTGTCCAAAGAAAAAGCGCTACAGATTTTTATTAAATTGCAATTTGTGAATGTTCCCTAACAAGCGTTGAAATTGAATCAAGAAATCACGGTTTAGAGGCAAGGAAAAGTGGTGCAAGTCAAGAATTTTTGAGGATTTTGTGATTTAATATCTCTGTGGGATTTTTAGATACGGAGATGAAATTTGTTTTGTTTAATTTAGGAATGGATAAGGAATAATTTCCTAATTGGGAATTTTGCCCTACGGGGGCCGTATAAAAATTTTATTTTCGTATTTCTTCAAATAGACCCCCCATGGAGTTGCAACTTATCTTATCAGAAATTTCACCTTTTTTTATGAATTTTTCAAATTGGAAGTATCGGTCTAGGGGCAATATTTGAGGATATACCTATTGTTTCGATATTTATGACTCACCCTGTATATATATATATATATATGTATGAGGACATGAATTTCAAAACTTGCCTTATACTTGTCTTATCCAGGAAATTAAATTTTGAGAAATCGCGAAAAAAGCTTTGAGTACGGCCATTGGTTTTCATTGTAAATCAAAATTTTACAATGCTAGGAATACACAATAAAACTAATTATTTTGCAGATAGTAATATTTTTTCAATGCAGGCTCACCATTCGAATAAAGTGATAGAAAAAATTTGATTTTTTAAAATTTTGGATAAGGCGAGTTGTGAAATTCATATACAAGGTGCAGCCATTAATTTCCAGGACTGACGTTACTGCAGAAGAACTGGAAATCGCCAAAACGCGGTAACATTTTGCCTTTGGAAGGTTGTTTATTTGTGTATGTCCAATGATCTCGGCGTCCATTTTAAAAGCAAGTTAAAAACACATTAAAACGTAATTGTTAAATTTTTGTTGCCGAAATCGATTTGGAGCAGAGAATAAACATTGAGTTCTGTTACAGATGACGCAAAACCGCTACAAAACATCTCATGAAACGTTGAAATAAATGTATAGAGAGGAGACATTATCCCATTCATGCTCTTTGGAAAAGTATAGCCGTTTTCGGGATGGACACAACTGTGTGGAAAATGGAAGGCATATTGGATGGCCGCGTTCTGCGTGCAAGCCGAAAACAATTAAGAAAGTTCGTGAGCATGTGACTTCAGATCGGCAATTAACTATTCGAGTGCTCTCAATGAAATGAACATTTCCAAGGAGTAAACGTCTAGTTCTAAAGTTCCAAATTTTTGACACAAGGATCTATTTGAAGAAGATTTAAGGATATTGAAGCGGTCAAAAAAATGGTGACGTCTACATTAAAAAGCATTCCGCAAAAGGACTTTAAGACTGATCTTAATTGCTCGGCTCAACAAGCACAAAACATTATGACATATTTATAAATTCATTTTTTAATGGAAAGATATAAAATTACAAAGGCTTGATCATGGAAATGATTTGGAATCGAACTGATTTTTCTATGTTTTGATCAATAAATTACCTATGGATTTATAAGCTTTTTCATTACATGACGAGCCCTTTTCCTCCCCTATTTCAGTGGTTTTTATTCTCTGGTGTGGAAAGCAGTTCGAAACGCCCACTTTGATACTATTTTCAGAAAAATCTATTGTATTTGCGAGAATCCGTATGCGAGATAACGTATACGAAAATGAGTGCGATTTGATAGTTTCTGAACAGCATTGTTATAAAGTTGTTCCTTTTGATTTGAGATTTTGAAAACAGCCTTAACAGTTGTTTCTGAAACTTATACAGCGGACTTCAGAAGAGCATCATTGCGGCAGGTAGAAGTTACTTCGAAATAATATTAAATGGATATGTATTTCATTTAATATTTTCTGGAGTTATTAGATCAGTCATGGAAGTTAATGGCTGCACCTTGTCTATAAATACTGCAGCAAAGAAACAAGATTTTCCGATAAAAGTTTACAGTTTATATTTTTTAAGAAAAAAAAAAAACTAAACAAATAGATGAAGTAAACTCTTTTTACTCCTGAATAATTACTATCATGATTTTGGAAATAATGGAAATATAATGAATAAAAATAATGTATCCATCATAGCAAGACCTAAAAATATTACCATCTATTTATTGAAATAGTTAACTAAATTTGAATAGAACGATTTTTTTCACTTTATTTTAAAATCAAAGTGTTGATGATTATTACATTATTAGGTAGAAAAATAATTTTAGTTTAGCAACATTTTCTACAGTAAAGAAAAACAAATTTTTTTTTTCTCTTTACTATGGGAAAAAAAAGTATTTCAACTCATTTTAGTTCATGAAAGAATAGAAGAAGTTGAAAGTTTATTTTCATAGTACTAATGCGTTTAATCATTTATCTTAATCAGGTTTGATTCAGAAGAGTATCTTTGGCACTATGCCAGATGGGAACATGCCACAGTATTACGCTTTCTTGGCATTTGGTTCATTGGAGCCGCATTTAAACAAGAGGGAGCAGGAACTTGCTAAAATACCAATTAAACACTTTCAAATAACTTATTCGAAACTCCATGTACAAAAACGAAATTCATGAAAGCACATTGTTTATCCGCTTAAAATGTTTTTTTTTTTTTTCCAATAATTTTTTGGTTGTTTTTTGTTTGTTTGTCTGATTTTTCTCTTGGCGAGTTAATTATTTACGATGTTTATTCTGTAAAAGAGATCGCATTACTATTTAAAAGTTAAAATGAAAAATTCTGTTGTGGTATATGCGACGCTATTTTATGAATAACCGAACAACGTCATTGAAAGTTTTTTTATCAGCTTATGTATTTAAAAGTTTTCTCAGTTGAAAAAATGAGCATAATAAAAATTCCTTTCTGCAAGAATTCTAAAAAATAAAAGAAAATTAATATTAAACTCATCAAAGTAAATTTAAAATACAATTGTTTCTATCAAGTAAAAAGAAAAACTATGCCATAATTGGAAATCAACAGCAACATTACATGTATTTATCTCCATAACCAGGTTACATTCTATGCTATAGTATATTTCAAAATATAGTTTAATATATTTTTGCTAAAATACGCTAGGATACAAACGCTTTTATCTGATTTAACTTAGTTTATGTACCTGAAAAGATGAAATATTAGAATTGATTTTTCATTCATTTTTATATGTGCTAAAGGGTCCCCCCCCCCTTAGATGTGTTTATTACATTAGCAATACAGCATTTTAATATTTTCGGAGCTTAATTATAAATTAATAAATTAATATTAAGATAATAAAATGATAAACTTTTAGATCGGGAGCCGGCAGCACAGACAATCGCTTCATCGAGTTCACAGCTGAAATTTCGGAATTAGTTAAAACTCGATTAGCATATTAACAAGCAATCGGTCTGCCAAGTCATGGCATGGCGGAAAACACCTGAAAACCAAATTTAAGAAAGAACTCGTAGGTTTACCATTGTGTTTTCCTGCATACAATGGTACAAAAACATGCGGGATTGGAAGCAGGAAAACAAAATGCCTACGAGTCAATCCCTAAAATTAGGTTTTCAGTTATTACCACTAAGATATGACTTGGCAGACTAAGTGCGTTTTAATATGCGAATCGAGTTTTAACTAATTCTGGATTTCCATCTGCGAAATCGATCAGGTAATTGCTTGTGATGTATAATTGTTTTAACCTACACTGTTAAAAATAAATCTGTGAATTCCAGGTGAAACTACCGGCAGCAATGTAGCCGAACTGTTACCGTTCCGTAAGTAGATTTTCCGTTGTGGGACATACAAGAAAGGAAAACTCCGTTTGAAGAATCGGTAACTTTCTGTTACAAAGTCTGATTTTTAATGATAATAATTTAATATAATTTTTAAAATTAATAAATCGATTAATCATCAAAGAATTCGAAATTACCGAGTGATTTTAAGCTGCAATGTTATTTTACGTATTATTATTATTGCACAATTTAGTTCACGCCGTCCTCAGGATCGAACTTGGGACGTTTTGATAGCGAAATAAATCCTTACTAACCGAGCCAAAGCTGCTGATGCCGGGTTGTACAGAATATGTCTTTTATGAGTTAGTGGGAAAATCTGTTGTGCTTTTTAAAGATTTCCTTTCAAATACATTCTTTATAATATTTGTAAACAGTTTATTTTATTTTATTTTAGATTGATGCATAATGCTTATTATTTTTTAAAATAAATTTTTATTTTTTAAATAGTTTAAATTAAAAAAAAAATCACTGTTTAAAACCACTGTTTTTTTTTTTTTTTTTTTTTTTTTTTTTTTTTTTCTTTTTTGAATGAATGAATGAATGAAAAAAACTTTTTATTAACAATTTTTTTTTAGAAAAATAATGTTATAGACAATTTTTTGAAATTGTCGTACACTATTTATTTATTTATTGGCTAATTAATTATAAGATTTTTTAATAAGAAATAAGAGAAAAATAAACAGAAAAATGTAATTTAAAAGGGACTTTTTATGTTTTCATTATTTCTTACCGCCAGTGGGATACGAACCCACAATCTGCGCTCGCAGACAATTAGCGGTATGGTGCCTTGACCACACGGCCACTAAGTCCCTTACGCAACGGAGTGTCTCCGTTTTTTGTTTTTATTTCCACCCATTTCGTTATTTTCAGGAAATATGGTGGGATTTGCTGATTTGTAACGGATAATGCCCTTTTGTTGTGAAAAGGGACTTTTTCTGTGAAATTCAGGGAAAAAAATATTCGTGAATTTCAGAATTTTTTTAACAGTGTAGGGAAAAATCTGCTATATCCTTACATATAAAATTAAAAGTTGTGTTTTGTTGTAAATATTTAAATGTTTGCAAATGAATTTTCAATTTAATATTTATTTGAAATGTCCTAGTGAAATAATTCGCAACTTTACATGGTATCCGGTATCACGGCTGGAGGCAGAACGTCCATTAAAGAATGTTTATATTTTAAGATAGATTCAAATTAGCGTAATAATTATCACAATGGCGGGAGCGTCTATATTACAACTACCAAACAATTTAGAAATATATTCTTCGAAGAAAAATTAGAAATATTTTCATTCTTTGATCAAATTGCATAGTTGGGGATAAAATATAAAGGAAGACATAAAGCGATGTTTCTCCGAAAAGCTCTTTTCGATATCCGTTTACTTAAAATTTAATCTTAAGAAATAAGGTTTCAATACTATATAATTCAAAACTGTCTGAAAACATTTTCTCTGACTCTTGATTTCTGACACACCTATTGTTTCCTAAAGACGTATAATCATTATAAATTTGTTTCAGGTTAATAAACAATTTCAAGTAACTCGGAATGAAAAATAATAGTCACTATAAGAATAAAGCAGAAACGTTTGCACAATTTTCCAAATACACTTCAATTTCAGTTCCTGTATTACTTACCCATCATACGCAATATAGTCTTGCAATCGTTTTGAAAATCGAAAAAATAAAATTTAACGGATTTATATGTTTCTGACACTGGAGATTACAGAAAACATACTTTTTGAAAAAACAAGTTGCCTTCCGTCTGTCTGCCTGTGCGCTTGTAAACGCTCTAACTCCCAAACAAATTGAGATGGACACTTGAAATTTGGTAATTTGGTGTGTACTTAGTATGTAATAATGGAAAGAAGCCTATTTAATATCAGTAACTTCGATTATACATATTTATTTTTTCGGACTCTCAAAATATTCGTTCTGATAGAAAAAAATATAAAAATTTTCATTTTTTTTTTTTTTTTTTTTTTTTTTTTTTTTTTTTTTTTTAAGAGAGTGGATGTAAAAACAATTAAAAAAATACATTAAGAATGAAATCGATTGGATAATTAGTTTCCGAAATATTTGCAATCATATTTTCCACATTCTTTGATTTTTCATAACCCTGTATTTTATACAAATTTCAATTCAAAGATATATTTTAATTGAAAATGAGACGCTTAATCCAATGCAGTAAACTGTTAATTAATATAATTATCATTTTTGGACTTATAAGGATGCTTCTTTCATGCAATTCGGTAGTTCTAAATTAAAGATTAGCCGTCGACTAAAAAACTATCGCCAAACTGTAAGATTAAATGCCAATAATAACTTATCGTAAATGTCACATTCACTTGACATTAAGCACGGTAAATGTGTTTTTCACGTCATCAAGGGATTTTTAATTCGATATTTTATTTGTAGTATTATATGTATTTTACTAATTTATTTGTTATTTCGTTATTTAAAATGAAAACTATCCTAATTTGTATTAATTACTATTAATTTGGTGATTTATATCTAATATCCAGCCCTTGAATTTTTTACACCATAAATTGTTAATAAATTGCTCCCTCTTTATCCGATATTCATTTCTGAAATCCTTTTCCAGTTAGTTATTCTCCTGTTTCTACATTCCAGTTAAAATCCTAAGCACTCTACGATCACGTAGGACCCGATCAGGGACCCCTCCAACTTTTTGTGCGGCATGCCTTTTTCACATCCTCTCCTAATTTTCTTACATATTCAATGCGAAATTTTAAAATTTAGTCTTGGACTCCTCTCTCTGAACCAACACTCTCATTTTTTTTCTAGGAACTTACCTTGTTTTAAGTAATTCTTTCTTTTTTCGCACATTTCTTCAAAGTTCGATTCTAATGATTATTTTATAGCTATGCTTAATTTTGAACTAATAACTGAAGATCTAAAGGGCTAAGAACTATGACTATTTAACATGTTTTCCTGTTAGAGCCTTGCTCATGTTGGCCCTCTTTATGCGCTTTGCTATATTTTCATTAAAAATGATTTGATTCACCAGCTTTTTTTTTTCTTAAGAATTTCTTATGCTCTTCAGATACTACATGAAGGACAAAAAATTTCTCATACTTCAGTTATTCTTTCATCAATCTTGAATATTAAACGCCACCTTGCAGCTCCTTCAAAAATGATCCTATTCTCTTGCAATTTTCTTTAACCCATTCCCGTGCAGAAAATCTCCGTTTATAAAATGCTGAAGCTATTGACAGATACCGAAACGACTTTTTAAAGAAAACAACGACTTTTTAAAGAAAATTTTCAGTGTAAAAACGGAACTTTTTAAAAATATTCTTGTGTTGTTAGTAAATTTGAAATTAAAATTAGATGGTTTCAATGGTTGGACCACTGAACCGTAAAAGGTTAACGAAGTTCAAGGGTCTTCCGGTTATTTTGTAAACTACTAAAAATTACCTTATGCCCTTAGTACCACCATTTTTAAATATTAATATTAATTTTTTGGCATCAACTCTCCTTCACTCACTACAGCCGTAAATTAAGAATAACACTACTGTTTAAGATAAGTCCCTAATTCTATAGGGGAAGGAGAATTTCATTCAAAAAAATATATATCCTGTTAATGTTAAAGACAATTCGGCAAATTTATTGGAGAAGGGCACCACAGCTTTTTTTTCTAAGATTTTTTTCATTAGCTTTTTTTTTTTTCTAAGAGCTTTATTGGGCCTTCAGCTACCCCTCATATTTTTATTGGTGCCCTAGAAATATTTTTTAAAGAATTTTTCATTATATTTCATACATTTCTTTAAAATTTTATGCTAATGATTAATTCATACTCTATGCTTAATTTCGTTTAATTGAAGATGTGAAGCGCTAAATGCTAGGACCTTTTAACATGTTTCCATTTTTGAACTCCGCTCCCAACTGTCAGCTATCGTCTTTTGAGTTTCTAACATAGCTCCTTAAAAATGGTCCGATTCACTATTTTGTTTTCTTAACAACTTCTTATGTCTTCCTGCCCACAAGCATGAATGTCAAAATAAATAAATAAAAATAAATAAATAAAAAATTCTCGGAAATCATCTATTACCAATTTTAAACATTAATCGTCTTCTTGGGACCCTTGGTGCAACTTCTTTTAAAATAATTTGATTCTCATACTATTTTCTTTTTCATCGTTCTTGGTTCATACGGCTATTTTATAAACTAGAAAAATTTCCTTATACCAAACTGCATACAAGTTCAAATTCTCGCCCACTAGAACCTTGATATATGGCCTCTTGAAGTTTTCGTGTCTTAAATTATTAATAAATTGCTCCCTTCTAATTCAGTATCTGTTTTTTTATTTTATTTTATTTTTTTTTTTTTTTGGGGGGGGGGGGCACTTTTCCATTTAGTTATTCATCCTTTTTTACATTCCAGTTAACACTAGAAAAACGGAAAATTTTACTCAATTTTTATAAAAATATTTTTACACCAATTTAAAATTATTTCACTTTCTTTTTCTTTATTTCTTTTAAACTTATTTTACGAAAGGACTTCTGGTACGAACAGAAATATATTCATTTGGTACAGACCAAAATGGCTCCTCTTCATCTTTATGGTATCAAAGCCTTGCCTAGTTCGGAGCCGGAGCTCTTTGAACTTATGTGACAATGTGTTTTGCATATCCTAATTTTGTCACACTCTCAGTTAATAATTTTAAAGTTGAGTCATAGATTCCTCTCCCCAGATCAACATCCTCATATTTTAAATGAGGCATTAGAAAATATTTTTAGTGCATTTCTTTAAAATTTTATTCAGACGAATAACTCATACTCTATGCTTAATTTCGACTAGTTAAAGATCTAAAGTGCTATGTACTGGAACCTTTTAACATGTTTTGAACTTAGATCTCTACTCTCAACTATCAGCTGTTCCTTTCGGGCTCCTTATTATCACACATTAAAAAGTGGTCTAATTCACTAGCTTTTTTCCTAACAACTTCTTGGGACTTCCATCTACCCCACATCCTTTTATTGGCACCCTAAGGGCTTTTTTCGGAATTTTTCCACTATTTCTTGCAAGCAATTATTTGCAAGTAATTATTGTAATTAAGTTTTTAATATCTATTATTTTGAAATTATAAATGTACCCCTTTTTTTTAATTTTGAAGGGCCCCAAAAATTTCCAACGAGAGGGGCCCCTCCCTTCATAAATCCGCCGCTGAAAATGCTAAAACAAATGAATGACACCGGAATTTCAAAGCAAATTCTTTTGTAAATACGAAAAACCTACATTTTACACATATAATAAATCGAAACACTTAATTTAATATTACTGCTGTATTCGATTTAAAAAGTTTTTTTTTTTTTATGAACTATTGTTTATTTGTTGATAAAGTACACCAAATCAGTATTGGTGTCATTTTAAATCGAAAATGGTGTTTATTAACACGAGTTAATGTTTCAAAACACCAATTTACTAATGGTATTTTCTTACACCATTTTTGGTGTAAAGCGACTTCGATTTTTTTTAAAGTGTATTCGTTGACATTAATTGTTTGCGATTAGATTTTGGTATAAATCGCTCAATAGGTAGCACTGCTATGCTGCATTTTTTCCGCTTGTCGCAATAGCTTTGTCTTAACTGTACGGATTTTAATCAAACTTACAGACTCAGTTGTACATTGAAAGATGTTGCCACTGATTAGGTTTTGATCTAAATAGCTCAATGGTGATACAATGCTGCGTTTTTCACAATTTTCATTATAGCCTTGTTTCAAGAACTAATTCACGATTTTTTGTGAACTTCAGATTTACTTAGACGCTGACATAAGTTGCTAATGATTAGATTTTGGTGAAAATTCCCCAATAAGTGGCGCTGCTAAACTGCACTTTTTCTGCTTTCTGCAATAGCTTTATCTCAAGAACTAATGTACGAATTTTCTTCAAACTTATAGTTTAGTTGAACATTGAAATAAGTTATCACTGGTTAGGTTTTGATGTAAATTGCCAAACAGATAGTGATGCAATGCTGCATTTTTCACGATTTTTGTAACAGCCTTATCTCAAAAACTAATGTACGGTTTTAGTCAACTACAGATTTACTTAGGCGCTGACATAAGTAGCTAATAATTAGGTTTTGGTGTAAATCATCTAACAGTTGGCACTGAAATGCTGCATTTTGTAGGATTTACATGACTTTAACGATAGTCATATCTCAAGAACGAATGCACATAGTTTGATCAAACTTGATGCATTGTTAGACCTGCCCATAAATTAGTACTGATTAGGATTTCGTGTACATCGTATAATAAGTGGCACTTCAATGCTGAATTTTCACGATTTTCATGATTATTATATCTCAAAAACAAATGCACGGGATTTAATCAAAATTAATTTTCAACTCCACTTTCACATAAATAAATCCTCATTAGACTTGGTTGTATATTGTTAACAGGTGCTGCTTTTATACTCTTTAGATTGGGAATTTTTATAAGAAAATGAAAAACTTTAAAAATGTGTGAGGACTTTAAAATAAATAAATTAAGAAAATATAAAAAAGGAAACTAGCAGGAATAAAAATAAATTGAGATTAAATTTATAGCACAAATTCAACAAAATTAAAAATCAAGGTACCAAGGTTTTCAATCTGGTGATATATCTTTTGGAGTCGAATATAAGTCCAGCAGGAAATCAAGTATAGAGGATTAAGACGATATAGATGCAAAGGGAGCCTATATTACTGTATAATCTTTGTTGTTAAAATAAAGTGTTTTTTCTTTTTTACATGTGTTGTGTGTTATTACCAACTTGAGACTACCGTGAGACTTTCTTACCAACCCAATAGAATAAACTATTTCAGTTATTTAAGAGATAGATACAGAAATTAAACATTACATTTTAAAGAAAATTAAGTGCACAAGAACTAAAACCTACGACAAGCCTAAGAGCCTATGCTAATAAACGCGAAAAACATCGCAAGCTAACGTTAAATCATTAGCAGCATTCTTTTCAAATTTCTGGTTTGAATTTTTATATTTTTAATGATTTTTTTCGCATAGATCTGAGATCGATAGCTAATCGTATACTTTTGTACCTTTCCGATTTTTGTTGTTGCTCTTTTATTTATTTGTTTATTTACTTCTGAGGATAGTTTCACTTTTGGAATCGATTTCAAAAGTAGAAAAGTCTTTAAAATAAATAGATAAATAAATAAATAAACAAACAATATTTTCTGAATTTGTTCATTCCAAATCACCAATTTTTATAGAAAGTACAACTAAATATAAATTTATTTAGATAAATTAGACCTTTAGAGAGTTTTAAAGCAGGCCCGTAGCCAGGATTTTCTTTCGGGAGGGGCTCAATTTTGGAATTTTTTCTATTCTTACAAAAGTAATTTGGATAATATTCAGTAAAAAATTTTAAAATAATCTATTCTTATCCTAATATGTGTTTCTATATAGGATACTTGTTAACTATGTCAAATATTATTATTTCATATTTAATTTGTTCAATTTCTCTTGCAATTTTTAACTTTTAAGAGAACTTCCAGTTTCCAAACTGGTTCGGAAACCGGAGAATTTTTAGGAAACATTTTCTGCGAAATTTAAAAAGCACAAACTAGCAATGTCTGAGATGAGCTTCAAGTAGGAGAGAGAGGGGCACATTTGAACTGGGGGCACGTTTGAACACTCTAAATATTTTCCTTCAAATAAATTATTTTCTAAAAATATCTATTGCAATACATTACAACTGCTTCAGTGCAATAAGTATACAAAGCTGATCCATTTTGTATGCACAATACATAGGCGTAGCCAGCCTTTTGAACGGGGGGGGGGGGGGGGTGCCCAAATTTTTTAACCTGAACATGTTGGGTACAAACAACATCTTATGTAATAAAACGGAACCCCATAAAACCTATCAAATTTCCGTTTTAGACAGGTTTTTTGCGGAAGGTATAATTGTGTGGAACTTCTTTTAAAAAAGACCCAAACGCAATTTTTCGTTGCGTGAAGAAGGGTGAGAAGTTGCTTAAAACTAAATCTAATAGACAGGGGCGTGCGAAAAGAAAGCTGCGCCAGGGACAAAGTTACAATTTGGCGTATCCACCCAACTTTTTTTTGTAACAGGCCAAAAATGACGTTGGTAGTATAAATTTGGCGCCCCCTAAAGTTCCACGCCGGGGCAGCTGCCCCCTACGCTCCCCTTTTCGCACGACGCTGCTAATGGATAAGAAAAAGATATATAAACATAGATAAAACATGATCGATATAAAATAAAGATATCCGTAAACATAAATTTATAATTATCACAAGTTTTCATTTCAAACAGCAATGAAATACTAAAATAAATAAACATGACTTTAATTCCCCCCATCATTTCGATCAAAATAGCATTAAAATAATTTGTAGTATGCAATTTAAAGTGAAAAATAGCTCTTATATTTTCTACTCATGAATAAATAAAATTTCCCCGTTAAAAAAAATGAGCCCGTACGAATATCAAAATATGATCCCAAAAAACGAAATTTAGCAAACCAACCTCCATATTAATTTGAATTTTGCGTAGCATCATTTCTTATTTTCAGAGGAAGCACAGATCTGTACTAGAGATGAGTTCGGCTCGATTTTTGAAAGCCGCGCCCGAAAGATTTTTAGTACATTGGAGCATATGATTCGTGCACAATCAAATAATTTGCAAACCTCAAGCATCTAGTCTGCATCAAAAACGAAGAAATCATTCTCTAACAAAATAAATAAATAAACGATCGAATTAAAAAATATCCTCTGCCTCAAACGAAAATCCAACCAGAAGCTAATTTATTATTTATGATTATTTTGATAGACGACTTATCAATTAATGGTCGACAGAAATGCAGTAGACATAAATCTCCATACATCAGAAATTTTCTTTTGAAGCAACAATCAACTATTGAAATACATTAAAAATTATTTTTATTTTTCTTTCGTTTTGATCAAAAAACACTGAAATGACTTGAAAAAGAATAAATAATTTTAAAAGGAAAATAGGAGTTCTTTCAATCTCTTCTACACATAAATGTTTTTTAATTCTCAGAAAAAATGATCCCGAGCCCCCCCGGGCCCTAACATTAAAATGAAAATAGAGCCCGAGCCCGCTTTGGATCCGGTTTGGGCTCGGGCTTTCGTGCTGGGGCTGAGCCTGTCTCATCTCTAATTTGTACAACCTTCCACCTCCTCCGTTCTCCAGGCTAATCACATGGTGGAATTATCGTTTCACATCTGTATTTCCTTTCAATTTTTTTTGCTCCTATCTAGACTTAAGATAACAAAAGCAAATATATAAATAGCAGTTTCTATCCTTGTCGAGAATTTACTCTAATTTTTTATGGAAATATGCATGCAATAGAAAGGTGTTAAAAAAATTCCATAAAGAAACTACATCAAATTGGGATTATAAAACCAACTTTTTTGATTTACTGTGATTAATACAGATTCTAGTAAATATTCTAGTTTTAAAAAAGATGAATAAACTAATTTTCTTAAAAAGAAAAAAAGAAAGAATCAAGGTCTCTTCTTTTATCACATTTCAAAACATAGACTGTTAGTTTTGATTAACTAATTGAACTAACTTTGCTTACATTTTTCTTCTTTTTCTTTTATAAATTTTGATTTTTTAAAATAATCAATCTTGGATCTGCGCGAGCGCCCTCCCCTCCCCCCCTGGCTACGCGCATGCAATACTGTCTAAGCAAGATATGTATTTTTCTCCCTCTTGAATCTAAACTTAAGAAATTAATGCTGTAAGATTTTTGTTCAAAATTTTGTATCCCTAAAATTTTGATTTATTGTTCAACAATTAAATAAAGATGTAATCTTTAGTTTATAAGCTTTGTTTTATCCAAATTCTTTAGCCGAATTGAATAAACAGTTGTAATGTTGAAGTCCATGTGATGGGGCACCATTGAACATCTAAAACTATGAAGTAAAGAGTTGTTGATGTACCTAAATATTGACTATTTTTGGATTTTTTTTCTATGTGTAAAGAGGTTAATTAAGAATATCAAAGGACATGAACTTATACTGTTAATAATCCTTTCTTACTGCACACATGTTTTACAATCTCTGGATCTAGCAGCGATTGGAAATTTACTAGTACTTAGATAAAACGGAATTTAAGTCAGGTTTTTTCATAAAAAGTGATAATGTGTGAAAAGTTTTAATTTTCCAGAAACATCAGATATCATATTGGTGTATTACAAGGCTATTTTTTAAAAAGTTTTCTCAACCAAACATAACTAGAGAGACATTCTGTGTTGTTTCAACAATGATTTTTGATATCAACTTTGATGGATTTAAGTTTGGTTAAATAATAGAAAAATTTATTAGTTTCAATAAAATATAGTTGTTAAATTTTATTCATATTACTTTATATTCCTGAAACATATGCAGTGTTTAATGAAAACTCTCAATATTTTTATATTTTATATATTTGTTCAAAGCTGCCCCTTACTTGTTCAAAGGTACCCCTGTACGGGGCAGATTTGAACAGAAATATTTCAGCTTTTTAAATCCTCACAATTTTTTTGATTTATATGGAAAACATTTAATTTCTGGTTCGTATGATGAAGAAATGCACTGCTTTTATTATGTAATACTTAAAACGCAAAAAATTTAATTCAAATAAGAAATGTACTGATTTTAAAAAAAATTGTTCAAACGTTCCCCCCTCTCACCTATCCTATGAAAAAAAAAAGTTGTAAAATATTGAAATGCAAATAAATAATATGTATTGATTTAAAACACAGGATTCGTGTTAACGTGCGAGAATCTGCCATTACGAGTGAGAGGTCTTGAAACTATTGATCCATAAATGAAATAAATTACACGCATTATTTTTTTTGAAAAAAAAATTATTTGCTACAGTCATATGTAATCATTAAAATTATGTTTGTATTTCACATTATCTGATTATAATAATTATAAATTATACTCCTGGTAAAATAAATTTAGTAGCAGTTTTGAATTCAAGCACTTTTCTCCGGGAGAGATTTTGGGGGCTCCGGGGGTAAAATTGTACTTTTTGACCTTTGAAAATAACAAATCCCAAATTTTCCGGGGTGGGACATCTCATTGCTCCGAGATGGGGCATCTCATTGCTCTCATTGAGCCACCCCCTGGACCATCCCCATTATGATGATTGGCCAGAAGCAATCATCGTAATTTCTTCTTAGCCATGATGCTGTTTGGCTTATCAAGTTCTTCTGTAATTTCCCAAAGAATGGAAATCATGGAAAAGCTACTGAGTGTGTCATCGACCATAACACTTCGAGTCAAAGATTTAATTATTTTCTTTGCCGAAAAATATCTTTCAGCACTGGTTGTTGTTACTCGGCTTTCAACCAAAACTGTCAGCAAGTGTTTGATTTTATCGTAATATGTCACATTACAGTACTAAAACTTTAAAAACCTTTGTGTTGGTGTCAACATTAGCCATTTGTTTGAACCCTAATTCATATTACTTTCACTTGCTACATTGACACTTTATCCTAAAAATATTGCATCGGATTCTTAGAGAATCCGATGCATTAATCATCGCATTAAGCGAGCTTGAATCATCGCATTAAGCGAGTATGAATCATCGCTTGCTTTTTCCGGTGAAGCATGTCCTGGAAAATGTAACTGGGAATCTCTTAGAATGTCTTCATTCGAAATGAATCGATAATTTAAATTTTGAATAAGACTTTATGCATGGGAAAAAAATTCGTGATATTGTAAGACTTGTCAGTGGATGTAGTTTGAAGGTTTGTACCTGTTGCCTATCTAAATCTAAGTCTTGGGATCTTTATTTCAGTTTGGAAGATGTCTTCCCAAAGTTTTGATGTACAATAAAATCTCACAAAAGGTTTCTACTTCATTTTTCTGCATATTTATGTAAAACAATTAGGCATCTTTAGCATGGGTTATAGCCAATATTATATCACAAGATTTTTTTTGACGAACTCACTATGACTGTCAGACAGAAAACCTTTTGACAAACAGACAAGCTTATGAGAAAATTATTCTTCTCTCTGACTGCCAAAAAAGCTCTAGCTGTTGAAGGAATCTTCCATGTGCTTTTCGAAATATTTTCTGAGCTAATACAAATGTATTTAAGTCGCTCAACAAAAGTCAATATGCTTTCATGCCTCTCGATAAAATTTGTATCATAAATTTGCCTTCAGGTGATTTTTAAAAACTTTTGTCGCTGCTTTAACAAGGCCATGATACTTTCGAATGAAGGGAATCAGCATGCTGTTGGACAATGCAAGATTCAACCAATGGCTTTCACAGAGGACGTATCTAATTTTTAGAAACTCTGAAGAGTTCCAGAATGAACCCCACTAACATGACCAAACTGATTGGCTACTTTGTCATGCGCCTATACAACGCATTTATACATGCCAAGACATAGTTCATCACAATGTTGTAAAATTACTTTTCTTGAATTTTTGGAAGAGAAGACATTTATTGGAATAACACGTAAAAAAAAAATCCGAATTATTGGGTTTTGTGAATTTTTTAATAGTTCACATATCTAACACAAATGGCAAGCTGTTCTGCGCTTGAAATGTCCATAGTTTCATCAGCAATTAAGCTAAAACAGATAGCAATATTTATTTTGATAATTAATACTTTGGTAACTGTATCCCAGAATATTTGAATGATTTCATTCTAAGTTTCTGGGGTGAAATAAATAGCATTTCTAAGGATATTTATAATATCTCGTTTCAATTTATTCGCTCCAGACTTTGCCCAAAACTTAAAAGAACTCTTAGCTACAGTCTTTTTTGTACCAATTTCTCTAATGTTAAAGGATCGCTATCGTGGTCAGTGGCTATTTTGTTCTGCACAAAATACGATTGTTTCAAATATTAGTCCAAGTGCTGGTCTTATTTCTTCCTTTACTGGAGCTCTTTGAAAACTCAACTATGAAATAATTCTATTTTCCTGAAGAAATCTAAAGTTTGTTTGTTAAAATAACATATGGTTTGTGATAATCTAATTTTATATGTTTTAAGAAAAACATTTAGCCTTTTTCCAATGACAGAAACATGTAGAAAATAGTCTTCCTAATTTTTCATTATCTTTCTTACGCCGTATGCGTAATATACTTAATTTTTCTTAGTCAAATTAATGATAAGAAATTACACTTCATCGAATTTTACTTCGCATAAAGACAGTAAAAATTACTTTTTAAAAAGAATTTTTATTTTTAGTGGTACATACCTATTAAAAAAACAATATATCCAAATAACTGATATAATGAAGGATTACCGTAACTGTAATTCAGTAAATGGATATTTTTACAGCTAAAAATGCAATTGGTTTTAATGTAATGAAAGATAAAAACAAACAATACTTAATTTTTTATCATACAGATAATTTTGTATTTTCAAACTTTCGGGAGGGGCTTCAGCCCCCTTAGCCCCCTCCCTGGCTACGTGCCTGTTTTAAAGGTCATCCATCTTCATGATTTAAAGCTAACTTTGACATTTATACTCTGCGAGCAACATTTGCAATAAGAAAACTAAATACTAAAGATATTATAGTAAAAAAAATAAATAATGCATGTTGCTTACGTAAAACATTGTTTGACTTCTGAGTATTTTTTTTTTTTTTTTTTTTTTTTTTGCGACGTTTTAATGAAAATACAAATAAATGTAATTTTGTTTCAGATAAACTGGATTTTAAAAGAATTGAAATATTATTCATATTTTTCAGAATGCCTGGTTAACTTTGACATATCCCAAGAATAATATTCAATAAGAAAGCTGGATATTAAAGTTTATGCTTAAAAAAATTAAAAGGTGAGTGCAGCATACGAAAGGATAAATACGGCTTCTGATTACGAATTTCTCGAGCTTATCTATGCAAAGTACTATACTTTTAAATACAGATAAATACAATTTTATTTCAAATAAATTAAATCAGGTCTACCCAATTAAATAGCCAAACACCAAAATATCAGTAGCTATACATATACGCCTAAATGTTGCACATACGCCAAAGTTAAACAATGCATGTAATAACAAGGCTCTACGACGTCAGAAATCGATGTAAAAATAATTAGATAATAAAAGATAAAAATATAGTAAATTTAAAATTGTATTTTTTTTTTTTCACCAGACATACCTCAAAAATTTTGGTAAACGGAAGGAGCGAAAATTTGAAGTTACTTATGATTATAGTAATATTAAAATAATAATAATAATAATAATAAAACATGCAAATATATTTGGATTTAAAGAAAGAATACTACAAAATAAATTTTTATACATTTTTTAAAACGAGCAACATCGAGGCTAATGAAAAAACCAGGTTACCGCGGTACAGTCCAAGTATCTTTTTTTACACACCGCTGAAATCACGTGATATTCGAATGCACCAATGAGGATTTACGAAAGAGTGACACGTCACTCTAGCGTTCTGTAAAAAAAGACGTGAGATGCACCGCGGTAGCCTGTCTTTTTCGTTAGCCTCGAGCAACATGAAATGACGTCAGGATGCTGTCATGTCAAAAGGCGTCAATATGCAGGGCCATCGCTAAGACTTTTTATTGGTGGGGGAGACGACCTTAAATTGCCAAGTCAAATTTTCATATTTGCCAACTTGTTTCATAATTTTGCCAAGTTACCACACTTAGAAAATGTAATACAGTTTTTATATGTAAAAAGTTTAATAATATTCTCAATTAGCGTTGTAACTTTTGCAAATTCTATCAAAAAAAGAAAATGTACTACAATTTTTATTAAAATTTTAATTAAATTTGCCAAGTGTAACAACATTTGTGAATGTTTGGGGGGGGAGGCTCCCCCCCTGTCCCCCCCCCCCTTAGCGAGGCCCCTGTCAATATGTCATGATGTCTTTTTTGGCCAGCCTTGAATTAGGCCTTCAGCAGGTTTTAAAGATCAATATTTTTCATAATTTGAAGCTGACTTACAGATTTAAATTCAAGGAACAATATTCACTATTATAAAGGTGGATACTAAAGATATCTTTAAAAAATTTTTAAAGACGATCAATATAAAGATTAATGCGGCTCTTATAATTTTTTAATCTATTGCTTCTTTGATTATTGTTTGTTTTATAAGACACACAGTAAAACTCGTGATAAATCCATTATTAGTGGATTCGCAGATAAAAAATAAATTAAAAATAGTGAAAAATCATTAAACTACTGAATTGCTAAGCATACTACTATTATTTGCTGTGTTTAATACAAAAAACGTTAAAAAATATCCAAAAATATTCAGATCATATGCTGATGCTTATTATGAAATTGGACATTCGCTTTTTCATGCCAGGGTGTATTTCTTGAAATTATTTGAGATTGATGATTTTATCTTGAGTTATTTCTTGAAAATTGGCTATTCCAATTAACACATTCTGCGGAAAAATCAGAAAAATACAATTTTACTTCAAATAAATTAGATCGTTTGCTAGTTTTTTTCATAACTCCAAAGCAGCTTTGACATTAAGCTGTATATTACAGATAGAGTCGACTCTCGTTAATTCGAACTCGTCGGGGCCACTGAAAATGTTCGAATTATCCGAAGTTCGAATTATGGAAGATATGAAATAAAAGCATGCTTAACATGGTACTATTACAAAAGATTTAATGTTATAGTGTTTTTTAAATATATTTCATCTGTTACCATTAGAATATGACTAATAATAAATTAGAATGTATAAATATACATAAACTAGTTAAATGGTTAGAAGCAAGCACAATGGAAGAAAAATTTGAGGTGTCACTGATGGACAGACAGGGCGCTAAGAAAGTGGATATCAAATGCATTGGATTATATGTATTTTCGTTCGGAACAAATTTCCCAAAAATCAAATAAAGAAAGTTATTCAAATTATCTGAAATCCATAAGAAGTAAAAGAAAATGAAAAATCGGAATTCTCGTTAGTTCGAATTAAGCGAAGTCAAGAGAAAATGAGTTCGAATTAGTGAAAGTTTTTAACGTTATTCTGCCATTAAAAATTTCGGGATTTCATGTTTAGTTCGAATTAAGCGAAGATTCGAATTAATCGATTTCGAATTAATGAGAGTCGACTGTATGTTAAAAAAAATTTAAAGTTCATGGAGCCTTTGAAAATCTTAATGCGGTTCTGCATATAAGGACGTCAGTTTCAAAATTCGCTTTATGCATAAAGTGAAATTTTGAAAAATCGCAAAAACATAAAACTAGTTTTTTTTTTTTTTTTCCCTCCAGATTGTTGTATATTTTGATACAGATTCACCAATGGAGTATACTGATTGAAAAAACTTGATTTTTTGAAAGCTTGTTTACGGCGAGTTTTAACTCATATCCTCAAACGAAATATTATTTCTAACATTACGTCAAGGACAGCAAAATGTTCACTTATGTCAGCAACATTTTTTTTTCTATTCTTGTGTTATAAAAAGAACTAGGAGGTATATGAATTATACTACACAAAAGAGAAAAAAATCTTTAATTGCTGAAAATCTTTACTCCTTTTAATCTTTCTTTAATGGAATATTTTTTAAAATTTTGGAATTTTGAAATTCGTATCCTCATATAGTTTCTTAATGTTCTCTTGTTGTTTGTTTTCAAAGCGGCGTGAGACCCACCACAAAAGTTATGATAAATTCATTATTATAGTGGATTCCGGGCCACCATCACTGGATGCTAGAAGTTCTCTCCTCAGCATCATGGCTTTTGCTCCTCTAAAGGTCAAAGGTGATAGAGTTCCTTTCGGTCGATGGCAGGTTACCCGGGGCGCCAGATGGCGCAGCGATACATCATTACCTTGGGAAAATGAGCATTCGAGAGAAAACAAAAAGTTTTTGAGAAGAATATTGGCATCTTTGAGATAAGCTAGCTTAATAAGGACTGTTCTTCACACGACGCCATCAAAGTGAATACTTTGTTTTAACCCATCCCCTTGTCGCACTTTGTGAACCTTGAAGTGTGACGTAATTAATAGAGAACTCCTAATATTATCTGTATAATATATTTGAAAAATAGATGAATTAATTGTGTATAGATAGAGTTCTATATTTTTGAAAAATGTGGACATAAGGCCTTTTTGAAAAGAATTAATGGCGGGGGAGGGCTTTCTATGTTTTCAACTTTTACAAGAGGGGTGCGTGCAATAGAGAATTCTATCCGAATTTTTTTTCTTAGTAAATTAATAGGATTGAAATTCGAAATCTTCTTCGTGTGTGTGTGTGGGGGGGGGGGGGGTATTCACACTCATATTATTCCTTGGTTTTAGTTTTGAATATAAACACTTTTTTTTTTTTTAGGTTCCGTACTTAAAAAGTAAAATTGGAACCATTATAGAATCACTCCTGCGTCTGTCTGTCGCAGCCTTTTTACTCGTAAGCTATGGAACATGGAAAGTCAAAATGGGGGAAAATAGTAAAGACTATCGACCCACATATTTACAGATCATTAAACATTCACAAGTATATTTAGGAAAAATGAAGAGGGCCTAATACAGTTACTTGAATTTTTAACATTGAACTCAAAAATACATCTCTTTTAATGTTAGGTATTACATTTTCAGAGATGTCGTCGAAAATGTAATACAAAAATGTGGCCCTTATCCGCCCCCATTTCTGAATATATTGAAACTATTATAGTAAACTAAATGCCGTTCAGCATTAAAATGCATGACACATTTAAAAACTACCTTTAAGCAATTAAAGTAATACTCAGTGACCTTTGCTAATTCTTTTGTGTAGTCCTGTATATCAACTATAGAATTTATACACACCATATAGCATGTGTAAATATAGTGAAACTTACAAGTGCATATAATAATTAAAAATGTATTTCCTTCCATCATCGTTATTATACAGTGTTCGGGTCTTAGCGGATTTTACACTAATAAAAAACAACATACGCTGGTTCTTAAACACAACAAATGTGGACTGTAGATGCGGTTTATTTAACACTGAAATATGCGAGCCATTGGTCGGCTATCAACATTCCATCATCTTTTTACATTCGAATAAAAACAAACTTAAAACAAAACGTAGAATGCTGCCAAAAACATAAAAAAAGAAGAAATTACCATGGTAACGAATAATACAATTTCTTACTGGAGCTTTTTCACATAAATGAAAGCAGACGATTTTTACCAAAAACATACAGTATTTCGGTTAGAATATGCCATCTGAAATATTTTGCATGGTCCTGTAAATGCTACGCTCGTTGTATTATGCATGAAACAACTTATAGTAAGTCTCACAGACGTATTACAATTTCATTATGTGTGATATAGTTTAACAGAATTAAAATAAGGCGCAAACAATTTCCCTTTATACCATTTTGTAATGGAATTCTTTTGTGTGGCTCTGTAAATGAACAGCAACTATATTTTGCAAATTAATTTTTTGCGAGTAATAATTTCACTTGATCGTTTATTTATTTGTATTTTATTTTATTTTATTTTATTCGTGCATTCATATTGGTATCTTTGATTTTATGTTGCTCATAATGTTTTGAAAAAGACATTTGTTTTTCTCTAAATTCTTATCCTTCTACATTTATGTGTAACAAATTTCTAGACAATGTTATATCCTGTATTAAAAAAGAAATTTTGCAGCCTTTATCAAAAGAAGGGGGAAAATTAATAACGAAAGCGTTTTCATTATTTTTCTTAAAAAGATTTCTTGAAAAAATCCTACACCATTTAAAAATAAGTTTTTGAATGCCTATTTTTTGTTCCTGTCTACCTCTAGCCCCTATAATATAAGTATTGAAATGTATATAGGGGTTCTGATCTTATGGTGTGTCAAGTTTCCAAAATAATGGTTAAAAAATGGAAAGTAATTTATTAACAAATTTTCACAGCTACAGAGTCTTTTAATTCACAAATATTAGAGACTTTACACAACGTCTCAACACCAGTGGCGCAGCCAGAGGGGGGGTTTTGGGGTTAAAACCCCTCCCAGAGCTAAGAAAGATCGCAAACAATCAAAAACCAAACTTAATATTTAAACATTTTGGCGTATTTCGGAATCCGCTGCATTATTGAATCGGATTTCATTAAATAAAGTGATTCAATTAAATGGCAAAAATTGTACTTAAAACTCTGAAAGTGCACATTACATGGATTAGTTAAATAAAATTTGGTTATTTAAACTAAATCACTTTTCTGAGACTTATTATGCTAAAAGAATGATGATTTCCTGCCACACAGATGCTCTTCTAGTTTAAGTATTATACAGTGAATATTCTAATTTGTACTGATTCTATTAACCGGTGATTCAAATAACCGGCGAAAATAATTATCAGAAACTCAAAAACCCCCCTAGAACCGAATTCTGGCTGCGCCACTGCTCAACACTATATCAAATGCAAAAACAGCGTAGATAAATCACAATAGTCAAGCAAACCTGCTTAAAACGTATCGCTTTCCAGAATCGCCTACTAGCTCACTCAATGACTGACTGACTAATAATAACATCATCCCGCTCTGCAGCACTCTCCTATATATAAGCGCGGGACATGCACTAGAAATTTCTATATGTTTCTAAAAAAAATCCTGAAAACACCGGAACAACATTTAATGTATCTGTATCCTTATAAAAAGGGGTACTATCGTCAAAAAATCGCCAAGTTTGTCACCAACTTGGCAATATATCGGCAAATTTGGCGGCCAAAATTAGTCGTCCAAAATGACGCCAACTTGGCGATAACTATAATACTTCACTAAATTACCATAGACATTCATTGAAAATCAATAGATAGGTTTGCGTGATAACAAGTTAACAAATAGAGACAATGTAACAAAAACTGATATTAACAAAGGGAATAGAGCTTAATAAGATTATTTACATTATTTTAGAATACAAATATTTACAAAATTCGTAACACTACCCCTTCTTTAAAGACTGCACGTCCCGAGCAGTGTAGTCCTTGAGTTAGAGGAAAACACTTAAAAAAAATAAGATTTACATAAATAAAGAACTAATTACTATTTACATATTTACAAAAAGAGACTTCCATGACCATGGTCTGACATTCCAGTTTCGAATTTCTAATCACTTTGGCCAAAATAAAGGACTAGCCGGTTATAATGTACGAGCTTGGGCTTGGTGTGTGGCGATTTTTGTACATGTTACGACGACGTCATTCAGCCTGTTGACGACTCTGTAAGGACCGTCCCAGGTTCTTTTTAATTTTGGCGACAGTCCCTTACGACGTATTGGATTCCACAACCACACTTTGTCATCTTCGTTGAACTCATGTCCAGTTGCCTTTATGTCGTACCGTGTCTTCATCTTTTCTGATGCCAGTCCGTTTCGGTTCCTTGCCATTGCCAGACAATGAATCTCCTCTATCCATGGCTGGAGTTCATCTATATATTTCTCAGGCGATAAAGGAGCATCAGGAGGACGACCAAACAAAAGATCCGCAGGTAGACGACGATCACGATCAAAGAGCATTTGAGATGGGGAATAACCAGCGGTCTCATGTGGACCATAGAAATTCTCGACTTAGGAAGTAGTAGTTGCCATCTACAGACCATCGTCAGACTCCCATTTTTGGTACAAGATACCATTCTTCAAATGAAGGGAATCCCAGAAAGCCCAATAACGTTTAGTCGTAAGATGGAAATGGGCCCTGTCTAGCCAGCTGGGCTTTCTGCTGGACATCTCTTTCAGCTCTAGAATGTGCTCAATTTCAGGATCAGCAAGTTGATCTTTTCGCAAGCTCTCATCACTCCACTGGTCTCTACGATGATGTTGATCCAGTTGTAACTTGTCTCACTATAGGACCTTTGTCATTAAATTTCTTCTCAACCCGGCCGCAGTATCTACAATTCTCTGAGCAGGGTCTTCTTAAGAAAGGATCTGCATTTCCATGCAATGAGCCTATTCGATGGCATATCTCCATGTCGTACTCTTGAAGCTTTTGTATCCACCTGGCTATCTGGCCTTCAGGGTTCTTAAAATTCAATAGCCAGGTTAGAGAAACATGATCAGTTCGGATGAGGAACTTTCGACCGTAAAAATAGGGATGGAAATGATCTACGGCCTTCACTACAGCATGAAACGCCTTTCTTGTTACGCAATAGTTTCGCTCTGCCTTTGACAAGCACTTGCTGAAATAGGTTGGTTGATTGGTTAGATAGGGTTTTATGGCGCAAGGTCTTCAGTGGGACATGCTACGCCAACCACAAGGTAAGGAATAAAAGAAACTAAAAAGATATAAATATAAAAAATGTAAGTCATGAATTAAAAGAAATTAATTCACGAATTAAAAGACACTAAAAGAAAGTCATGGTTATAAAATAGATGGAAATAGGCAAAGCAGTGATATATGAAGTTAAAATACAATTTAAACCAGTCAATGAAATTTAAAATGTAAATAGTTAAAATTCTAAAACAATGAGACATCACGAAATAAGAAATAGTCAAATACTACACAAAATGTAATTAAAACACAAGTTAATATAAAACAAATTAAAATCATTCAGGCACATATTCCTCTAGCATAGTGGAATCCTCGGAATCCGAGCCACTCTCGTAAGTCTCAGATTCCATAGCCTCTTCAACATAGTTCTGTAATTGTTTGGGATCTTTTATATTTCTAATATGTGGGCTAAGTGATGAGTCTTTTTTTCCTTTTCCCCACAGTTTTCCACTGTGGAGATGCTGGGATATGGATTTTCTTAGTTTCTGATTGTTTTTTAAGTATACCTGATTTCTGCAATGTTTTTTAACCCGTCAACGTCTTGTTCTGAATGGAAGTTTTTTGGTTAGTTTTCACTATTTGACTACTGTTGGGCTTTTTTAAATTAAAGGCAGATGAGGTAGGGGCATTTTTTGAAGAGGATATAATATTAGTCTCACTTTTAGATTTATATGTTGCTTTAGATTGAACTTGAGATTTCTGTCGCTGCTTTTCAAGTTTAATAATTTTAACAGGTTCTGAAGATGGTTGCCAACATTCTAATTGTGGGTTTCCAGTCATTTTAGTAGGGATACATACATCACGGGATTCTTTAATTGGAGTGCTGGTTGATTGTGTTATGGTTGATTTACTGGGTGGAAATCTGAAATCAGTTTGGGTACTTATGTGTTTTACGGATGTTGATTGTTGCTTGAGTATACTGGAGTAGGAAATTCCAACGGATGGAGTTCTGGATTCTACAATTTTACGAGCTTCAGAATAGGGCAGATTTTGAGATATTTTAACAGCAAAGATTTCTTTTTCCCGAATCCATTTAGGGCAGGAACGGGAGTATGCAGAATGATCACCCTTGCAGTTAATGCAGCATTCGGATTTTTCACACGAATTGCTATCATGGTCAACTTCTGCACAGCGTGCACAGGTAAGGGAATCGCGACAGTTAGTTTTAGTGTGGCCGTATCGCTGGCATTTAAAGCAACGGAGAGGGTTAGGAATGTATGGTCTGACAGGATAATTCAGGTAAGCAGCTTTAATTCTTGTTGGTAATGTAGGGCTATTGAATGTCAGAATGATGTGCTTCGTAGGAAGCACTTGCCCATTCCGACGGATAGTAATACGGCGGATATCTGTGACATTCTGGTCTTTCAAATTTGTTTGAAGTTCTTCTTTGGTACAGAATAATAGGTCAGGTTCAGATATTACACCACGGCTTGTATTCAAAGTTTTGTGTGCTTGTACAGAAACGGAAAAAGAGCCTACTGTAGAGCAGTTAGTGAGAAGTCCTGATTGTTTGGCTGAAAAAAACCTCGACGAGCAAGTCTCCAGATTGCAATTTCTTTAGCGAATGACCATCTCCCAAAAACGACTGGAAAGTTTTAGCAATAACAAAAGGTGAAGTCCTTTTGAAAGAACTATAGGATTGACTATCTGTGCATTTAATAACAAAAAAACGTATAAATGGCGAATTCAGTACAATTTGTTGCTCTCCACAAGGGAGAGTTACAGAAGGAATTGAAGTATTTCCATCCATATTTTTTTTAAAGCAATTCAGACCCCGACCGCATCACCCACTACCGAGCCCAACTAGGGGATGCACATTCGTGCACCAGTGCTAACCAGGGCCCATACGGTCACAAGACATTCCTATGCCAGCCTCCACCCTTAACGAGATAGCTAGTAAATGCTCGCTCACTTGATCCCTTAGCCAGTGACAAAAGTCAGCTGACCAGCCGATTGGTGCATACGGGACCAATATGCACCTCCCATCTACCTGAAGCAGAGGTCAAAGCAGTGTGTTGGTTTCCCTCAACTGCCAGGATCCCCCTTTCCAGGGACACGGGTAGCCACGCACGTGAGTGATTTACAATTTTCCATGAGTCGATACACAGGATGATATCGGCTCATACAGAATTGCTCTCACCTCCGAAGAAGAAACCACAATGAGAGTGAAACAAAGACGAAAGGAAGACGAGAGGAGTAAGAGGAAAAGGAAAAGAGAAAGATCACTCAGGCTCCCGGGGTTGTGAAGCCCGTGAATATCTAAAGAAGGTATTACCCTGGGGAACTTGCTGAAATAGGCGATAACACGATCCTGGCCATCGATTTCCTGGGAGAGAACAGCACCAATGCTTTCGTTACTTACATCTGTATCAAGTATAATCTGTTTATCGATTTAAGGATATGACAGAATTGGAGTGGGTGTTAATGCTTCCTTAAGCTTTTCGAAAGCGGCGTCACATTCTTGTGTCCAAGTAACTTTTTGATTGGCCTCGGTTAATTTATGAAGTAGTCTTGCAATCGTCGAGAAGCCTTGGACGAATTTTCTGTAATAGGTGCGCATAATCCTAGAAAACTCCAAAGCTGATGAACATCGGCTGGACGATTCCAACTTTTCACGGCCGATATTTTTTCCGGATCGGTCTTAACTCCTTTCGCCGAAATGATGTCCAAGGTAGGCGACTTCATTGCGAAACAAATTGTACTTGGAAGGGCTTAACTTCAAGTTAGCTTCCTTTAACTTTTGTAGCACCCGATTGAAGTTGTTAAGATGTTCATCAAAAGAACGCCTTATGATTATATCATCTAAATAAACAAGACATGCGTCACATGACAGCCCCCGGAGGACCGTTTCCATAATGCGTTCAAAAGTTGCAGATGCGTTACATAGACCAAAATGCATTACCTTGAATTCTCTTACATTAATATGAGATTGATAGGTTAGAATCGACCGTTAGAATCATTGTTCCTAAATGTAGCTCGCAAAGCCGTAGCCAATGGGGGGATCAACAGGGTTTGGATCTCCCTCCGAAATTTCTATAAAAATTACTATAAATATGATATTAACTATCAGTCAACATGATCAAGATTCGAAAATCATCGACAGTTAAGATTTAAAATATCATATATTTATTCTTTTATTTAAGTTAGTAAGTTTAGAAAAAAAATAAATGTAATTTCTAAGATATCTTTAAAGTTTTTTCGAGTTTTCCGGAATTTAATTGTTCTTTAAAAGCCGAATGTTACAACAATCAAAATTAAACAACTACAATATTCCGACACAGACAATCAGACTTGTTTTGCCTTTTTTTTTTTTTAATGCAATGAAAGTTAATTAAAGTTTCTCGGAATTCAGCGGTTTCAATGTAAGTCATTGGTAGAGCCGTAGCTAAGGGGCTGCTAGGGGTGGCGTAGCCCCCTCTCCCTATATATATATATATGTATATGCATATGTATGTATATATATATATATATATATATATATATATATATATATATATATATATATATATATATATATATATATATATATATATATATTGAGCATCACCTGGAAAAGATTCATAGGTCACTAAATGAATTTCTTTTCCGAAAATTCAAATGAAATTCTGTTCCAAAATCTAATTTAGTTTTGAGACCCTTTCACAGTTTTGAAGAATCACTAAATTGTATCTAATATAAGAGTTTCAACTTTCGATCATCCTATTTGCACATAGAAAGCTAACATGACGTTTAATATTGCACTTGTTATGCACTCAATTTTTTTATCATCCTATACTTTTCTTAGCATAAAATAAAGTTATAACAACAGTTTAATAAGAAACATATAACCTACAATGTGAATATGCTCTAATTTATCTTTCTGCGTTAAAGAAAGAAAGAGAAGAAAAAATATGACCTTCCCCCCCATCCCCTATTGTTCCCTTCTAGATACCAGTGGCGCAGCCAAGGGGGTGGTTTTAGGGTTAAAACCCCTCCCAGAACTAAGAAAGATTAGTATAATTGCCGCTTATATGAATCAAAACCAAACTTAATGTTTAAATGTTTTGGCGTACTTCAGAATCTGCCGCTTTATTGAATCAGATTTCATTTAATTTATTAAATGAAATCTGAAATTCAATTTAATGGCAAAAAATCTAGTTAAAACTGTGAAAGAGCATATTACATGGATTAGTAAAGTGAAAATTGGTTATTTGAACTAAATCACTTTTCTGAGACGTATTATGGTAAAAGAATGGAGATTTCCTGCCACACAGATGTTCTTTGAGTTTAAGTATTATACAGTGAATATTCTAATTAGTATTGATTCTATTAACCGGCGATTCAAATAACCGGCAAACACCTTTATCAGAAACTCAAAACCCCTCCTAGAACAGAATTCTGGCTGCGCCACTGCTAGATACGGCCCTGCCCACTGGTAAGAATACGTTGGCAATGTCTCTATTCAATTAGTAATAATAATTTTTAAAAAATCAATAATCAGACAACAATAGAATAGTGATCCCAAACCCCCTCCGAAATATTTTTCCGGCTATGGCCTTGGTAGCTCATATAACATTTTAATTAGTGAAAGTAGAACATTTTTTCCCAACCTAGTATGTATTCCTGACAATATATCTACTCAAAAATTCTCGGCCACACGTGTAACCCGAGTTTCTAATTTTATCGAATCCTCCAATCTCCATTAGCACAGCACTTCACTCCTCACTTGCCCGTTTCAGTGCATACGTACGTCCTACCCAGTTTCTCTTCTCTCTCATCCCGTCTTGTTTACCGCTACACCCTCTGCCGCATCCGTTATTAGAAATCACCGACATTTCACCGGTGACGTCACTTCTCCGGGGTAAAAAACCAGCACGTGGTGCCAGGGTAAATATAGCAGTCATTGCTTCTTCTCGGAAAGAGTAACTTTCGATTCCCGGGCTGCAATTTGGATAATGCACAGCTGTCATACTTCGACAATGTCTTCTTTTGTTTCTGGGAAGAAATTTTTTGCGCGAAAAAAAGATGTCACCGAACGTTAGCGTCGCTGATCTCAGCCGAAGATGAAATGAAGACTGTCAAAGAATTTGCCGTCATTGATACTTTGTGCCCATAACAGAATTCGAGGAATAGGCGGAATGGGTAAAACATATTAATAAATTAGCACTTGAATGTAGCATAAGAAATTTAAAAAGAAGAAGAATGACCTAACGCTTTCAGAGACTATTTCTGCCTATTAAAGATCTATTATGCGTAGCATTTCAGGTAGGCGATTTAAAATATTGGAAATGGGGAGCATTACTATTATCCTATTATTAGACACCGGGGCTACTTTAGTCAGGCGAGAATATCCTTTCGCTAATGTTATCTAATGAGAGATTCTTTTAAGATATTTTGTTTAAATTTCAATATGTATACATATATACAGGGTGTCCTGTAAATAACTGACCCATTTTGAAATTAAATAACTAAAGAACGGTTTGGGATAAAAATGCGCGGTTTGCTGCAATGTTATTAGAAAATCAATAAATTTTTAGATGTACACTTTCTTAAAATAGTTCGAAATTTGACCAACAGATGGCGCTGACGGCGACAACAGGCTGTTTAAATTCAGACATCACTCTAGTATTCATACGCATGAGCTTTTCGGCTGATTTCGCAAAGTCGAATCTCAGTCGACATGTTCAATCGACGCTCCACTCACCTGCAGAAATAGATTTTGTTAGATGGAAAGAGATTTAAAATAATATTTATGCTTGAATAATGTGTATTTACTTAATAAAAAACAAAAAATAATCATTGACCTTTCACACATTTACCATAAGTAAATTGTATTCAAAAAATGCTTTTGTAACCGGTTAACTGATTCTTTTTCTATGTACAATAAATTGAAAAAAATGGGATAAACACAGCTTTTTTAAATTAAAAAAATCTTAATATTTAATCTAAACATTTCTTCTATTAAATAGTATGAAATTGTATTTAAAAAAATTAGAGATGTCGAAAAGCTTTAATTGATGGATCAAGCAAATTCTTCTTGCCTATACGACATGTAGTGAAATCAGAAGTTAAAACAGTAGTACGTAAATAGTAGTGGCAAGTTCCCTGTCTGAAATAAAAACAGGGCAGTGACTTATTATAAATCGGCACATAAAAATATATTAAACCTTAAACTAAAGGTTCGTCTATAAGAAATCTTATCTTAAACACAAAAAAATTATTAATCAAGACAGAGAAAGTGAATCTAGGAAAAAAAGTGACCGGAAAAAAAGTTATCGGAAAAAAGTGACCTAAATTACAAAAGCGGAAAAAAAGTGACACGGAAAAAAAGTGACAAGGAAAAAAAGTGACACGGAAAAAAAGGGACACGGAAAAAAAGTGACAAGGATTGATTTTGGGGAATTATTATTGATTTTGGGAATTCATTGGTTAAGTATGAAAAGGGGATGGGGGGGGGGGGGCTCATAATTTAGGTAAATGGGTTTTTCATGCTGAATTAACTGTTTTGGTTCAATTTTTGGATATACGTTCATACTGAAAAGACGCTTGCCTGATTAGTTTTGGGAAGGGACCATCCCCCCCCCCCCCAATCCGTCCTCAGTTAGATGAATGGGTTTTTATGCAGAATTATCCAACGTGTGTCAAATTTGAATATACAGGGCCTGACTAAGGCAGGGGCATGCGGGGCAATTGCCCCGGGCCCCCGGTTTGAGGGGGGCCCCCAAAGAGGGAAAAGTTTATTGTTAAAAGAGGGCCAAATGATATAAAATAGCAAAATATTACCAAAATTCTTTTTTTTCAATTTTAAGGGGTCTTTTTTCTCCTACCCCCTTTGCTTCCCTGCCCCACGTTCCCTTAAAGTAATAGTTACATCATAAGAAAATTAATAGTTAAAATTATTTATCATTTGTTATTATGTATAAAGATGTGAAATATAAATACTGAAATCAGTACTTGGTACAAAATTTATGCATACATACAATAGGTTTGAATTTTAATTTTAGTCACTTGAGTATAATTCACAAACATTTTTAAGATAGAAGGGGGCCACTCTAATAATGTTTGCCCCAGGGCCCCCTACTGTCTAAGTCGGGCCCTGTGAGTATAGGTTCTTTTCGATAAGGCTTATATATAGTATATAATGCATGAAGAGTTTTAATGGTTATATATAGAGAGAGAACGGGGGATAACCTTTCTTAAATTAAATTAATAACTTTTTACGCATAATTATCCGATTTGCTTAGAATTTTGGACATAGATTTATTATGATAAGACGTATCTCTGATTAGTTATGGGGTTCTTCTGCTTATTATAAAGGGTGGGGGGCGAGCAATTATCTCCCCCTTAAACTAGATAAATAGGTTTTTATGCAGAATTACCCCATGTATTTCAAATTTTAAATATAGATTCTTACTGATAAGGTGGATCCCTGAATAGTTTTAAGGATTTGATATCTAAGTATTGAAGGGGAATAGAATATAACCTACCTTAAATTAAATTACTTTTTACACAGAATTATAGGATTTGCTACAAATTTTGGATTATAGATTCATTATGATAAGGCGTATCCCTGATTACATATGGGGTTATTTTTCTAATTAAAAACTAAGGCGGGTGATTTTCCGATCCCCTTAAATTATATAAATTGTTTTTTATGTTCACTTATCCGATATATTTCATATTTTGGATATATGTTTTTTCTCATAAAGTTAATCCCAGAATAATTTTAAGGGTTTAATGGCTAAGTATACTGTCAGGTTCTGATACCACCTCTGCTAAAGATTGGAATTTCCGTTATTTTTCTATCTTAATCTCTTTTATATTATACTGGCTGTGTACTAGAATTTTCAAAGTGACATTCTTTCTTTGTTGAAGGGAGAATTGACAGGTAATCCTCTACAGGTGGTGAGTGAGAAAGAGGAGATTGCGGAGAGGCGTGTTCATCCGTCAGTGAGGTATGTGGATGATGAGCTGACAAGCAACATGTCACTAATCAAGAAAGGAATGTGGAATGTGTCCAATGGATAAGCCCCAAAGGGGGTTGACATTGGGGAAACACCGTGATTTGAGAAGAGCAAGTCTTATCTCAGATTAGTTCAGTTCGTATCTGGGTTCATACCTAGAGAGTAGTGTAGGACAGAGGTCCTGATAGGGTGTGCTCTGCGTTGTAGAGCGGAGGCAGTGCGTATCTGGAGAGCAAGGGATACAGACGTCCTGGTGTTTAGTGCTCTGGGCCGAGAAGTGCAGGCCGAGTATCCATGTGTTGGGAGATTTGAAAGTGATCTCCGATAAAGTTAATCTGTTAATCTGACGTGCATTGAGTGTGAGGTGGAAGGTGTAATTCGAATAGTACACAGCCAACCTTTACTGTATTTAATTTAATGTTGAACCGGATCACCTATATCCGAATTGTAATTGTATTATAACGGTAAATAGCGTTAGTGTGTTCATATATTCTAAATAAACTGTTAATTCAGTTAATTGACAGCGTCAGTGTTCATTTACACAATCCTCACAGTGGGTGACCGATATCACCTAGTAATATCGGTGGTGGCAGCTATAATTACCACGGACTTTCTTCAAAGTTGTGCGGGCTGAGAGGAACGTTCGACATATACAGTGGGGGAACGGAGGATAACCCCCCTTAAATTAATAAATGGCTTTTTACGCAGAATTATCTTATTTGATTCAAACTTTGAATGTGCGTTCATTATGATAAGGCGAACTCCTTATTATTTGTGGGTTATCCCCCGTTCATCCCTCTATACTTAGCCATTAAACCCTTAAAACTATTCAGGGGTTCACTTTATCAGGTAAAACCTATATCCAAAAGTTGAAATACGTTGGATAATTGTGAAAAAAAAAAATTTATTTAAATAGTGGGGGATTAATCGCCCGCTTTCCCTTATTTAATTAGCAAAAGAAACCCATAATTAATCAGAGATACACCTTCTTATAATGAATATACATCGAAAATTTGAAGCAAATCGGATAATTCTGCGCAAAAAGCCATTTATTTAATTTAAGGATGTATTTCGATTCAAACTGCCTATTTTCCGATTTATTTTTAACTTCATTTTTACTCTCATATGCATCAAACTGGCAAATTGTCTTATTTAGAAAGTACACAAGGTGCCGTAATTGTCAATTCTTTGATAAATGCAGAAAATATTGCGAAAAAAGCAATCAAAAACGGCATTTTGAACAGATTTTCCCCTGGCGGGAGATCTGTGAACGAAAAAAAAAGGGTCATACTGAGAAGATAATTGTTTATAAATCAAATTCTAATGAATTGAGCGTAAAAATACAGCACATGGCACCTTGTACATCTCTTCAAAAATATCCTCAGCAAGTTTCATGTTTCTACTTTTGAAAATGTGTCTGAAATTGTATCGGAAAATTTCGAGCTGTTGAAGGTGGAAAAGCGTTTTTTTGAATACACCCTTAAGGGGGTTTATCCCCCGTTCTCCCTCTATACATAGCCATTAAACCCTTAAAACTATTCAGGAATTTACTTTATGAGAAAGATCCTACATCCAAAATTTGAAATAAATCGGATAAGTGTGCATAATTTTTTTTAAATCCAATTTAAGGCCGGGGGTAGTAATCACCCGCTCCCTTTTTAATTAGCAAAAGAACCCCATAAATAATCAGAAATACGTCTTATCATAATTAACCCATGTCCAAAATTCGAAGCAAATCGGATAATTATCCGTAAAAAACCATTAATTTAAGAAAGGTTATCCCCCGTTCCCCTTCTATACTTAACCATTAAACTCCTAAAACTCTTCAGGCACTTTATACTATATATAAGCCTTATCGAAAAGAACCTATATGCAAATTTGACACAAGTTGGATAATTCTGCATAAAAACCCATTCATCTAATTGAGGACGGATGGGTGGGGGGGGGGTAATCGTCCCTTCCCAAAACTAATCAGGCAAGCGTCTTTTCAGTATGAACGTATATCCAAAAATTGAACCAAAATAGTTAATTCAGCATGAAAAACCCATTTACCTAAATTATGAGCCCCCCCCCCCGATCCCCCTTTCATACCTAACCAATGAATCCCCAAAATCAATAATAAATCCCCAAAACCAATCCTTGTCACTTTTTTTCCATGTCACTTTTTTTCCGTGTCACTTTTTTTCCGCTTTTGTAGGTTAGGTCACTTTTTTTCCGATAACTTTTTTTCCGATCACTTTTTTTCCGTTTACCAGAGAAAGTAACATACAAAACTACCTGTCTAAAACGAAATATTTTTTATTTTAGCGCAAACCGAATTCATCCCTACGTTATATTCATATTTTGACATTTCACATATCTGAAAATTTTATTACGAAAGCCACGACAGATTTTAAGATGCTTTTTACACACAATCCATCCCTCTTCTTCCCCTGATTGCAAGCGCATCTACTCTGAAATGGAAGGATGCTTAAAAAGAGAAAGATGGTTAAAGAGAGATTTTAAGATGACTTTTACACACACGTCTCCCTCCCCTCCAACTGAAAACATAATCTACGCTGAAATGGAAGAATGTTTAAAAAGGAAAAAAAAAAAAAAAAGCATTGTACCTGTTTTTATATCCTGCGAGTCATCCTTTTTCCAAATTTCATCACAGAAGGCATAATAGATCCTGAATCATCATAGAATCATCATAGGTCTACTTATTTTAGTTCAATTTTATAAGTATAAATATTACCAAATTATTGGAACATTAGTGTTTTTTAAATTTTTAAAAAGTTTTTAGAATGATTTTTTTAATAATGTTCTTTATTTCAAATCAAATGCAAGAGAAATTTTTAGAGTTATTCTTTTTTTTTTTTTTTTGCTCATGAAGAATAATTAAGGAAAGGGGGGGGGGACAAAAAAAACATTTCAGAATCTATCATGGTCTTTGTAATGAAATATTCGAAAGGGGTAACTCGCAGACATAATATAGATACAATGCTTTTTTTTTTCTTTTTAAACATCCTTCCATTTCAGCGTAGATCATGTTGTTTTCGGTAGCGGGGGGGGGGGGGGGGGGGGGGAGACGTGTGTGTAAAAGTCATCTTAAAATCTCTCGTGGCTTTCGTAATAAAATGTTTTGATGTGTTAAATTACAAAATATTAATAAAATGTAGGGATGAATTCGGTTTTCGGAAAAATGAACAATATTTCGTTTTAGGCAGGTTTACGTCCTAGCATCTGGTTTTGTATATACTTTCTCCGTCGAAATCAATATTTTTTTTCGTTTAAAGCAGGATTTGTTATAAACGGATTCCTTCATTCTAATGTTTATTATATTTTTATGTGTCAATTTATAATTCACTGTCCCGCTTTTTTTAGACAGGGAACTTGCCAACACTATTTCCGTTCCACTGTTTTAACCACTTAACTGATTTCACTGCACGACGTAGGCAAGAAGAGTTTGCTTGATCCACAAATTAAAGCTATTTAACACTTTCTAATTTTTTAAATAAAATTTCATACTATTTAACGGAAGAAATGATTAGATTAAATATGAAGATTTTTTTTAAAAAAAGCTGTGTTTATACCATATTTTCAATTTATTGTACATAAAAAGAGAATCAGTTAACCGGTTACAAAAACATTTTTTGAATACAATTTACTTATGGCAAATGTGTGAAAAGTCAATGAATATTTTGTTGGTTTTTATTAAGTATAATAGACATTATTCAATCATAAATATTGTTTTAAATCTCTTTCCATCCAATAACTCTATTTCTGCAGGTGAGTGGAGTGTCAATTTAACATGTCGACTGAAATTCGACTCTGCGAAAAGAGCCGAAAAACTCATGCGTATGAATACTAGAGTAATGTCTGAATTCAAACAGCCTGTTGTCGCCGTCAGCGCCATCTGTTGGTCAAATTTCGAACTATTTTAAGAAAGTGTACATCTAAAAATTTATTGATTTTCTAATAACATTGCAGCAAACCGCGCATTTTTATCCCAAACCGTTCTTTAGTTATTTAATTTCAAAATGGGTCAGTTATTTACTGGACACCCTGTATATATATACATATATATATATATATATATATATATATATATATATATATATATATAACATTCAAACCTTTTGCTTTGGACAAGTCCGCATTTTATTATTTTTTACGAAATTCTTTAAATTTAGAAGAATTTTTATTTTAATAGGGAATTAAAATGTCGTTCTTGATCAAAGAAGTAAGTAAAAAAGTTACAAAATGGGTAGACGCCATTTATCAGATATGGAAAAAATCGATGGTTGGTTGGTTGGTTGAATAAGATTTTCTGGCGCAAGGTCCCCTGTGGGACATGCTGCGCCAAGAACATGGTAGGAATAAGATAAGGTTAAATTTTAAAATAAAATGTAAAAAGTGAAAGTTGCATTAAAAATCTGTTGTAGATATGAGTTAAGTTGACAGAGGCAATGCGGTGATACATGAAATTAAAAACCAATTAAAACCAGACAAACATATTTAAAATTGTAAAAAGATAAAATTCTAAAACTAGCTAAAATTCTAAAACAGTAAGATAATGACACGATAACCAAATTGGAAAAGTACTACAGAAAAGTCAAAATACAACTAAAACAAAGACCAATAAAAAAATTAACTAGGCACATACTCTTCAAACATAGTATTTTCCTCGGAATCCGAGGCATTGCCGTAAGACTCGGATTCCATAGCTTCTTGGGCATAGTGCTGCAGTTGCCTGGGATCTTTAAAATTTCTTTTGCATGGGCTGAGCGATGAATTTTGCAATCTTTTAACGACAGTCTTCCGCCGTGGGGTTGCTGGAGTTGGGGGTTTTATGGTTTCTGTTTGTTTTTTAAGCATATGTGATTTTTGTAATGTTTTTGATTTTGTAGCAGTTTGGATCCCAGCCTTGGTCTCTTCTTTCTGAACACCAGTTTTCACTATTTGACTAGAGTTGGGTTTTTTTCGAGTTTAATGCAGATGAGTTCGGGTCATTTTTTGGTGAGGTAACGGCCTTAATTTCATTTAGAGGCTTGGATAATCCCTTAGATTGAGCTTGAGATTTCTGACTTTTAAGTTGAGCAGAAGATTTTTGTTTCTGAGTAGGTGTGTGTAAAATAGTAACAGGTTCTGACGAAGGTAAACAGATATCACGGGATTCTTTAATTGGGGTGTTTATTGATTGTGTTTTGGCTGACTTTTTTGATGACATAGACACGTCAGTCTGGGTGCTAATATGTCTTACAGATTTAGACTGCTGTTTCAATAGGCTTGAATAAGATACGCCGAGAGACGAGGTTCTGGCTTCTACAATTTTACGAGCTTCTGGGTAGGAAAGATTTTGCATTATTTTTACAGTTAGAATTTCTTTTTCACGGATCCAGTTTGGGCAAGAGCGAGAGAAAGCTGTATGATTACCCTTGCAATTTATGCAGCGTTCTGATTTTTCACATGAATTGCTGTCGTGGTCAACTTCTGCACAGCGTGCACAGGTAATGATACAATGCATCATTCCGTCTCTAGGCCCTGTCAGGCCCTTGCGGCTCATTCGATGAGGGGCATCGACTGGGGTCGGGATTCGCAAACCGCATGCGGCTACTACTTCGGGTCCCCATCCGCACACCCCACCGTCCGATGCCTACGGTCTAGTGGCCAGCCCGAGAGCCAGCCACGTTCCCAAGTCTGGTGACAGCGGCCGATTGCGACAGCTCTCCTACCCACTGAGAAACCTCAGAGGCGAGTCGGACACCTGGGATTTGCACCCATTGAGCCATGAAGAGCCCCAGGATGACGACGCCCACAAGAACGTCGAGACCAGTGACCCATTGCCATGGGACGACGGATGCAAATTTACTTTACGGCAGGCCCCACAAGATGAAACCACTATATCAGGGAACACATTTATGTGGGTTAGCCGCGGATGGAAGGTGCCCCTAACAAGACCCTAGGAGGACGGGGAAAGATCCTCCTGCCCACATAGACATGAACTCGCTCTAGTGTTTTGCGCCTCCAGACCCTGCACGTTACGACTTACGAACAACCCTTGGGTTGCACCTGCTGCGTCCGGACACAGGGCTGAAGACTAGGTGCTCGCAACTGGAACCTCGAGGGCCGAGAAACCCCTCGCAACGGCTAAAGAAGCCGTCCAGTCTAGGCTTACATATTATAGCACTACACATATATACACTACACATATATACACTACGACATATATACACTACGACATATATGCACTACAACTAAAAATATACAATACAAACTAGAAATATGAAACATACTACCTAGCAGGTTCTCGAGTGTATCGGGAACCTGACCATCATGCACCACCACCCCCAGTGCCACCCCCAGCGCCGCTAGTGCTGCGGGAGTGGCGAACTGGACGATTTGCGTTCGAAAGCGGTTGCCCGCGAGGAGCTCTGGTACGGCGACCCGAACTCTGGCGACCAAGATCCCGATCTAACGTGCGGATGAGGAGGTCATTGACTATTGCCCTAAGCCCCTTACGGCTGTAACCGCCCACACACAGATCGAGAAGCGTTCGATGTTGAAAGTCTCGCGGAAGGAACCGTTCCCGCAGGCTGTCATTATTGGGACAAGCGTAGAGACAATGCCTCCGTGTACTTATCCCACGCCCGCAGAAACATGTGGCATCTTTCTGAAAGAAGCGAGACTGGTGGTCACCAAAGGTCCCGTGTCCCGTAAGAACTTGATTCAGGTAGAAGTCTCCGTGCAGTCGCCCAAGGCGAACTCGTGGGAACAGTTCATGCGTCCTGTCTCCTTTCTCCAGTTTTAGTGTGGCCGTGTCGCTGACATTTAAAACAACGTAGAGGATTAGGAATGTATGGTCTGACAGGACAATTCAGGTAAGCAGCTTTAATTCTTGTAGGTAGAGTAGAGCTATTGAAAGTGAGAATGACATGCTTTGTAGGAAGGACTTGGCCATTCCGACGGATCATGATACAACGTGCATCTATAATATTTTGGTCTTTTAGGTTTTCTAAGAGTTCATCTTTCGTAGAGAATAAAAGGTCTGGTTCAGAAATAACACCTCGGCTTGTATTTAGAGTTTTATGCACCTGAGCAGAAACAGAAAAGGGGCCTATTGTAGAGCTATTAGAAAGAAGCTGGATTGTTTAGTTGTAGAAACCTCAACTAGTAAATCTCCAGATTTTAATTTTTTTAGAGTATGACCATTCCCTAAGGCAGACTGGAAAGTTTTAGCTATGAGAAATGGTGACGTTTTACCAAAGGAACTATCAGAGTGGCTATCAGTACGTTTAACGATAAAAAAGCGTGTGAAGGAAGAAGTCGGTACAGTTTGTTGCTCTCCACTGGGGAGAGACATAGAAGGAAATGAAGTTTTCCCATCCATGTTAAAAGTAATAAAATTCAGACCCCGGTCGCACCACCCACTACCGAGCCCAACAAGGGGATGCACATTCGTGCACCAGTGCTAACCAGGGCCCATACGGTCACAAGACAACCCTATGTCAGTCACCACCCTTAACGAGATGACTAGTAGTTAGTTGCTCGATCTCTTGATGCCTAAAGCCAGTGATAAAAGTCAGCTGACCAGCCGATTGATGCATACGAGACCAATATGCACCTCCCGTCTACCTGAAGCAGAGACCAAAGCAGTGTGTTGGTTTCCCTCAACTGCCAGGATCCCCCTTTCCAGGGACACGGGTCGCCACGCACGGACAACACGTGGGTGTTTTACAATTCTCCATGAGTCGACATACAGGATGATATCGGCTCATACAGACTTGCCCTCACCTCCGAAAAGGAAACCACAATGAGAGTGAAACAAAGATGAAAGGAAGACCAGAGGAGTAAGGCTGCGGGCACACACACAGTTTTTCGCACTAACTTCTTGCGCTATCTTTGATCTTTCGTTTCGGCGCTTTGATGTATAAATTGCACTTCTAGTGTACTGAATCTGAACTTCAAGAGAGGAATATCAGTTGACAGGTTTACGACCGAAGATGGAATAGATAAAAGTTCCCCTTCCTTTGTCAAATAGGTAGGGTCAGTCCCACAAAAACCATTTAACGAGGTTTCACCCTTGTTCAGTTCGAAAACAATGATTGATTGATTGCTCTTTTAGTGTAATAAAAACTAGTGCTGTTCGTCTAGACCTTAAGAGGAAAAGGAAAAGAGATAGATCACTCAGGTGCCCCGGGATTGTGAAGCCCGTGAATACCTAAAGAAGTTATCCCCCTGGGGGCATGGAAAAAATCGAATCCAAAGAAAGACGTTTCTGTATTGGATAGTTGTGATAGATCTATATAAAGACCGCTTTGTAGTTTCTTCTTTTATTATGGGGATGTTTTTATTTTCAAAACCCGTTCCGGAAGTGAAAGTGTTTTAATTAAAAATACCACAGAACACTCCTTATATAATAAAAAGCTTCCAAAAGAGAGAAAAAAAAAAGAAAAAATTACAGAGTTCAGATAGTCTTTTTTTAAATTCAAGATCTCATTCAATGACATCGCATTTTAGAAGGGAAAATTCAGACATTGAAAATGTAGAGAATTATTATTATTATTTCAGAAATTTGGGATAGGGCTCAGAGCGCCCCCTCCCCCTCTTGTAATATAATAAAAAGTTCTCTGAGAAACTAAACAGTCTAAAAGAATGCATGATTATGACTCTTTAATCAGTTATAATTCATTGGAGTTAAATCTTTTGAAATTACTTGAACTTACTAATAAAAGTAATGAAACTGTCGATTGAAAGTTTTTAAGTATCACACAAAATGACGTCTAAATAAAAAGGCAATTTGCAGAGCTGGCATCGAAACCACTGATCAGGAGATTTGCTAGTGTGAAATTAATCAATATATATTTTTTTCTTTTGTTTTTTTACTTTCTTCTATATTTACAAGAAGAATATCAATTCGTTAAATCGACCGGAATTCCTGAAAATTTTCGAACTCCTGTTTTCGACGGATTTACACGTTTTAGGGATTTGAGATTTCAAAAAATTTATTTTACGAAATGTCTGTCTGTGAATCTGTCAGTCTATGTGCTGCTATGTTTCATTCCTTTGGAAGTATTAACGTGTATGTGAGAAAGAAGAAAGTTTCGGTATTGCCACATCCGAGTAATTTATTTTTAGAGATGAGTTATGAAAAATTGAAGCAGAAAATAATAATTTTTGGAACATCTCATGCAGTTAAAAAAATTCGTTTTTGTGTAAATTGAATCTCACGAGCCCTTCCCTTTTCTATTCTACGGATATCAGAAGTAATGTCGTATTTAGTAAACTCGACTTCTATTTAGAAATAAATTCAAAATAATTATACAATATACTCCCTTAAATCCGCACAGTTTAGAACCAGAGGTGGTGCGGATTTTAGAATTTTGCAGATTTTAGATCTTTGTTCACATTTTTTTAACTGTAATTTAAATGTAGCAATCAAGATTATAATGAATAGTTAGGGATCGTTCAAGTATTACGTAAGCAGTAAGGAGGGAGGGGGGGGGGTCCAATGTTTGCTAATTTTTGATGAACAGGGGGGAGGGTGCATGAAATTTCTTACATAAGCATTAGGCAACGAAGAAGCTATAGTTTAGTTAAAAAAAAAAAAAAAAAAAAAAGGGCAGAAGACCGTTATTTGGATGACTTTCTGCGGATATTGAACGACTTGAGAAAAAAGATATAGTGTAAATAAAGATTGGAAAAGGGGAACATTCTAGCCGGCCACTACATTGAAAACGTAATAATAGACAATGCAGAAACATGGATTCAAAGGTCTTAGGTATAAATAACAATTTATAAATAATAATATATTGTTATAAATAATTAGGATGAGCGAAGCGAATCCTCTACTAAGCCACTCAAATTACAATTTGTCGTACACTTTACAAAAAAACTATTCAATATTTTGACTTCAAATTAAACACAAAAATAAAATATGATCTGTAGATTTGCAGAATACAATTTTTTTTTTCAGTAAAACGTTAAAAAAATATTATTTTAATTAATTTATTTTACATGCATTTCCAATACGGTTCCATTTTTGCAAATAAATAAAAAATGAAACGCGTATATTTTCAGAAAAAAAAATTATAAATCATTGAGTAAGTAATTATAGATAGAATCGTGATTAATTTAATATATAAAATATGTTTTCATTATTCAGCAAAATCGTTTGCACAGATGACACTTAAAATTTTAAAAAAATTGTACTATGGATTTTTTTTTTTTTTTTTTTTTTTTTTTGGTAAAGTGGCAACAAAAGAATTGTAAACAAATAAAATTAATTGTTAAATTTGTTATATAAATGAAAAAATAAAAGAATTGCGTGAACGTGTTGCCTCGATTCAAGCTCTTTATAAATGTACTAAAGGAAAAGTTACCCGATTCAGAAATGACAAATGGACTTCAACCATTTCTTACTTTATCATTTGTATCGAAAGTAATGTTACGTTCTTATTTGTGGACCGAGAAGGGTTTAGTAAACGGGACTTTAGACTTTGTTGCACGTATTAAAGAAAATCACAAGCCACCAGACCAGATATCGCGAATAATCATGGATAAATTTGAATACTACATTAATTTAACTTATAAGAATTGGTGCGTACCAATTCCCCCAATAATTGAATTCTGGAAAAATGGAAGCATAAATTGCATGCTTTATAAAAGAGTTTCTTCTGCAGTTAGCTTTTGCTGTTACAATTCACAAATCCCAAGGTTTAACATTAGATGAAGCAGTTGTAGATATTGAGGATATATAGGCACCAGTTGGCTTAAAAACATACGTAACGTTGTCAAGAGTGAAAATCCTTCAAAATCAAGCATTCAATAGAAATTTTTCTTACGAAAAATTCTACAATATCAAAAATTCTCATGCACTAACATGTATAAAAACGAAGAAATTAGAATAAAAAGTTTTACAGTTAAAAATTCATAGTATCGACGAGAGCAGATTTCAAATGTTTTTCCAGAAAATAGGATTTTGAAGAAGTAACTTTCTTCAAGCTCTCTTCAAATATATTATTCTAAAATAGCTATCAAAGATTATTTGATGTTAATTACAAAGATTGGAAACATGCATATTTCAAACAACTTTAAAAGACACCAGTGGCTACTAGAAATTGTATAAAAATCTTTAAAAGAATTTTTAGTTGAAAATTCAAAAATATTTTGTAAAAGTTTGCTTCGAAAATATTTTTTAATGCCAGTCTAACATCATAAATAAAAAATTCCTAGGAAATTGATAGTTATTTGGCTGAACTTACATTTGTAGAATTAAATTGCGCCAAAACATAAAATAACGTTTTTGTTTAATAAAGATGCAAAAATAATATTAAAAAATATTGTTACTTTCAAATATATGCTTTATAAAATAATGCTTCGCGAATCCAAACAAAGCATGGCTTTTGCTAGTAATATATTAAACACTATTTTTTGTTCTATTAATTGCTTAATGCAATAAGTAACAATACATTAAACCGATTTTGTTTTCCTTCGATACCACAACCCCTATATATCTATTTATATAAATGTGCTGGATTGATAAAGTAAATTTATCGTCAACTGTAATTTTTTGTGACAAACAATTTTGATGTTAGTATATCCTAAAATCTTACGTAAGCAAAGGGGGGGGGGGTATAGCATTTGCTAATTTTACCTTATAAGGGGGAGGGAAGGGTACAGTATGACTAAAAATATGCTTACGTAATGTTAGAACGGCCCCTTAAAATATCGTAAAATGTTAAAATAATTAAGTAAAGTAGTAAACTAAGAATAAAAATTTCAGATAATGTTAAAAATAATTAAAATATTAAAAGTAAACACTAAATAAATAATAATGTATAATTAGATATGTATAATAACAAGGAGATACATTTTTCCAAAATTATTCAATGAAACTTGCATCATAAAAGTATCCTACTAATTCACATCCACATCAAAACAATAAAATACGGAAGTTTTATTTCCGGTTTAGTCAGACTAATAACCAGAAAAACTTGATTAATATATTTGGTAAAAAGATTGTGATTATCTGTTACAAAAGCAATATCTTGATTTTTTTTTTTTTTTTTTTTCATGAAAAAGCATAAGTTCAGTTTTTTAAATAAGAACTAGATGCAAAATTGATGCATTAAAATACAAGCTAAATTGACATTAAAAAAAAAAAAAAAAAAAAAAAAAAAAAAAAAAAATCTGCAATGTTTTTCCTACAGCTAAACTAAAAGTTTCATTGTTTACATCTGCGATCTGCGACGTTGTACAGATTTTAGGGCGTTTGCGACTTTGATGGAGTCCACTGTATTTTGAAAAGAATAATACAATATTGAGCACATTTTGGAAATCAACTGTAGTATTAATAAAGAAAATAGTTATTAATGAAGGGACATCATTTCAACATGAAAGTATACGCTACTGTTACCCATGGCTAGGTTCATGTAAGATTTAAAGAAGAACCAAGTCAAAAAATAAATAAATAAGTACTTTGCTCTAATTTGGGTAGCGCACAGCTGTCATACTTCGACAGTGTCTTCTTTTGTTTCTGGGAAGAAATTTTTTGCGCGAAAGTAAAAGAGATGTCATCGAACGTTAGTGTCAGTGATCTCAGCCGAAGATGAAGGTTGTCAAAGAATGTGCCCTGGTAGTTTGTGTTCATGAGAAAATTCAAGGAACAAGCGGAATGAGTGAAATCCTTATAATATTATAAATGTGAAAGTGTGTCCGAAAGTTTGAATGAAGTCAATTTCAAATTAATATCTTTGCACATAAAAAAGTTATAGCCCGGAAAAGAACATAGGCTACGCTTTATTTTCAACTATTTTCCTTAAGAATTTAGAATTTCATTCTTTTTATGTAGAATCAATTGGCATTTTTGAGATAAAATTTAACCATTTTCCTTTCAAGTTGCCAAGAAAATGGAAATTTGGTATACTAATTTCTCAGCGGTAATAAATTCTGAATTGAGCAAATACCATTCGAAAACTGAAAAAAAAAAAAAAAAAAAAAAAAAAAAAAAGAATTTAAAAGCAAATAAATATGACGTCATGTTTGAAATGAAAAAAAGGAAGTATTATATATATTAAATGTATTATATATATAGTATTATATATATTATATATTAAATACGGATGTTTTTTTCTTTAAGATTTTTTCTGTCAAAAATGACCTAATTAGAAGTAAAAAGAATGAAAAAGAATTACATTTTTAACAAAATAGTTCACACATGGAAACTTCATTAATGAATTTTTTCCACAGAAGCGAAAATCGTCTGTCAACATATTGAAATTTACAGCAAGAGATGTAAATTTAACTTCCGTACGTTTAAATAGATAGTTATTACCCTTTATTAATACGAACTGAAATTTAAAAAAACATATACTGTTTTAGTATCTTATTTTTAAACGGTGGCTTTAAATAACAATAAAAGGCGTTTTTAGGAAAAGGTTTTATTGGGTAAATATTTCAAGGTCACGAAAGAAATTTTTAATGATCCCCTATTAAATTGGAATCTCAGAAGTTTTCTGCTTTAAAACACGATAAAAGGTTAATTGCATATGTTTCTATTCATCGAAATTTTTTGATTGATTGATGAATTTTTTTCTTCTTTAAATGTTATGTGAATGAAGTCATGGGTAACAGTTAGTTTATTAATAAAATAATGTTTTAGAAGCAGTTGAATATAGAGTGAGACATTTTTCAAGGAAAAGAAAAGTGAAAAATGTCCCTTATCTCTCAATCAAGATCATAAATAATGTCAAATAGTGCAATTTGTAAACGTGGCTTTTACATAAGTCATATCATAAATTATTGTAATTTGAAAAAGATAAAATGCTTGATACATATTTAAAAAAAAACTCTTGCTTTAAGAAAAAAAAAAAAGTCAAATTTTGCATTATGCGAGAAACATCGCATCAAATATTGTGAAAATGTATGCACATTGTTTTGCGATTGCCAAAAATTTGGTAACGTTACATATGTACATGTACAACCAATAACCAGGAAACTACCCCAATAGTGTAATAATGAAAAAAAATCTAAATAAATAGCAATCGAAGGATCGTATGAAATGTGTTTTTAAACGCATAAATTATTTGCCCTCATCTCTTGGTTATCAAAAAATAAAGTTTTAAAATTTGCAAATGAAAACATGTAGTGTTAAGAAGGGAAGGCTCCATGTCAGCCAGACTCATCATATAAATTAGTAGCTTCCTTTCTTATCAGTTAGAAGTTCTTTGGGTAAATTATGTACTTTACTTATGCACCATTTAGCATTATTTTGTGATGCCTTATTTAGTGCAATAATGCATCAGTTCTGTCTTAAGAACAGTTGACTGTGCAAAACTGCCAATCGTGTGGAATGAACTTGATTAAAAAATTGGTGTTAGTCGTGTTTTATGAAAGGCTCGCCCACCGAACATTTATAACTGGAGAAAAAAAAACTTGGAGTGATACTCTTTATTTTCATATATCACTTATTAGAATATGTACAATAGTTTTGAAAATATAAATTTTCAAGTCCAGTCATTCATTTGTGATAACCCTGTATATCTCGATAACGCGGAGACGAGGGCAAATAATTGATGCGCGAGCAAATGTGCTTTAATGTACTCCTTCGATTGCTCTTACTTAGATTTTTTTTTTTTTCATTTTTTTTTCTAAAGTGTAGTTTTCTAGTAAGTATTACCGAAATTGATATTTCATACTATCATAGCCAAAACTACTTGGTATCAAAAAATTCCATAGACAAAATTGCTTGATACTTATTATCGGCCCTAGTTCATCTATTGGTCGAGTTTTCAGCAAAATAAAAAATACCTAACTATTGACTGAAAACATTAACTGCTCATCATTGAAGCTTTTAGAAAAGGGTTATTTTTTATGAAAAGGCTAGTAGAATAGTTTTTTAGACTTACTTATATATGAATTATATTTTCTGAAAGCTTATATTGCTGTTGATAAATCTTAGAACCTATGTCTAGGTACAAAATGCATGTCGGGAAAATAAATATTAATAAATATTAATAATTATGTTTAAAACATTAAAAAAACTAGTCGGATATGAGAATCCCAAAACTTTCTTCTATCGCACACACGCTATTTCCAGAAGCATAGCAGCGTCACCGGTTAGGTCATTTACACGAAAATCTAATCTGCAATAACTTATTTCAAAATTTAACTGAATCTGAAATTTGATGAAAATTCGTGCATCAGTATTTGAGATAGAGCTATTGCGATAATCATGAATAATGCCGCATAACAATACCACTTGTTGTACGATTTACATCAAAACGTAATCAAAATCATAATATATCAAGAACTAATGGAATCTAAAGTTTTATGAAAATTCGCTTGTTACTTCTTGAAATGTAGTTATTGTGGAAATTGTGAAAAAGGCGTCATAGTAGCGCCACCTGTTGGACGATATACACCAAAAGCTAATCAGATCCAGTATATATCAAGGTCCATCTGAATCTAAAGTTTAAGTCACATACAGACAGACTGACAGATTCATAGACAGACATTTTGTAAAAACATGTTTTTAGAGTTAACTGACACCTAAAAAATGTAAATCCGACGAAAACCGAAATTCGAAAATTTTCAGGAATCCTATACTTTGTTCTTGTAAAGATAGAAGAAAGTAAAAAATTCAAAAAAAGGACATTGATTTAATTACAGTTTTAAGATGTGCATTCTTGACATGACAAACAGCAAATACCAATTCATCTTTTGCATATTTTTATCATCTGTAGTCATAGTCATATAATGCGATTCAGAAAACTCCTTTGGGCAAGTCTGTCAAATTTGTTGCCAACTTTTTGATAAGAAGCAATAATAAAAACTGCCGAAACAGGATCACAGCAACCACTTGTTGAATGCACAAATTCCATCAAAAAGGGAAAGAAGCTTGGTTTGGTTTCTCATGGGGGAGTCTTCAGGGGCTAAAAGAGAAGTTATAAGCGAGAAGTCGGTCAGTTGAGGTCAAAGAACTGAGGAAAAATTCAAGGTGACTTTTTTGAGGTATCACGTATCATCGTCGGCACGTACCGGTTTATAAAAAGGGCAAAACGGTTTAAACGTCCAACCTATCAAATTAAACTAAATTTTATGTGTCAAAAAAATTAGCAAAAAAAAATCTAATTTTAATTGCTTTCACTGAATTGATGTACCAGAATAACAGTAGTAGTTCATTTAAAATAATATAGTACATTTAAAAAAATATTTATCTTATAGAAGTTTTGGTAACATTCACTAGTCACTTACTTACATTATCATTCTTAGCTTCGTAATTCTTGCAAATCAGTAACAATCACTGATGGATATAGCTTGATATCTTTTTCAAGGAAGGATACGTGCAAATAGAGAAAAATCGCAAGCTTGGAGGAAAAAGATCTTTTCCAGGCTCTTTTGAAACTTATATTTTATTTTATCACTTTTTGAATGTTTATTTCATACCTTTCGAACTCTGATTCTCGATTTAGAATTCCAGTTCTCTCTACTTTCCACCAGACCTACAAGAGTATATATAACAAGAAACATTTATTGGTCACGGTTACAGTTTAAAATTTAGGCATAAACTTTTGAAAGAACAATGGGCGCGTAAAATATCTTACACCTTGGCATTATCGAGTGTTTTACTAAATCTTTAACAGCCTATGAGGCTAAATTCCTTGTACCACTACACACTTGTTCCAATTAGCACAGAAAGAACAAAAATTTTTGATTAAAAATAAATGGTCAAGTGCGAGTATTACTCGCGCTCAGAGGGCCCATACAATAAATAAATGAATTATTAACAGTATTATTAAAACAATTGTTGCTAAAAGAATAATAAGACTTCGTAAAATACTAAACAATGTAGAATTGGTCATAACTATCTGTACTAGAAAAGTACAATTGAGTATACCATAAAATGTCATAAAACAAAATCCTTATTCATAGATTAATTTTTAAACACGATTATTCAATCGGTAAATGTATTATAACAGATATAATTTTTCCATTTTTGAATTTTGGGTGAAAAAAGTACGGGCCAGGATTCGAACCAGGGATGTATTGGCTTAAGCCGCCAATGCTCTACCAACTGAGCTATCCCGGACACGAACACTGGAGGACTATTTCACCCAATTAACCTCAACGATCACTTTATCTGGTCTGATACTCTGGATCAGCTCCACAGAATAAATCAAAGGTCAATGTATGGAACTTCAGAAAATCGCTGCATACGAAATTACATTAGATTAATTTTTAAACACGATTATTCAATCGGTAAATTTTTTATAACAGATGTAATTTTTCCATTTTTGAATTTTGGGTGAAAAAAGTCCGGGCCAGGATTCGAACCAGGGATGTATTGGCTGAAGCCGTCAATGCTCTACCAACTGAGCTATCCCGGACACGAACACTGGAGGACTATTTCACCCAATTAACCTCAACGATCACTTTATCTGGTCTGATACTCTGGATCAGCTCCACAGAATAAATCGGAGGTCAATATATGGAACTGCAGAAAATCGCTGCATACGAAATTACATTAGATTAATTTTTAAACACGATTATTCAATCGGTAAATTTATTATAACAAAAATCTGTTATAGATTCAAAAATGGAAAAATTACATCTGTCCTTATTCATAGTTTAAACTTGGCATTGTGCTAAACGCTCTTCGAAAGGAGGTCGCATAGTTGCAGCGCCGCCTTCTTTCATCCGTGCCACGTTTTTGCAGATACGTTTTAATTAACTTTTAATAACACGCGGAAGGAGTGTTGAGAAATCCACTCCGTGCAAACTAATCGCGAATTCCATGCTATTTATGTGATTAATTATTCAATTGGTCTGTTTTCAGTAACGTTTTTTGCTTTTGTACTGCTACTGGGCTTTGCATTACCTCAGTGGATACAATGGGGGCGTACGCCCCATCGGGGAATAATTTGACATTTCAAGACGGCAATTTCAAATTAGTAACTCAATTATTCACTGTTAAGTTTTTTGGAAAAGTAATCTTTTGGACTAAAAATAAAAGTATTATATGCAAAATTAAAATAATAATTTTTTTTAAAAATTGAATTTTAAGAGAGACCTGACTCGAAATTTCGAACAAAATCAACACCAACATAATTATATGATAAACCGTTAAAATTATTTTAATACCTTTACCTGAATTTTATAATTTGTCTGGTAAATAATCTATTTTGCAATTTTTCTCAATATTTTCGATTTTGTACTGATAGAGCTTTGTATTTTTATCTGCTTTGCTGTATAATGTATTAAACTGTATATTGTATTATATTGCCATATATTGAAAAATAACTTTTAGTTAAACTACTTGATTGTACCGGGTGGCCAGAAATAAAACACCCCTACTCTGACCTCCCTGGATATCGAACTACTCAGTGTAAAGGCTTGAAAATTTGTGGACATACTATTCAAAAAATGGGGAAACGGATTTCACGAAAAAAAAATTTAGTTCCAGAAATCACCGATAGGTGGCGCTGTACCACTGGACGTATGCTGAAAAGACACAAAAACACGTTTTAAACACATTTTATTTGAAAGTACCAAGCATACATGAAACAAGGACGTTATCGATGCAGGGAATGCTGCTCAATATGGTTCCCTTCCTGAAGATGTAAAATGTGAAGTCTGTGGACAGCTTGTTCAACTGCGGATCGTAACTGGTCATCTGAGATGCTTCTCACATGCAGACTGATACTCTCTTTCAAATCTGCCAAGGTTACCAGACGTTCTCGATAAACAAGGTTTTTTAAGTGTCCCCAAAGCCAAAAATCACACGGATTAAGATCCGGTGAACGAGATGGCCAAGTTGTCGGAAACGCGCGACTGATTATTCTGTCATTGGTGAAATGTTGGCGAAGAAACTGTTGCACAGGGAGTCCAATGTGTGGAGGTGCTCCATCTTGCATAAAAGTAATGGTGTCAAGGCATTGGCGCTGCTGCAAATGGGGTACAACAAATGTTTCGAGCATCCTTTTGTACCTGTTGGCCGTCACGGTACATGTCTCAAGGCCATTGGGAGTAACCTCTTCGAAAAAGAACGGTCCAAGGATGAATGTGGCTGTGAATCCACACCAGACTGTAACTTTCGGTGAGTGGAGTGGAATCTCTTGGAAGGTACGGGGGTTTGTCGTGTCCCATATGCGACAGTTATGGGTGTTCACTGTTCCACTGAGGTGGAAATGGGCCTCATCGCTCCACAGAATCTGCCACGGCCACTATGCATCCACTTCAACTCTAGCAAGAAATGTCAATGCAAAGGTCAGTCGCATCTCCCTGTCTGTGGCCAGCAATTGTTGATTAGGGCGGATTTTGTACGGGAAACAATGCACCATTTTTCTGAGTATGTTCCACACTGTGCTATAGGGAACACCCAAGTGTCGTGACACTGCACGTGCACTACTGCAGCCTAAAACATTATCCATTGACTGTTCAACAATACCGGTGGCAACATCTTCAACGACATCTGAACGAACCGGTTTGCGTCCTCGACCAGGCTGAACTCCAAGATGTCCAGTTTCCTCGAATCGAGCGATCATTCTCCTGAGAGCTTGTGGAAGCAATGGTCCCTTACGCAAATCCTTAAGTCGGCGAAACTCTCGAAGTGCTGCTGGAGCATTTCCTTTATTCTCGTAAAACAACTTCACAAGCAAAGCGCGTTCTGGCAGCGTGACAGCCATCACTAATAAGAATAACATTCCCCACCTTTTAACTTCTTTTATACCCAGAACATGGCTTCTACCCATGCTTTACGCAAATTTTTCTGGTTACAGTATGAAATTGCAGTTACAACGGGAGTTCTAGCTTCTTTACTATTTTTATTTTCCATAAGGGGCAGAAAATTAAAAAGGAAGCATGGAAGCATTCCATTCCGCATAAACATTTTAATTTTTATTATTATTTGTGTCTTTTGATCATAGTTCCAGTTGTGCAGCGCCACCTATCGGTGATTTCAGGAACTAATTTTTTTTTTCGTGAAATCCGTTTCCCCATATTTTGAATAGTATGTGTACAAAATTTTGAGCCTTTACACTGAGTAGTTCGATATCCATGGAGGTCAGAGTAGGGGTGTTTTATTTCTGGCCACCTTGTATATCTAAATTTTACAGTCTTAAACATATTTAACCTAAAATATATTTGTAATACCTAAATGTTGTACTATAGAAAAGGGAATGTGTAAATAACAGAGATGGGACGAATATTCGGCCACTATTCGGCCCTTTTGCCGAATATTCGGTTGGCCGAATATTGAAGACTTGTTGATTGAATGCTTCGGTCGAATACCTGTGGCCGAATATTTAGAGATATCTCGCCGAATAAAGGATTTAAAGAATTTCGTTTCTTGCAATTTTTTTCCTCTAATCTAAATTGGCTACTTTTTCGCACATTCATGAAGTCATTTTCATTCTTATTTACAAAATATACAGTTATTCAGATACTAAAAAAGATACAACCTTTCTGTATCCTTATATATATTATAAATGTGAAAGTGTGTCCGAAAATTGGAATGAACTTGGCTTCAAAACGGATGTATTAATGTCTTTGAATTTTTGTATATAGGTAAATTATTAGCCTGAAATGAACATAGGCTAATTTTTATTTATTTTATTCAAATATTTTTCTTAATAATTCAATATTTTACTATTTTTCATACAGAATAAATTGAAAAATTTTCCGTAATATTTAATTATCTTTCTTTTTTCGTTGCCAAAAAATAAAAAAACCGGAATAATTATTTCTCTTCTGTAATTAATTTTCAACTGAAAGATTTTCACGTGACAAAATAAAATGAAATAAATAAATGGACCCTATTCTGCTTTTCGGTTCGAGATTAAAAACCGCAATTTCACCAATTGTGACGTCAGAGGAATACTGTTTTTCTTCTTATATCACGCAAACGATTATATAAAATTTCTTTTACACTTAGAAGACTTTACAAGAATAGAACTTCACACTTTACAAGAATATAAATATTTTAGTAGTTTTTCCAGATATTAATCCATAATCAAAATAAACCTTTTTCTTTCTTTCGGTTCGAGGCTATAAAATTCAACTTTTTACCAATTGTGACGTCAGAGGAATACTTTCCATTAAGAATTTTAAAAATATCAATGTAACGTCATATATGAAACAAAGTATAAGTTTTCAAGTTTTCATTTTTAATAAGACAATGTAATTTTGAGTAAGTGCTAAAAAGAGACGACTGTAACGTCACATATTGAAAATAAAATAAATATCTCTGATGTTGCAATGACATGAGATTGAATTATGATATCAAAAGTTATTATTTAAAGAAAATTAAGTTTATCGTCTGAGCGTGGTTAATATTTAATTTTAAAATGAAATAAGTTTTTTTAAAGGTTAAATATTAAACGACTAGAAAATATTAATAATTTATACATATCGTAAATGACGTAATGATCAATGAAAAAACTTTTTATCATTTTTAGAAAGTAAGAAAAGCTCAACTAATCAGAAAAAAAAAAAAAAAAAAAAAAAAAATACTTTTGTGTGTTAATTCTGAAAATTGTTCAATTCTGAAAATATAAATAAATATCACTTTAAAAATGCACTTTCGGGCTTAAAATCTAAAGATTTAATGTAATTGTGAGAAAATACATTCCCTCAGTCAATATCTCAATTTGACATAATGTGCTCAAAGTGTACTGGAAACAGGTTTGTAAATGGATATTAATTGCACATTTTTTTTAGCTCTTAAAAAGTAAAAATATGTTGTCACTTTTATAATGTTTTTTATAATAAATTTCAATAAATTTTTATGGTATGCAAAGCATATATGTACAAATTATACAAAAATGCCACCTAAAACACAGTTTTGTAGTATATTTTTCCTAACACTGTTTTTTTTTTTTTTTTTTTTTTTTTTTTTTTTTTTCGTTTTACGGAAACTACCCGCTTTTTGACACTTTCTAATATGGTCTAAAAGTGTTTACGACTTCCACCTGTCTGTATACCGGATGCCGAGTGCTTGGGGTCTGCCGTCTGCAGGCCCGGATTGGCCAGGTCGGCTGGTCGGCGATCGCCGAGGGCCCCCGGCCCAAAGGGGCCCCGGAAGTGCAACTCAAAAGAGGAATATACGATTTTGTAATTACTACTTATGTAAGAAAAAAACTGAGTATTTTCCAATAACAATATGCATTTACAGTGAATTTTAAACAATTGATAGTTTTTTCATGGTAACTTATATAGTTTCGTTGTGTCATGTCGTTAGACAGACGGAAAAAGGCTGCTGACAGATACATCGCCCTTTCTCAGTACACATAGAATCAGATTCAGAGTACAGCGCAACGCTCACTTTTCAATCTCATATAGTATGGTTGTAACTAGTGCAATTTCAGAGTGTGGTCAACATGAAGCAGTTGTACGAAAGCGACAGTACGAAAAGGAATGAAAAAAATGAGACATTTTTTAAACATTGAAAAACGTTTTAAACTTTTAATACTTGGTTAAGTAGTAAAGACGACCCGATTCCACTCAATTTGCACACAAAAAAAAAAAAAAGAAAAAAAAAAAGAAAAATTAGTTTTTTTTAACACACAATTAAGAACCTTTTAAAGAATACTACATACACATTTATGAAATATTTTATATTTTAAAACTATACTTTAAAATCACGATATTTTCTCAACATAGAAAATACACGATAATAACATTAATGATTACTTAGAAGCCTAGATTTTTGAACATTAACATAAAGATTCATTATAAAATTAATGTAGTTTAGATTTAAAGAAGAAAAAAGACGGTAAAAACATGATTATCTTTTGACGATGTATTGTAAAAAATATATTTGTGAAAATATTTCTCTGTCATTTATTAGAGCTTCTTTCAAATCCAAAGGAGTTAGTTCCTGACACATTTCTAAATTAATTTTCTTCGGAAATGCATAAGTTTTGCTGTTTTTTCTTATTTCAGAAGTTATGTAATCGAATGGTGTCTTCCATTTTTTGATAAAGACATTATATCTTTTAGAAATATTGTCAAAGTTAGCATTTTAAATTGAATTTTTGGAAGCGATATCATTGAAAAGGGGAAAACCTGCGTGACGAAAATCTCTTACTATTTGACAATTTCACGCATGTCAATTTTATGCATTTACAGTTAAAAATTAGTCAGAAAGTTTCGCGTTATTGAGAAGTGGATTGAAAACCACCCTAAGTTATACTTCCTAAGATAACAGAAGTTTATTATCGCTGTTAATATTTTTAAAAAATATTGTAACTGCCCTACACATTCAGAGAACATTTAAGTCCAGTTCTGGCCCGACTCTACTACGTAGAAAAAAGTGCACACCTGATCACGGCCTTAGGTATGAGTCTACCGAAAAAATTAAACCCTGCCTCTGATACCACATAACTGCCCGATGCCCGCATTTTTTGTTTGGATGGTGTCAAACTAGCATCGGCTCGTGGCGCACATTTATACTCATTCTCGCAAAAGTCATTCACTGCAGGTTCCCTAATTTTTTTTTTTTTTTTTTTTTTTTTTTTTTTTTTATCGGCCCAGCACTCCCGCTAAATTTCTTTACCTGACCGGGCTGGATACGGGTCTCAGGCCAAACCCGGGCCCATGCAAACTTTTACAACAAATAATAGGTTCAATGTTCTGTAGTATTATTTTTAAAAACCCATATGATAGCATAATATTTAGAATGATGGTAGGTAGTACTCCAGATATAGCTGTTACGAGTTGGCAATTCACGTTAGCTATGGCCCCACCGTGGCAGAAAGGTTCTGACCTCCAAACTGGTTGACGGTAGGTGCTGGGTTCGAATCCAATCACAACCGTCGGCCTAACCGTTCGGAGTTTTCCGTGGTTTTCTTCGAACCTTGCATTTCCTTGTGTAAATACAAGTTAGGTTCCCTTAGAAAGAGCCCCACGGAGAGCACCCCTCCCCTTAGGGTCTATATCGCACGTGTAGATAACTGATCAGCATAAAACACAAACAAATAAACAGAACGTTAGCTACGTCCTTCAAGGAAAGGTATGTGAAAAATTTTTGGGGAAACAGGCTCGCTAGTAAGCAGAAGATTCGCAGTTCGAACCGTGATGCTGGAATATGAAGGTTGCATACTAACTAGGGAACTGCAAGAAATGTATGTCACCTATTTTAACGAAAGTGGTATCGTTGGAACGATCTTATTATGAGGAGTAAAAAACTCAATGGAACTACCCGTCGAAAACGAGTCGTTTTCAAGATATTTGACAATTTATGTAACGTAGCTAGTGCATAGTTACTAGGGAATCGCAAAAAATTAGGTTTTGACGAAAGTGGTATTGTTGGAAAGATCTTATCGTGAGGAGTAAAAAATTAACTACCCGTCGGAAATGAGCCGTTTTCGAGGTATCCGATAATTTAAGCCACGTAGCTAGTACATACTGGGCTAGTGCACACCTAACAGAGGATCGCAAAAAATTGTTGTCTCGATTTTGACTAAAATGATGTCGTTGAAAAGATATCATTTTGAGAAGTAAAAAAACTCAATGTAGCTACCCTTCGGAAATGAGTCGTTTTCGAGATATCCGACAATTTATGTAACTTAATGGAGTTTCCCAGTATACTAAGAAACTGCATTAATGCTAATGCACACTTTTAAGTGTGCATTAGCTACGTGATGTGATCAAATTGTCGGATATCTTGAAAACGTTTCATTTTCGACGGGTGATTCCATTGAGTTTTTTAATCGTCCCGATAATATATTTTCAGCGATACCACTTTCGTTAAATTTTTTTGCGGTTTCCCAGTAACGTTTCCTACGTGACATAAATTGTCGGATATTTCGAAAACGGCTCATTTCTGACGGGTATTTACACTAACTTCTATTGAGTTTTTTACTCCTCACAATGCGATCTTTCCAACGATATCACTTTCATCAAAATCGGTGACTTACACTTGCAGTTCCCTAGTAAGATAGAAATTTTAAAAAAATTCGTACTTTTTGCCGATTTAAGGGTTTATATTATTTTTTATCACTAATATTCATATATATATATATATATATATATATGTATATATTTAATTACAATTTTCTTCCTATTTTAAAAACGAGCGGTTTATTAATTATTCAGCATTTTAAATTTCGTTTAAACATTTTTTTTTTTTCGGTAACTTAACTATAACTTCCTTTTACTTTAAATTTATTGATGCTACCATGCATTTAAGAATTTAATAATTATAAATAACAATTTGGATTTATTAATTAAAGGATAAGTTGTTTGAAAGATATATTAAACTCTGAGTGATCTGCTATCACACGTAACCACTTTCTTTATCCTTCTATAGTAAAAAAAAACTAGCCTTAAAAGGAATGACTCCTGGAATGATGCTGATGTGGAAGATTTCCGGAACTAACGAATCCGGGTTGTCCACTCCTTCCATGAGTCGAATAGACCAATCAGGAAAGGGCTCCGTCTATGCATCGCCTTATGGGTTACCATAAAGAGAGGAAAGGATACCATCGCCAACAATCGCCAAGTTTGTCGCCAACTTGGCGATATATCGCCAAATTTGGCGACCAAAATTAGTTGTCAAAAGTGACGCCAACTTGGCGATAACTGTAATATTTCGCCAAATTTTAAATTTCTTTACAACACCAGTCGTTTGATACATCATTTGAGCGGTTTGCAACTGCTTATTCATATAATGGATGTCTTGTGTGTTATCCCCCATTCTGCTCTCCAGGGGGGACACATTTTTAATTTCTTTACAACACTAGTCGTGTTACACAAGATTTGAATGTCTGCAACTGCTTATTCATATTATGGATGTCTTGTGTGTCAACCCCACACTCTGCTCTCCCCAGGGGGGTCACATTTTTAATTTCTTTACAACACCAGTCGTGTGACACATCATTTGGAAGGTCTGCAACTGCTTATTCATATTATGGATGTGTTGTGTGTCATCCCCCACTTTGCCCCCCAGGGGGCGCATTTTGTAATTTCTTTACAACACCAATTGTGTGACACATCATTTGAAAGGTCTGCAATTGTTTATTCATTTTATGGATGTCTTGTGTGTCACCCCCACTCTGCCCGCCAGGGGGGCACATTTTTAATTTCTTTACAACACCAGTCGTGTGACACATCATTTGAAATGTCTGCAACTGCTTATTCATACCATGGGGTATTGGAGAGCGCAGCAAGCAGGGGTAGCCAATAATTTGGAAGCGCGAAGCGATTACGCGGGGGGTTGGCGAGCATAGCGAGCAGGGGGGCGGGGCTCCCCTAGTTACTGTAAAAAAAAAGTAACTTTTAATATTTCCTTAGGTATCACGGTAGGATTTAGATTATTATGACTTCGACACAGTCATTTGATTGCCGAAAATTATAACTATTAAACAAAAACATAATTTGCAGAACAAATTAAAAAACAAAATTTATTTCCTGCTCTATTTAAGCCCGAGAAGGGACAGATATTAAGATATTTGATTTATTTATTTCTACATTTAGTATTAAATTTTTGTATCAAATAATTTAAATTATGTGAACATTAAAAAAATAATAAAAAGGAAATTCAAACAATATGATACTTAAAAACCCTAAATCTAGATTCCGTTCAAACGAAATCGAAATAAATCTTAGACTTTTTCTGAACATTTGCTTTTTAGATGTATCTATTTTTTTTTATCTATACCTACCATAAACATTATACAAAATCTGCAAAACAAATATTTGCAAGTTAAGTTTGGAAAAAAATCTAAGATTTATTTCGATTTCGTTTGAACGGATCTAAGATTTAGGGTTTTTAAGTATTATATTGTTTGAATTTCCTTTTTATTTTTTTAATGTTCACATAATTTAAATTATTTGATACAAAAATTTAATACTAAATGTAGAAATAAATAAATCAAATATCTTAATATCTGTCCCTTCTCGGGCTTAAATAGAGCAGGAAATAAATTTTGTTTTTTTAATTTGTTCTGCAAATTATGTTTTTGTTTAATATCTCAAGTTTTTTAATAACTACTGCATTCAGATGAGCTCATTTCAAAATGAACTGAGGGTACCATCATCAGGACTTCCTTTATGTGGTATCGTATCACAATTACCGATGTAATTTACCCAGGGACATAGCTAGAAGTGAATTAGGGGGGGGGGGGGTACGCTGAAGAGAACGTCTGAGGTGCTTATATTTCTCTCTCTCTTCCTCTGACGCAAAAAAATATATTAGTGCATTTTCACATTGTAAGTTCCATGTTTCTTATTAAATTGTTGCAATAGCTCCATTTTATGCTAAAAAAGAATATGGTGATGAAAAATTTGAGTGTATAATTAATTTAAGATTAAACATCATGTTGGCTTCATTTGTGCAAGCAGGATGAGCGAGTGTTGAAGCACTTTAGTTACAATTTAGCAATTCTGCAAAACTGTGAAAGGGCCTCAAAGATAAATTAGATTTTTGAACAAAATTTTATTTGATGAAATACTAACTATTACGTTTACAACTACGTAGGAATTTCTGATTTATCTCTCCAAATCTATACCATACCGTTCACCTAGACTCCAAAACCACCCCCAATTAAAAGCTCTATCTATCTCCGTGGTATCTACGTTAGATTTTCATTTCCCCATTGGGTTTTGCACAGATTTTCATTGATCCATTTTCAAATCGTTAATTTTTTTTTTTACATCTAGAACTGAATTCTGAACATGTTTCCTGTCTTGATACCAAATATTTCAAAATCTCTGTTTCATTTCCAATATGACGTCATAAATGTCTAGTATAATTCTAGACATTCACCTCTAGAAAATATAATATTCCTCCAACAATATCTCAAGACATAGTATCAATAAAATGTATTTTTTTTATATTACGTCATGTTTATTTATTTTCTGTATTTCTTCACTTAGAAGCTTCTTGATAAATAAATCAATGTTTGAATTGAAATTCTGCCCAAAATTGAAATTTAACATCGACAGAACTTCAAACCGTTATCGGAACTCTGGGCAGGGTTCAGCGTAGAAAAGCTAGGGATATATGTCATATATGCAATACATTGGCGCGATTGGAACAAAATGGATATTATATGCCTCACATGCTAACCTGGCTATCGTTGTTTATTTTACTAATAAATTGTTTATTTTCAATTACTTTTATTTTAAAAAAATATGTAGATCGTTTGTTCCATAGTTATTATTAACCTTTTTTTATTTATCTTTATTTTCCTTTTTAAATATTAGAAAATAATTAAAAAATACATATGTGATATGTATTTGAAAACGAAATTTTCGCCAAATTGGCGTCAGAAAAAAACTGCGCCAACATGGTAAGTATTAGACATCTGTGCATAAAGGTGACGCATTATGAATATTCCAAATGTGCTTGAATTTTATTAACTCATAGAGATAGCGAATCAAAAGTTTTATAAAAATGGTACTACTCTATACGGTCGACGAGATCGTCGACCAATTTCGCCAAATTCTACAAATCGCCAAACTAATAGCCAAATTATACATGTTGACATAATTTGTATTTTAAATAACGAAAAATCAAATAATTAGTAGAATATTAATAAAAATACAAATTAAAAGCCGAAATAAAAATCACTTAATGACATTTTAAACACGTGAATCGTATTTAATGTTATTGAATGTGACATTAACGACCATCCATTATTGGCATTTAATCTTATAGTTTGGCGATAATTTTTTGGTCGACGGGATAACCTAGTAGTACCATAAAAATATTAACTTAAAGTATGAAAAACAGCTATTTTTCAACAGAAACTATTTGCGATATTTTAAAAATTAAATCGGGTAGGGTTTTATTATATTAAAATCATCGGAATAATGAATTTAATACAAGTTAATTCGGTACTTGGTTATCCCTTCAACCATTCCGCCAAATTATATAAGTTGCCAAACTAATAGCCAAATTATACATATTGGCATTTTTTTTTTATAACAAAAGTACAAAAAAAATGGATAAAACACTAGTAAAAAGTAGAAATAAAATCATTTGTTGACATCTCTAAATACGTATAGGTATTTAATGTCATTGAATGTGACATTCACGATCATCCATTACTGGTATTTTATCTCATAGTTTGGCGATAGTTTTTTGGTCGACGGGTTAACCAAGTAGTACCGTTGATTTAAAATTGATTTTATCCAATGATTAATTATTTGTAACATTACAAATTTAGGTAACGATTTTAAAAAATCACCAAATCGGGAATTAAAAAAATATATTTGTAAACATTGTTTATACTTGTTTACATTGGATTTGAATATTTACGTTGATAGAATTGGCTAATTTATTGCAGTGCCGAAAAGTTTTATACCAAGTAGTTGACGATTCTGCGGTTTAGCCTTAAAAAATTGCTATGTTTGAAGACCCAGTTCTGCAGATTTACTAGTTTCATAACATACCAAGGATGAAATACTATTATTCTCAAATACTATTATTTTTGAAAATTTTTATTCACCTAAATTTATTTTGATTTTCTTCGAACATATAAGACGAAGAAATTTTTAAAAATGTGGTGTAAGTACGAAATCCCGGCGCAAATGTCATATATACACTGAATTTGGTGCATTTTTTTTTCTTATTTATTCCAATGTGTCAAAAAACTCTTTTTCATATATTAGCTGTATTAGACCAGTTACATATATATACTTAAGTTATTTTCTATTATTTTGCAGAGACAACAGGTAGAAAAAGTTTAATTTACTTATTTTCTGTATTTCTTCTGTTAGAAGCTTCTTGATCAATGTTTGAAAATGTCCTTTTATTTTAAAAATCATGCTTCATTTTGCTTTCTGTTGACGATTCCTGTATTTGTACGAAATGTTTGCAAATCTCCGTTTCATTTCTAATATGACGTCGTAAATAAGTAGCGGATAGAGACAGCTTAATGCAACAATGTTAAAACTTAGATTGCATAACGAAACGGGGAAAAAATCAAAAAATCCCTACCCGGTTTTGACAAGTTGTTTTCTTGGTATTGATGTTCGTTTCGGTTACTTTCCCCTGTATTTTCCATTGTATTGTGTGCATTTATATTTTCTTTTTCTCATAATTTTATTACTCTTAATATTATAACGTGAAATGTTAATACGATAGAGCATTCCTATATCAAAAATACTTTTTCTTATTTAAAAATTAGCATAATATTTATATTTTATAAACATTAGAAAAATATTTCAATAATTTATCGCGTATTTTTGAACAAACGCATGCATACTTTAATAGTTTGATTCCGGCGTTAGTAATCCCGGCATTAACCAGTTTTGTCCATTTTAGAAATTTTTTCAATGCGACTTTCGTGCATCCAGTAATGTCTTTTCTTGTTGGGTTTTAAATGGGCGCGCGGAGCTCATAAGAGCATTGACCGCGGCACTGACGAGTTTTATGTAGGGGGAACTGGGGTACATTGATACATGGGGCACATTGATACACCCCCTCTACCGCTCACAGGGTCATTACAGGAAGTTTCACAACAGCTCCAAAAGATGATGCTAGTGTATTCAACTACATACAGAAAATCTTGGAATGATTCAGTAGTTTGATGAAATGGGACGGGTGATTTATTGTTTTTGTTGTTCAAAAGTAAATATGAGTTGTACAATTGAAATGCTATTATACAACTGTTCCAGTATTTTCAACCAAAATGAATACTGTCCCTAGTAAGTACAGCTACTCTTTATCAGTTCTTCATTATTTATTGTTAGATATATTATGAAGTGTTGGATTTGAGACTCATTTTATTCAAAATCGCTGTATGGGGCACATTGATACAGTCTATGACGGGGCACATTGATACAGCCTAAATCCTTTAATAGTTCATATTTTCATTATCTTTTATTTTTTTTTTTACCATACACTCCTTAATCCAACCTTTTTTTCCACGAAAAATTTCTAATATTAGTTTTTATTGAAGTGAAATAGCTCTAATTTCTTTATATTAGAACATTTTATAGTATTTTTGAAAACAGAAGACGTAGGAACTTACCCAGCATCTAGTGCTAGTAGAACTAATAAAAGAAAAGGACGCCATTCTGGCAAATCTCGAATTTATATCGATTCTCCAGAGAAAAAAGTATTTTCGACATGCGAAATGTTAAGTAAGGGAAACAAACTGCAGAACAGAAAATGATACTTATATTATAAACAGAATTTTTAATATAATTATCCTTTATTTTCTGTTTATGAACCTATTTATAAACAGAAAAACTGGTAATTTTTTCATCTTTCATAAGAAAGAAGATAATGCTGGGGTTGAAGTGCTAGATATGACAAAGTTACCACAGCCAACAATCAGACAAGAAACAGCCAGAACATCAGGTCATAATATATTTAATTTTGATTGCTTTAATATTGCTTAAAAATAAATTGTGGGTGATTTGAATTTTTATAAATAAATATAAAATGGTTTTCTAATTACTTTTCTATGAAAAATATGCATTGGTATTATTTTGTCGTCATTTTTCTCAAACGTATCAATCTGCCCCGGGGATGGGGCACATTGATACAAATCACTTTTTTTGATTTTTTTAAAATTACATGCAAAAATACTATATAAAACAATGATTGTACATTTTTATAACATACTACACAAGTTTTGCTGTCACCTCATGGAAAAAAAACTTGAATTTTCTACTTTCTTGACACCAAAAAAAATCTTAGAAAAAAACTGTATCAATGTACCCCAGTTCCCCCTACTTTAGAGACTGCTGCACAGCTAGTTTCATGCATCTAGTGATTTTTTTTTTTTTTTTTTGGGTTTAAATGGGCGCGCAGCGCTCATACGTACGTTAGTGACTACGGCATTGACGAGTTTCGCGCACTTTTGAGATTGCTACACAGCGAGTTTCGTGCACTTTAGAGATTGCTACACAGCGAGTTTCGTGCACTTTAAAGATTGCTACACAGCGAGTTTCGTGCATCCAGTGATGTTTTTTGGTTTAAATGAGCGCGCAGCGCTTATACGTACGTTAGTGACTGTGGCATTGACGAGTTTCGTGCACATTACAGATTGCTGCACAGCGAGTTTCGTGCACGTTAGAGATTTCTACATAGCGAGTTTCGTGCATCCAGTGATTTTTTTTGGTTTTAATGAGCGCGCAGCGCTTATACGTACGTTAGTGACTGTGCATTGACGAGTTTCGTGCACATTACAGATTGCTGCACAGCGAGTTTCGTGCACTTTAGAGATTGTTACAAAGCGAGTTTTGTACACTTTAGAGATTTCTACACGGCGAGTTTCGTGCACTTTAGAGATTTCTACACAGCGAGTTTCGTGCATCCAGTGTTTTTTTTTTGTTTAAATGAGCGCGCAGCGCTCATACGTAGGTTGTTGACTGCGCATTGACGAGTTTCGTGCACTTTAAAGATTGCAGCACAGCGAGTTTCGTGCACTTTAGAGATTGCTGCACAGCGAGTTTCGTACATCCAGTGATGTTTTTTGGTTTAAATGAGCGCGCAGCGCTCATACGTACGTTAGTGACTGCGGCATTAACGAGTTTCGTGCACTTTACAGATTGCTGCACAGCGAGTTTCGTGCACTTTAGAGATTGCTACACAGCGAGTTTCGTACATCCAGTGGTTTTTTTGGTTTAAATGGGCGCGCAGCGCTCATACGTACGTTAGTAACCGCGTCATTGACGAGTTTCGTCCATTTTAAAGCCTGCTGCACAGCCAGTTTCTTGTGCCCAATGAAGTTTTTTTTTTTGTTTCGTTTTAATAGGCGCGCAGCGTTTAGGAATCATCATTGGAACTGTTCACGTCGTTAATTCCCTGCCGAAAATTCCGTGTTTTGATTCGTGAGACTTTTTAGATTTCTGAAAATTCAGTTCGTTCGAGAGTGCTTGTCACTAAAATCGCCAAAATCCAGTGTCTGGTTTGGTTTAGGATTATGTCATTAATATTTGAATACAATGCGTTATAATTATTAATATTCTAATATTAAAAAGATTATAATATGCTTTCATTGTACATTTCTATAAAATAGCAATTAAAATCATCCTTAAAAAATAAAATTGAAGAAATAATACCTTTATTATAACCTTTATCTAAGTTTATAAGTATAATATCACTTTAACATAAATACCAAGAAAACAACTCGCCGAAACCATGTAGGGATTTTTTCATTTTTTTCCCCATTTCATTACTCAGTCTAAGTTTTAATATTATTGCATTAAGCTGTCTCTATCCGCTACTTCGTAAATATACCATTTTAAATTCTTACAAAAGAAAAAAAAATCAATTTTATTTTTTATTTATCACGTAAAAATGATTAATTGCTACAGGAAATATGACCATTGACTTCTGTATATTTTTTTTGATTGAAGGGAATTATTTTTTAAACAATTAGATCCTTTGAAGAAAATTTGTGGAAGCGCGTACAAAATGTGGGAAAATGTCTAGTAAATAACTCGTTCAATGTTAAATTCCGTATTAAAATAACATTACGGAGTCACACTGGAAATAAATAAAGAATAGCACTACCGTGCTATGCTTTAATACCTCACGCTCATTTTTAAGTAATAACCACCTATAATTCCTATTTTTTTCTAGCATGGAATTAGTTTAGGTATGGTGTACAAAAATAATACAAATATGTATTGTGAAAGTAAGTTAACAACATTAAAAAAGCTTACAGTTTGCTCAACTATTTTCCAAGTGACAAAATAGCTTAAATGTGGTTTTTTGCCATCCAAACCTAAATTAAAACAAGTAAGAAAAATCATGCGTTAAGCATAGATTATGAAGCACTTTCCAACACTTAATGAAATCTTTAACAAAACTTTATTATTTAGGGAAATAATAGTGTATAGCCAAATATACCCAAATATGAATTCCAGTGCATTAGAACAGCCCTGTATTTCATATGTCAGTTCATATAAGGGGAAAATTTAGCTCAGCAAGAAAATACCTAGTAGCTTGAAATTTCTTTTTCAACAATTCATACTATTAGATGGAAACATACTTGAATACTTTTGTTCAGCCCTGTAGTTTACATTCTACCTTTATTACACGTCAGCTTTAGGCTAAAATTTATTGTAAACTAAAACACTTTTAAAACAACTGAAATCACATTGCCATAAATTATCATTCATAGGCATCCATGTACCGAATTTTTTGCGTGGCCCTGTATATCCCTTTATCTATATTCTGCAAACATTTCTCAGTAAATTGAATGCAGCTCAGCGTAAAAATGCATAGCTTATTTAAGAATCACGTTTAAACAATTCATGCTCATATTCAGTAACGTTGGTGAGCTCTTTTGGGTAGCCCTGTATATCAACTATAACATTTATACAAACCATATAATGTGCATATATTTAGCGAAATACAAACGCGAATATCATAATTAAAATGCATTTCATCCCTCCATCAGCCATCATCGGACACATATGCGGTACTTCGGAAAGAATATACTATTTGAAATCTTTTGCGTGGCCCTGTAAATGCTATGTACTTCATATTATGCAAGACAGTAGCGTATAATTTATATTAAGCTTCATTGACATATATCAATTTTATTATACATGAAAAAGCTCAATATATTTAAAATATGTCACACACAATTCCCTTTTTTCAATTATCTAATGGAATTCTTTTGTGTGTCCCTGTAAATGAATAATAGCTACATTTTCACCTTATATTTTATAGAATGCATATTTTAATACGTTTGACAGGGTATAACATCTTTAAAATTCCTTTGAAACGATTTTTCCCCATAGGCCGTAATGTAATAGGAAACTTTTGATTCGCTCTGTAGATAAACTAATCATGGTAGAAACTTCATTTTCGATAGGACTTGTGCTAGAGTAAACGTCAATAACGTCCTAAAATTTCATGGCAATCCGAGTATATTAACGATTTTTCCCCATGGGCCGTAATGTAATGGAAAACTTTTGATTCGCCCTGTACATAAACTAATCATAATAGAAACTTCATTTTCAATAGGGTTCGTGCTAGGGTAAACGTCAATAACGTCCTAAAATTTCATGGCAATCCGAGTATATTAACGATTTTTCCCCATAGGCCGTAATGTAATGGGAAACTTTTGATTCTCTCTGTAGATAAACTAATCATGGTAGATACTTCATTTTCAGTAGGGTTCGTGCTAGGGTAAACCTCAATAAAGTCCTAAAATTTCATGGCAATCCGAGTATATTAACGATTTTTCCCCGTAGGCCGTAATGTAATGGGAAACTTTTGATTCGCCCTGTAGATAAACTAACCATGGTAGAAACTTCATTTTCAATAGGACTTGTGCTGGGGTAAACGTCAATAACGTCCTAAAATTTCATGGCAATCCGAGTATATTAGCGATTTTTCCCCATAGGCCGTAATGTAATGGGAAACTTTTGATTCTCTCTGTAGATAAACTAATCATGGTAGATACTTCATTTTCAATAGGGTTCGTGCTAGGGTAAACCTCAATAACGTATAAAAATTTCATAGCAATCCGAGTATATTTACGGGAGTTAGAGCGCGGACAGACGGACAGACGGACAGACGGCCATCCGGCCAGACGGACAGACGGCCATCCGGCCAGACGGACAGACAAACCGAATGCATAAGCACTTTTCAACTTTGTTGGAAAGTGCTAAAAATAAAATATAATATTCTGTTTTCGCTAAATTTCCCGTTAGGGGCCCCTTTCCAGTCTCTAGCCGAGGGCCCCCAAAGGAGCCAGTCCGGGCCTGGCCGTCTGTCTCTCCGTTTTTCAACTTGGGTAAATATAGTGGAATTCATACGAAAACAACATACGTTATTGAGATTTACCATAGCATATGCGGCATTGAAAATGGACCAGGCAGCAATTATAGCTGAATCACAGGAGCACTCAAAAGGAAACTTTTTACATTATGGTCTAAGGCGAAAAAATCATTTGTGGTGTATTTTGATAATGTTACATAATAGTAATGAAATTTACATGCATTTTTAAGGTTCAGAAAAACATGGTTACTATAGAATATGTTAAATGTAGTACTTATAGTGTGCGTACAGGGAGCTCAAAAGTATTTAAATATATTATGGTCTGTGAAGAAAAACCATTTGCAACGTATTTTAATAATGTTGTTTTATTAAGGTTATTTTAATAATATTGAAATTGATATCAGGTTCTGAAGTGCACTAAAATAGGATTTCTGTAGAAAATGGGGTGAAAAGATTTAACATTCACTTACAAGACTGTAGAAAAATGTTCGGTAATATAATAGTCTACGGAGAAAAAAAAAATATTCCCAGCGTATTTTAATTGCGTTGCGCTATTTCAAACATGATGAAATTAATATACTGAGATAATCAATACAATGATAAATACTGAAATTTACTACAATAAGTTTGCAGTTAAGTATCATTTGCATCACATTTGTTGTTCATTTACAGAGACGCATAAAAGATTTTGGACCTGTGTTCAGATCTCAGATATTGTATCCAAAGTATGGTCTATTAGAAAAGATTGCTGAAGAGCTTTTTCAATTATCGTATGTATTTGGAAAACTAATGCATCCTGAAGTTCAGCTACATTTGATATAATAAGAGATGTTTGTAGAATTTAAATAAATCATGTATCGGACTATACAATAAACTGGATTGGTCATCAGTGCAATAGCGATTCCCGGAAATATGAATTCAATAATTTGAATCGGGTTTTTTGCTTGAATAATTTAAGCTAAATATGCGATCGTATACATATTTGCACGTAATATACAGGACTGTAAAAAAGAATTCAAGTAAGTTTCTGTCTATAATTAGAAATTGCTAAAGGTGAATTTTAATATTCGTTATACTTTTTCTCACTAAGTAAAATTTTAACATTGTATTTAGAATATTTACAAACACATAGATCATATACACAGCTGCAGAAAAGAATGTCCCGGTGAAGTTATGCATTATGGAAATGTTGGATATTTTTTTTATTACCTAGGTTTAACGCATGATTTTTCTTTCTTTGTTATGGAATTCTGAAATGCAGTACAACATGATTTCTGTACAATTGGGGTGCATTACAGTTGTTCTACAGTATAAGTGGTTACAATTTCATTTTCGCGATTGTTCATATTATCTAACACATTTTCCTTTTATTTGACTGAGTTCTTTAAGTCCCCTATAAAAAAACTATTGCATAGCTTTCTATAAGATAAATAATATATATTTTTTAAATTATTGTTAATGAACCGTTTTGTTTAATTAAAGCGTTTATCTTTTTTTTATTAATGCTACGTGAACGACGTCACGGGTAACAGCTAGTTTTCTATAAATGTTAGTGATATTTCAGAAAATACTGCCCAAATTAGAGATTCAATTGTATGGGAAATGTCTTCATTAGAGAATGACAAATTATAACTAAAAAAATATATACATTTATAGAAAAAAACTGTTTTATTTAAAACACTCTAATATTTATTAATGTCTGCATATTCCATGCACATATAAAAAGACTTTTATGAAATTCATAACTTATTTTCTATAAAGTAAGAAATGGAAAAATTCATTAACTAGGTGATTAACGAAGATTCATTTTTAAGATTTCATATCAAATACCGCTATTCCAAGTACAACGGTACATCTGAAAACAGAACTGGTGTCAAACTAGATACTCATTAGATGACACAACTTGTTTATGAAGATGATTTTATAAATATGTTAATAAAAAGTTCTAAATATTGAACAAAATAATTATTTTATTCTATTGTTTTCACTTTTAAATGATTATTCGCATAATTACTGACTTTAATATGTAATATTATTATGTATGTATTTTTAATCTACGTCTTCCTTCTTTCATGTTATCAATTTCTGTTTATCCTTTTAATGCTTATTGAATAAGCAGAATTTTGAAGTTGAATATTGTATGCGCCAATTCCAATGTCGGAGATTTTGTACACATATGCAATCTACTTTAAGCATACCTTTTGCTTTAACGTAATTTGTAATTTAAAACTTAGCAACTGATTTCAAAACAACCTCATTCTTACAATTTTTTTTTTTTTTTTTTTTTTTTTTTTTTTCTATCATTTGGGATACAAGTTCTCAATGATAAAATTTACTTCATTAAATGTTATTTCAGACAATATATCTCCTCATGAATTCTGAGAGAGAGAGACAGGCTAAGAATATTATTGATTTTGGATGCAAGAAAGGGTAAAATTATCATTTGATAGTAAAAGTGAAGTACATTCTTCATATTTTAATATAAATATCTTACCATCCTGACTTACTGAAAATCAATTTGATGTGCATTAGGATAAAAAAATATAGTGCAATTTCATAATTTGTGTGTGTGTGTTAAAATAAGTTTTTCAAGTTTAAAAATACATTTAAAAGAAAATAATGACTAATGAGCTCCTGTATTTTAAATTATATATAATCAAAAGTTATTTTATTTATCGAAAAAAATTTTGGTATTCGGTCTAAAAGTTGGCCGAATATTCGGTATTCGGCTAAATCACTATTCGTCCCATCCCTAGTAAATAAGAAATATTTGTGGCTGAAATGCAGGCCTTCCTATGCAGAAAATGAATATAAAACATGTGCAATTTAAAATTTGATAATACATGGTAGTCACTTAGAAATAGTCAAAAGAAAAAAAAAAGATAAATATATTTTGATCGGGAAAAATGACAATTTGAAATTGATAAAGATCAGAATTTTCAAATACTTCTTGTGTATTTTGCTATTACAGAGAAATAAAAAATTTCACCAACTTTCAATAAGTTACTAATGATTATATCAATAATCTTCTTATGAATTTTAAAGATAAATGTGAGAGATTGTAGTCTCTTCAAGCGTTTTGGGAGCAATAATTATTCATTTCACATATTTTAACTTATTAAAAGTTTAATTTTCTGTCAGAAATGTTTTTTTAACATAATTCTATAAATGCAACGAGGCTATGCATTTTGGTCTCTGTGCCAAAAAGAATTTTGTCGTGGTTTTCCATCTTATCCCAATGTTAAAGTAAAGTTATAAAATCGGCATTTTTATCTTTACAAAATCTCGTTAAGATTGATTTACCTTTAGCATTTTACAAATAATTCATCTTTTTAAGATATTAAATGTTGGTGGAAAAATTTTGGACACTAAATTTTCGTTCTATGTTTAACACAAGTAGCATTCAAGATTTTCATCCTTATCAATTTAAATAGCCATTTTCTCATAACAACACATTTTTCTTCTGTTTTCCCGTTCCGAATATCTTTATTTTTTTACATAAATTATTTGATTTTAAAATTTAAAATGTATGTGCCATCATCACACTGCATCACATATTTACTGTTTAGGGTACCTATGTTAGATCCATAGATATTTACTGTCTCCTATTGCCTTTTCTCATGATACTTAAAATTTATAAATTTTAAAAAGTTGATAATACCTCTTTTAGGGATATTTTTCTGGTTAAATATGCTCAAAATAGTCAAAATTTATATAACTTCATATGTAAATCATTTCATTTCATTTGAGAATCAATTAATTTTCAATTTTTATATAATTTCATATGTAAGAAGTTCCTTGTTTAAAGATATAGCAGATCACATAGAAGTAAAAAATTTTGTTCAATACACAATTGAAAATGTTGCAAAAAGTTGTGAAATACAATATCACCCAGAAAATTTATAAAGATTTTTAGTACTATTAAAACTTGTAATATTTCAAAAAATTATTTTAATAATTATTCTGGTGTAAATTATAGTTTAAACTTTTGACTGCAACATTTTAAAAATTTAATAAAAAACTGATTTTTAAAATTTTATTTGTAATCCATTTATTTTTAGTCTGCAACAATACTTTTCCATTTCAAAAAAATGCATAGCAAATGATTGAGTAAAATATTTGGAATTACCTCCATTAAAAATAAAACAAGTAAGAAAAATCATGCGTTAAGCATAGATTATGAAGCACTTTCCAACACTTAATGAAATCTTTAACAAAACTTTGTTATTTAGGGAAATAATAGTGTATAGCCAAATATACCCAAATATGTATTCCACTACTTTTGAACAGCCGTGTATTTCATATGTCAGTTGATATAATGGGAAAATTTAGTTTTGGAAGAAAATACCCAGTAGCTTGAAATTTCTTTTTCAGCATTTCATACTATTAGATGGAAACATACTTGAATACTTTTGTTCAGCCCTGTAGTTTACATTGTACCTTTATTACACGTCAGCATTAGGCTAAAATTTATTGTTAAACTAAAACACTTTTAAAACAACTGAAATCACACTCTCATAAATTATCATTCATAGGCGTCCATGTACCGAATTCTTTGCGTGGCCCAGTGTATCCTTTTATCTATATTCTGCAAACATTTCTCAGTAAATTGAATGAAGCTCAGCGTAAAAATGCATAGCTTTTTTAAGAACCACGTTTAAATAATTTACGCTCATATTCAGTAACGTTGGTGAGCTCTTTTGGGTAGCCCTGTATATCAACTATAACATTTATACACACCATATAATGTGCATATATTTAGCGAAATATAAACGCGCATATCATAATTAAAATGCATTTCATCCCTCCATCAGCCATCATCGGACACATATACGGTACTTCGGAAAGAATGTACTATTTGAAATCTTTTGTGTGGCCCTGTAACTGCTATGTACTTCATATTATGCAAGACAGTAGCGTATAACTTATATTAAGCTTCAGTGACATTATCAACTTTATTATAAATGAAACAGCTTAATATATTTAAAATATGTCACACACAATTCCCCCTTTTACCATTATCTAATGGAATTCTTTTGTGTGGCCATGTAAATGAATAATAGCTACATTTTCACCATATATTTTTTAGAATGCATATTTTAATATGTTTGACAGGGTATAACATCTTTAAAATTCCTTTGAAACGATTTTTCCCCTGTAAAAAAATATATATCATGTCTTCAAATCAAGGTTTCTCATTCGAAAATATCAAGGTCGAGTAAATCATGTTTCGAATATGTAATCATAAATAATCTATAAAAACAATCTAAAATCAAAGGAATAATCTATCGTATTAATCCCCAATGTATATCATAAGTGAAATCGAAACTGAAGAAATCTTCTTCGAACGTTTCTTTAACTAATTATTTAATGAGATAAAAATAGATATTTACAGTTCTTTGTACATATTTACACAACTTTAAATCATCTTGGAGACACAATGCTCCGATTCATATCTTTTCTCAAATTAATTGTCACATCTTTTATCTAAATCAAAACATTCGAATCAAAACGGAAATCGGCTACACTCTGTTTACAAACTTCAGAGTGTTCTAAAAGTGGAAGTGGAAGTTAAAGAAATTGCATAGCGCGTAGCGCCATCTAACTGCAATTCTTTTTCTTCACACTCCCCACCTGAACTCTTACAGAGTTCATCAATAAATTCTATTATGAAAATAAAACATTTTCATATCAGTATTTTCAATAATCTAATAAAATTTTCATATCAGTGGTTCAGTAATCTGATACAATTTCAAAATTCAAATGCAAATATCAGTTTCAAATACAAATATCAATTTCAAATTCAAAATATCAATTAATTCTAAGCAAATCTAACAAAATCAATTAATTATAAACAAAAAAGTATAAAATTCAAACAATATAATAAATCAAAAATATTACCTGCAATTAACACAATAAAAATGACAATCTTTTTCAAACAGTTAATATACTTACTTATGCTAAGCTTCAAATAATACTGCATTCAAAGTAAACAGAATAACTATAAAGAAAGAAAACTTTTAGAGTTCTAAAAGAGATAAAAAAGAAAGAAAGTCTATTAATGTTCATTAGTCCATAATTTCTAATGGATATAAATGTTGTACAGATCTTTTCAGCACTCCATTGGCTGTCTTTATTTCATAAGAGCGAATGTTGTTGTCTCTGCCTGGAATCGCTCTCTGAATTTTGCCAAGTTTCCAGAGAAGTTTATTTTTTATATCGCCTTCGATCAAGACAACATCACCCACTTTTAGTGGTGTATGTGAATTGGGATTTTTCGATGAATGGAATGTTCTTAAATCTAGAAGATATTGTTTTTTCCACTTCGACCAAAGTTGTTTTAGTAGTAATGATTGGTATCTTTTTCTTTTGAGAAGTGCCGATCTTTTTGAACCATTTTCAATTACATCGAAAAAGTTAATAGGAAGTGAAAGTTCTTTACCAAAATTCAAAAAATCCATTGGAGTGAGAGGATGAGGTTCATCATATTCGTTATACACATATGTCAAAGGACGCAAGTTGAGGATAGCTTCTACTTCAACCAGTAGTGTCGACATTTCTTCATAGCTCAATAGAGCTTTTCCAGTAATCTTTCGTAGACACTCCTTGACTGATTTCACAAGCCTCTCGTAGAAGCCTCCCCACCATGCAGCTCTTTCAATGATGTTTTTCCAAACGATTCTTTCTCTTGCAAGAAATTTCAAAAAGAGATTGTTGGAAATGACGTTGTATAAATTATCGACTTCTTGTTTAGCTTTTTTAAATGTCTTCGCGTTATCTGAATAAATGACTTTACAATTTCCTCTTCGAGCTAAGAATCGTCTAAAAGCAAGGAGGAAAGAATCTGTAGTCATGTCGGTAACAAGTTCTAGATGCAAAGCTCTGGTAACGCCGCAGGTGAATAAAACAATGTAAGACTTTTTTATTTCACCGAAGTTTTTCACGTAAATAGGTCCCGCAAAATCTAATCCACAAATTGAAAATGGGGGAGCTTCATTCACTCTATCTTTAGGTAGGGGGGCTGTGATTTGGTCTGCAGGTTTACAAAGATATTTTTGACAAATGAGGCACTTTTTAATGAGGCTTTTCACTAACTGGCTTCCTTTTGGAATCCAATATCGAGATCTAATTTTCGTCAAAGTGTGGGCAATTCCTGCATGCATCATCTTTTCATGATCTTGACGTACAATCAGCGTCGTTAACCAGGAATGTCTAGGCAAAATGATTGGATGTTTTTCTTCTGTTGGAAGATCACAAAATTCTAGTCTTCCTCCTAAACGTATGATTTCTGATTCATCTATAAATGGAACAAAGTTGAATAGGGGTGAATTCTTTTCTACTGAATTATTATTTCTAAGAGACTCAAATTCTTCTTTAAAAAATTGTTTCTGTTCACTTCGTATTAAGTATTTTTCAGCTTCTAGTAATTCTTCAGTTGTTAGTGGACCGCTAACTTCAGTAGATTTTTTCAGCTTTATTATAAATCTTTTTACCCAAGCAGTTGTTCTTACTACTTTCTCCAAATTGCTAAATTTTTCTATACAGATAGGATTTTTAATCTCTTCAGTTATACACTCGCACTGCAATATGTCATTGGGTTTTTTCCTGTATTCTAATTCATCTTCATCAATTATTTCTTTATCTTCAGATTTCGGCCAAAATTCAGAGGGTAAACTAAGCCATTTTGGCCCAAGTAACCAAGTAGGATTATTGATGAATTTGGAGACTTTTGCTCCTCTTGAGACAAGGTCTGCGGGATTGTCTGCCCCTGGGCAATGATGCCAATCAGAAGGGGATGTCAGCTTACGAATTTCTTCAACACGATTCCGCACAAATGGTTTGAATTTTTCAGGCAATCCTTTAATCCAAAAGTATGTAATTTTAGAGTCCGTCCAATAAATGCATGGAATTTTTAGATGTAGCGCCTTCAAAATGCTGCAGCTTAATTTAGCTGAACATAATGCAGCCATCAATTCCAGTCTTGGTAAAGTGAGAGTTTTTAAAGGAGCCACTCTGTTTTTAGAAGCTACGAAAACTGTTCGAACGTCTTTTTCAGAGGTCGATATACGTAAATAGGCAATTGTGCCAAAGGCTATTGTACTTGCATCGGAAAATAAATGCAACTGCAAATTGGCAATTTTCTCGTTTGGAATTTCGAAAAAATAATGTCGAGGAATAGACAATTCAGATATTTGAGGAATTTCACTACACCAGTCTTTCCAAAGAGAGATTAAATCTTTTGGGATGGTCTCATCCCAATCTACGCCTAATGACCAATTTTTTTGCAGCAAACATTTTATTCTTAATGTGAAGGGTCCTAAAAATCCAATAGGATCAAACACTCGACCCAAAACTTGCAAAATATACCTCTTTGTGTCAATTCTTTTAGAAGCAAACGCCGCCAATTCACGAGTGTCAAAATACAAAAAATCATTTAGACTGTTCCATGCTATTCCTAAAACTTTGTAAGGAACATTTTCTGTTTCAGATGCTTCCAAATTATCACTGGAAATTACATCATTATTTTTCCATAATTCTTTTAAGGACTTTGAATTAGTGTGCCACTTATGTAATGTCATACTAGCTTCTTTAAAAATAGCTATAGACTCTAATGTAGTGGATAAAGCTTGCTCGACAGAAGATTGACTTCCAATTACATCATCTACATAAATATTTTCATTTAAAAACTCGACAGTTTCTGGATATTTTTTGATATATTTCTTTAAGTGGTGTTTTATTGTGGCTGCTAACAAAAATGGACTACAATTTACCCCAAATAAAACTCTAGTAAATCTATATATTTGAGGAAGGTTAGATTCATCAAAAGGGTCTTCTGAAAACAAAAATCGAGATACATCTCTGTCTTCTTCATCTACTAATATCTGCAAAAACGCTTGTTTTAATCGGTTGTAAAGGCAATTGGATTTAATCGAAATCGTAACAAAATATCAAAAATTTCAGGGTACAAATTCGGACCTGGGTGAAGACAGTTATTGAGAGATTGTGAATTTAAATCATGAGCTGATGCATCAAACACAATCCTTAATTTACTTGTTACGCGGTCTCTTCTTATCACTTCTCTGTGAGGTAAATAAAATTCAACATGCCCCTTATCTTCTGAATTAGGAACTAATTCTACGATTCCCTGTTTTAAATAATCATTTAATACATCTTTATATTCAAAAAACAACTGGGGATTTCTAACAAATCTTCTATTTAATTTAACTAATCGAGATTCTGCAATTTTTCTGTTATCATCCAGACCCCCTTTCTCCAGTTTCCAGGGCAATTTAACTTTATATCTTTTGTTTTCATATTTAATATCGCGTTCAAAATTTTTCATTATTTCATTTTCAAAAGGGTCAGAATCTTGTTTAATATTAATAAGTCCTGAAGTTTCAAGATCCCAAAATTTTTTTATTTGATCAGAAATTAAGTGTTCTTCAATAATTACGTTTAAAATCAATGAAGATTGGTTTCCGCTTTTTCTACCTTGGAGGCACCAGCCAAAGATGGTTTCAACAGCAACAAGATTTTTGTTTAAATGTTTTATGTTACCTGTTACTATATCATAATAGTAATCGACTCCTATTAGAAGGGAAATAGGGTCTTGACATTGTGGTGAGTCAGCAAGGGTTAAATTCTGTAAAATACTCATTTCACCAAATTCTTTTACTTCTGGGGGAGGGATATCAGAACCAGATATTTCGTCTGTTACCAATGCTTCTATTTCTAAATTAGACTTCGAAAAATGTTTATTTTCTAATTTAAGTTTAACAACATCATAATTTTTCTCAATTGGGATTTTACTTCCGAATGTGAATACCGATAATTTTTCCTTTCTCAATATTTTAAGTTGTAATTTATCAGCAATTTCTCGAGTTAAAAAGGTTCGCATTGCAGCAGTATCCAATAATAATCGAACAGAAACTTCTTTATTTTTATTTTTTACTTTCGCACAGCAAATTTGTAAGAAAATTCGGTTTTTTCCAATACACGAAATAGCCGAAATAATTTCATTAGTTGTTTCATTTTGTGCATTCGCTGTTTCCAAATTTCTATCTGTACAACTTGTTTTATTTGGTGAATTAGATTGTTTACAAATAGCTCTGTTATGTCTACCCTGACATGTCGTACATCGTATCTTAGAAACACAGTCCTTAATTCGGTGTTTTGGCAAAAGGCAGAGGTAACATCTACCTTGCGATTTCAAAATATTTTTCTTTTTATCAAGATCAAAAACATTGCATATTTCTGACGAATGATTACTCTTACAAAAGATGCAACTTTGTTTCTCTGTATTCTTTTTGTCTGAAACTGTAGTCATTAATTCATGCGTGGATGAAAAGTTTAATTCTCTTTTAGGAGATTTCGTAAATTTTTGTTTGTTTACTTCTAATCTATTTGAATTTGAAAATGAAAAAGCCAATTCGCGACTTTTAATTTCGGTTTGCAAGAAATTTAGTAATTTGTTTATATCAGGGTTGCATGAAGATTTAATGTTTTGCTTGTTAAATTCCAAATTTAAATCTGATGGTAGCAATTTTAAAACTACGGCTAAAAGCATAGAGCTGTAAGCCTGTGGTTCGAGTCCCAAAGTGGTCAATGATCTTACATTAATTTCAATATCATCATGAAGTTTCTGTAATTTTGAAGTATCACTAGATTTATAAACCGGAGATAAATTTAACAATTTATTTAAATGATGATTGATTATCATATCTTTATTCCCAAACCTATTTTCAAGAATTTTAAGTGCTACATCATAATTTGATTCCGAAACTTCTAAGCCTTCTATGGCGTTTAAAGCAGATGAACCTAAGTAACTTCGCAAATAATTGTATTTTTCAATTTTTGTCAGTGAATTATTATCATTTATCGATACTTTAAAAGTATTCCAAAAGTTGGTGAATTGCGTGCAATCGCCATAAAATTTCTGTATATTCAATTTTGGAAGTTTCACAAATTTATTTTCATTATTGGGGGTAGAATCATTAACCGAAATATTGTTCAAAGGAATAATGTTTTTATTTTCTTTAAGTTTCTTTTCAGCGCGAAAATTTGTTAAGGATATTTTGTCTGCATAGTCATATACTGTATTCATTTCATTCTCATATTCGTCTAAATTCAAAAGTGGTTCTATTTTTTCATTTATTTCATCTAAATTACATGATTTAATTTTTAATTGGTTAACAGATTCTTCAAGAGAATCAATATTAACGGTATCATTTTTTAATATAGTCTCTATATTATTTATTAGTTTCGTAACAGAACTTCTTAAAATTGTTCTGTTTTTCTTTAGCTTTTCTAGGTCAGCCATAATTAACACATCAAAATAAAATTATAAAACTCTTACCTTTAAAAATCTTCGCAATCAATAATAATCTTCTGTATTTATCATATTTCAATTTCGTTCCCGGCCTCTATATGCACCATTGAAAAAAAATATATGTCTTCAAATCAAGGTTTCTCATTCGAAAATATCAAGGTCGAGTAAATCATGTTTCGAATATGTAATCATAAATAATCTATAAAAACAATCTAAAATCAAAGGAATAATCTATCGTATTAATCCCCAATGTATATCATAAGTGAAATCGAAACTGAAGAAATCTTCTTCGAACGTTTCTTTAACTAATTATTTAATGAGATAAAAATAGATATTTACAGTTCTTTGTACACATTTACACAACTTTAAATCATCTTGGAGACACAATGCTCCGATCCATATCTTTTCTCAAATTAATTGTCACATCTTTTATCTAAATCAAAACATTCGAATCAAAACGGAAATCGGCTACACTCTGTTTACAAACTTCAGAGTGTTCTAAAAGTGGAAGTGGAAGTTAAAGAAATTGCATAGCGCGTAGCGCCATCTAACTGCAATTCTTTTTCTTCACCCCATAGGCCGTAATGTAATGGGAAACTTTTGATTCGCCCTGTAGATAAACTAATCATGGTAGAAACTTCATTTTCGATTGGATTTGTGCTAGGGTATACATCAATAACGTCCTAAAATTTCATGGCAATCCGAGTATATTAACGATTTTTCCCCATAGGCCGTAATGTAATGGAAAACTTTTGATTCTCTCTGTAGATAAACTAATCATGGTAGATACTTCATTTCCAATAGGGTTCGTGCTAGGGTAAACCTCAATAACGTATAAAAATTTCATTGCAATCCGAGTATATTTACGGGAGTTAGAGCGCGGACAGACGGACAGACAAACCGAATGCATAAGCACTTTTCAACTTTGTTGGAAAGTGCTAAAAACGCCCACGCCCCACTTTAAGAACCACTACTTTAAGGGTTAATATTTCGGCTTATTTCCGACATTTTTATTTTTTAATTATTATTAAGAATGCTTTTATGCTTTTTCTACGATAGGGAACCTTAACTTTCCCCAAAACTTTTGCTGAATGCCCACAAATCGAAATTTGAGTGTAGCGAAAAATATGTTTTTTCAAAAAACTATGTGACCTAGGATAATCGCTATAGTTTTCCTGAAAGGTTTAAATTAATGTCTAAAACTTCTAATTTTTCCATAATTTTAGTTTCAGTAGATTTGGAAATAAATGGGAGTGAACATATATTTGCACTACATTTTCGACGATATTTCTTTACCTAAAACTAGAAGAAATATAATCTCTAATTTTTTCATAATTTTAGTTTTAGTAGATTCGGAAATAGATGGGGCAATGGGGGTGAACACATTTTTGCACTACATTTTCGACGATATCTCTTAAAATACATTACATATTAAAGAAATGTATTTTTCAGTTCAGTGTTACAAAAGCTTTTAATCGACACACTGGCATCATTGTTTACCACTCGCAGAACCTGCGATACCGCGGTCTCCCACTTCAAGACTATACTGCTGAGAAGGAGGGATAGAAGACCCGAACACGGAAGATCTCACCATAAAAATGTAAAATCGATTTTGTTTAGTTAAAGACATTAACCAGTGGGACCTGGAGGTGTTGGGCGTTTAGTACACTGGACAACCTGGCGTGGCTTGGAATCCACTCATTGCTCTCAGTGTGCCATTAAAAAAGTTTTTTTCATAATATCTCATCGAATTTACCTCAAATTACGAATGCTGTAAAATAAAAGTGTACTTGTTATGTTTTATATACAATTTGCATTTAACTTTTTCGTTATCTTTGTTTATATTATGCAGTTTTCCAGTGGAAGTTTAGATCTTCATGAAACGAAAGCAATAATGAAGATTGTTTGAGTGAGAAGTAACTTGTTTGTAAGAGAAATTTGAGATGACAGCTTTACATGAGATATGTGTTTACTCATCCAAAGATTTCTGAGAAAAAAGAAGGAAAGAATTTTGTGGAAAAAAAAGGAAAGGAAAAGAAAAGAAAGAAAAGAAAAAAGACGATATGGCCCTGGCTGGCTTGTTTCCGTACACTTGAACTCCCCCTTTTCACATTTCGAACAGTTTCTGTGGTAAAAGTAGGTGTTAGGGGATTGAGACCTATCCTACCACCCATGCAGATAAATATTTTGCACTCTCATTTTGTTACACGCATCTGTTTCGATGTTCTTGCCAGAAGAAGTGAAAGTACTCGAAAGAAAATAGCAAAACTAGTGCCAAGTAGAGATAAGACGGGTTTACCTAGGGATAACAGGCCCTAGCCCGGGCCCGACACGGGCTCGGGGCGATCTATTAATAGGGAACAAATTCAAACAAACACAACAATGAATTTACTTTTAGTTGGCTTTTCTTTAGCAGAAGATCTTTTTTTAATCGGATCGTTTATTCATTTATCTATAACGCGAAGAGAATATCGACTGGAGGTTTGCAAATCAATTAATCTTCTTTTGTGCTCGAGTCATAGTGGTTTTTCATATGAAAATAACTTTAGTGATTATTATATCTATTTGTCATCATGAACTCTGCTTATGCTGAGAACGCTGTACATTTTCGCAGTCACTTTTCTCCGTAAGTAAATACAATTACCATGTTATTATAATAGAAAGCAATCGATCAGCATTCCTCTTTTCCTATAAAAGCATCGGACCTTTAAGAAAAAAATGTCTTTTTTTTTAAATTTAAGTTAATTTTTAGGTGCCTGTCAATCACGGAAGATTGTTAAGAGAAAGGAGTCTATTATAGTTAAAGATTTACACTTTTTACAGAAAATTGAAAAATGTTATCCCATGCGCCTGCTTACAAATAGTAATTTTTGCAAATTTCATGCATTTATTCATTAAATACAAACGTGTCCATCAAATTTGCTTGTTAAAGGAGGAAAAAATATGAGAATCCTCTTAAGTATGAAGCATATTTTTATTTGATACGGATTTTGATGAGATTGAATTTAAATTTTCCTTTAATAATTATATCTGTGTAAGAAGTTTTTTAAAATGAGATATCCCTTTTGAAACAATTTTTAAATATCATACAATTTTAGTTTGTATATTTTTGGTATGGGGCTCGGGCGAGACCGGTCCCCGAAAAATGAGCCCGAACTCATACCTGGCGCCAATATGGTACTATTCTGAAAATTTTAAAACAGAAAATTTGTGGAGTGATATATTTTGTCGTACATTTATTTGTGCTTCCTTTTATTTTTTTTTCTATAATGCATTCTTATTTGATAAAACAATGTAAAAATTACAGAATTCGGAATATTTTTAAATACAGAATGGATACAATGGAACGAAATTAATATTTGGATAGAAAAATTTCTTATATCAGCAATTCTCAAATTATTGCTATTAGATCGATCTGAAAATTTGAACTTTTTTGTCTCTCATCTATTATTTATATATGCAGGGAGACTTTTACATAATTTCATAGCTGAACCCCCCCCCCCTTTTTTTTTCTTTTTCTTTTAATTATTATTTTCGAATAATGGACCGAATACAAACTTCTTCGCATTTAACCGTAGAATTCCAATTATCAAGAGGCTACTTTACTCACGCGTAAACTAAACATCCGCTCACTAATGTTAATCATATTGGGAGAATAATCTAGGTCTCAAAGGCCGTTATTTAGATTTTTTTTAAACGTTATTTAGAGGGTTTTTTCTTTCTTTTAGGTAGATTTCGTAAGAAATACTACCTATTGCAATCGCACCAGTTTATCTATCTATCTATCTAACTAACTAACTATATATATATCTCACTTTTTTATGGACACGATAACTTCTATAATTCTTCACCAAACTTGTACATAAAATCAAAGGGGATAAAATCTTGGCTAAATTCGTTAATGGGCAAAATCGGACCAAGGGGATCGGAATAGGGGGCGTTTTTGTGAAAACCAAAAAAAACGCAATAACTTCTTAATTAAAGTAGATATCGAATCGGTTTAAAGTTTATATTACTTCTTAAAAATGGGCCAAAAGTATATGCATGACAGATTTTTGATAAATTTAGAAGTGGGCTCAAGGGGCGAAAAAAACAGGGATTTTGAGAGAAAAAAATTCATAACTTCGTCAATTTTTAAGATATCAAGTCCAACTAAATTTTTTGTAAATGTTCTTAAAATTATCTAAAACTTTTGTATTTACAAGTTTTTGATAGGACCAACTTTTACCGATGAAAAAAATTAAAAACGAAAAGAAAAAGGGCGCTGAAAAAAGAGAAAAATCCATAACTCCGTCAATTTTTAAGATATCAAATCTGATTAAATTTATTTTACATCTTCTCAAAAATATCTACAACTTTTATATTGACAAGTTTTTCATAGGACCAATTCGTATAGCAAAAAGGAATTAAACAAAAATAGGAGTTGGAGAAAAAATCTCAAATCCAAACTGCTTATATTCTGACTCATTTTTAAATTCATTTTTGATTTTAAACGCATCCAAATGGTAGATTCTCTTATTTAGAAACTGTATAAAGTGATGCATTGGTCAATTTTTTGATAAAGACAGAATATATTTCAAAAAAGGCTACCAAAAAGGGTATTTTGAACAGAATTTTCTGAAATCATCGTGACAGAAAATTTAAGGAAGTGTTCAAATAAGAAATTGCGTTTTTTTCTGACTCGTTTTTAAATCCATTTTTGCTCTCAAATGCATCCAATTTACAGATCCTCTTATTTAGGAACTATATAATGTGATGCATTGATCAGTTTTTTGATAAAGACAGAATATGTTTTGAAAAAGGCTACCAAAAAAGATATCTTGAACAGAATTTCCCGAAGTCTTTGTATTGAAAATTTAAGGAAGTTTTCACATAGCAAATTGCGTTTTTTATGACTCGTTTTAAAATCCATTTTCGCTCTTAAACGCATCCAATTTACAGATCCTCTTATTTAGAAACTATATACTGTGACGTATTGGCCAGTTTTTTGATAAAGATAGAATATATTTTTTTAAATGCTGTCAAAGTGAGTATTTCGCACAAAATTTTCCGAAGCAATAATGATTATAGAATTAAGGATGTATTCAAACAACAAATCGGGTATTTTATGACTCATTTTTAAATTCAAATATTTTCTCAAATGCATTCAACTGACAGTTTTCTGTTATTTAGGAGCTGTATAATGTACTGTTTTGGTCGATTTTTTTTAATAAATTCAGAATCTATTTCAAAATATGTTGTCAAAATGGGCATTTGAGCGGAATTTTTCTTAAGATGATTCTGATAAAACCAGTTTTTTCAGAAAAATGAAATTAAAAATTTTTCATAAACGGCCAAATGAAGTTATTAAACTGGGTTTATTTCTAATCATATATATATATATATATATATTTGTTGTTGTTGTTGAAGTGAGCAATCTTCGAAATCTACCTCCGCCTATAGGCCCAGCCGACAGAGATTTTTTTTTAAATGGTTGTACTTAAATTTCGGAACCAGTTCTGAAAAAAATTGCAAACTCGGTTATTTTGTTTATTTATTTTTTAAAGATAAAAATTCTGTGACTTAAATATTAAATAAAAAACTTCATAAATCATAAATGATGGTGCCACAATCCTTGAAATTTCTAAGGAATGTAAGCACCTGTTTATTATTCGTAAGTATGTATTTTTAAAATTCATCCAAATGCATGCAAGACAGCATTATTTTAAAACAAAGGTGACACTTCAATTTTTTAACGTACAGTCTACAGTAACTGCAAAATAACATGTCATTTTACAAAAAAAAAAGAAAAAAAAAAGCCAGATTGAGCGATTTATTACTTTACAGAAGTTTGCCTTTTAATAAATAATAAATTTTATTTCACCGAAATATTAGGAACGTCTTTGAGTTAAAAGCGAAAATATTAGATACCTATATTCCTTTACAGATTCAGTTGATCTCATGGTAAAATTTTTCATTTGTAGAATTTTGAATAACCCTGTAGATATAAACTTGATTAACATTTCCTTTTCATCTTTCGCTGCGGGTGCTCTGTATAGATATTTCGTTGAAGAACGCGTGTTAGATATATATTCTGAGAAATAAGAACTCCCTCCCTTCTCTAGCAGACATTTTAAAGATTCTTTAAATACATTAAAAAATGACATGGAAATTTCAATCCCCTACTGTTATATATATATTATAAAAAAAAAAAAAAAAAAAAAAAAAAAAAAGGTGGGAATAAAGACGGTTTTGACAGGAACGATTATTGTTGGTACTCAAAATGGAAATTCAAGAATTAGGGGGATATGCTCACGTTGAAATCCCCTTCCGTGTAAAAAACTTTCTTCATTTTTTCCCCTATTATATCGAAACATTCCTAGGGGCACTGAAAGGGATTTCAGCTGGAGGGATTTTTTCTTTTTAATTTGGATCAAAAATACCTTTTTTCGTAATTTTTCAAGCATTTTTCATCCTACATGTTCACTAAAATTATCAGAAGTCGCTAGAAGGCACATTTGCAAAAAATAATGCAATCTTATGCCCCCTCCACCTGTTATTCATTGTATTATAAACCTGAAACTTGCTTTTTGTGGATGAAATATATTGTTGAGCGGTTCTTTCAATATTTCATGCCATAACTGGCCAAAGATGTGTAAAAGTATCGGGAATGTCTTTTCATGCCTGTGTACGCCGATGCCGCCAAAATGCAGTGCTATGAAAAGTATAGCATTTCAGAGGCAGCCTTAGTAGTCACAACAACTTGATAATGTTTTGTAACTTCCCTTAAAAATGACAACTTCTAAAAAAACTATATTGAGTAATCAAGTATTTTTCGTCTCTGTTTTTAGTAATTCTAGCCTTTGCCCGGCCTCGCCTTTTTAAAACAAAACAGGGCTGTCCAATCTTTCTGGAAGAATTGCCGTATTCAATCTAAGCTGCAAACATTAAAAGGGGCCATTATTTACATGTCTGGAAACATAGAACAATATTACTTCACTATTATAGAAACAGAGGTGCCACTTTGGCCTTCTTTTTTAGACAGAAATTCAGAAAGAAGAATTTTAAATTCAAGTAGTTAGGAGGAGTCTGAAAATTAGTTTCACTTGTCGACTGTGATCAGAGTTGTGTATGAAAGTCAAAAAATAGAATGAGACATTAAAGATATGCCATATCTTTATTTTTCCTCATAATTACCAAGTACATTGAGACATTTGTCATACCGCTTAATAAGCTTCAAAAAGTCTTCCAGGAAAAACTCAATGCTTGTCCGTATGCAAATCCCTGATGTTTTCCCGGAGTGGTTTTTGCAGCTAATCAAGTGGTATGCCAAATGTCTCAACGTGCTTGGCACTTATAGTGACAAATATAGTTGTGTTGTATCTTTCATGGTCTCATTATTTTGTTTGACTTTTATACACACCTCTGTATACAAGAGCCTGGGAAAACTTTTTTCCCGACATTCCCTTGTAATTCTATTTCTGATATGAATTTGGATTCCTAAGGATAAACGGTATGCGGATGTCTTATAAGATTCCCTAACATCTCACAATATGAGCCATAAGATACCCTTCAATGCAGAGTTTGTAATAAAAAATAATTGCAAAAAAAAAAAAAAAAAAAAAAAAAAAAAGAGTAAATCGAAATGAATGTATTATTACATTTTCTTAAAAGAGAAGCATGTAAAACTTTTTTCTCGAGAAAAAAGTCGCAAATTTAACACAGCATATAGCAAAAAACCTTGAAGATATCTACAAAGAATCAAATTGAAATTTAAGCTGGGGATTACTCACGAATTTTTAATAGTTTTCACTTAAAAATTGTAACAAATTATTCTAGAATTTTAAATGAATAAAATAAGTCATACATTTATTTTAAAGAAGCAGATTTTAAAATGGATTTTTATTTAAAAATCGCCTGCTTAGAAGAATCATGCAAAAGGACACCATAAAAAATTCCAAATTGCGCAACATCAGTTGCCGCATTGGACTACCTTGCTATAAAGTAGGAAACAAAATATTTTTTTTTCTTCGAAAAAAAAAAAAAAAAAAAAAAAATGAGCAATTTTAATAGATGAAATTCAAAATTTACAATTGAGAATGATTCTTTGACGAGTTTTATTCTATGCCGAATATGTATTGTAGGTGGGTGAATATCGCAAAATGTCAGTTTTTGATCATCTGATATATTGAAAGTATCCATTGAAAACAACTCAAAATTTCAAGAGGTAAATTTTTTTTCTATTACAGAGTAAAGAATTTGCATGTAAAATTGCTAAATTTTGAAGAACTTAAATAATATGTTAATTTTTATGTAATTATATGTCATTTCTTGGCATACCTATACCTGGATAGTGACAATTTCATTCTAAAACATTTTTTACATTCTTGTTTTTTTTTTTTTTTTTTTTTTTTTTTTTCAGGTTTAGCATTTAAATTTCGTTTAAAAGAATATGTTTTCATGAAGTAGCTCAAATTCCCTCTAATGTTCAATTTTATTTTATGTGGAAGCCAGGAAAATGACATAATAAAAAATACTCATTTTTGCACTTTAATCACATTATTTTCAAAGAAATATCTAAAAGATGTTGCTGGCAGCTATGATTTTACTAATTCTGACCTGAACTATATTAAAAATAAGAATTACTCTGCAAGGCCATATTTATACATGATAAAGAACTAAAATGCAGTCCAGGAAAATGACATTCATTTTCAGCGACAATCATATTTTAATTATGAAAAATTATTTGTAAAATACAGAATTAGTTACCTTCGTCATACATGTGTTTAAAAAAGTAAACATATTATCTAGAAATTTAAAAATTTTAGAAAAAGATATTTATACAGTATATGAGAAGGTCTTTTACTTTGCACACATCACACTGTGACATGACAAAAGAATGACAATCTGAAATTCTAAATCTCTTAATTGTTTTACTTATGTTATTAGAAATGTAATGTCTCTTTATTAGAATGTATCACAAGGTATTGCATTATATAACATTTAATGGGAATTTCGTGCAGACTGCATTTTCATTTTTTTATATTCACCAAGTGTCATTTATAGTTTTTATCGGATTGCACGTCCAAGTGCAATAGTTATCAAGAAAATATAGCTGAAGAATATTTCTGGAAAAAGTATAGATGAGTTATCTACGCGGAATCAAACTGAAATTAATACTAATAATAGGTAAAATAATAGAATCCATCGAAATCATAGCACGAGAAAATAAACCATGTAATGATAATTTATCCTACAATATACCAAAAATATGGCATAACATCATAAAACCTTAAAATTTTTATTTCCTTGCAATATTTTAATTTTTACTCACGTGTTATTGGCAACATTTTTAAAATTTTAATTCATTTAGTTTTTAATTTAGTAGAAATATTATCTCTCGAACAAGATGCAAACGTAGTCCTTCCATTTCATATTTTCCTGAAGACGCCCGCAGAAGACGGCGCGAAACGTTGAAAGTTTATTTTATTTTAATATGTACTAATGTATATTAAAATTCCTGTTTTGTGCACCACTGAGCAATGTGTTATTATTAGTTAAATTTTATGGTGCAACTGTCCTATATATATTTATGAAATTAATACATTTTTATCACAAATGGATTTTTATTATCTTTTGCTTTAAAATTATAACAGAAAATTCCATAAATTTTCAAGAATAAAATGAGTTATATACTTGTTTTTAAAATAAACAAAAAAAAAAAGAAAATCCCTCATGGATTATTATCAAACATTTTCTAGCATTTCGAAAATATTGTTTGAAAATTTACAGTATCATCTTCTTATTCTTAAATTTAATAGAAATTACAAACTATGCAAACATTTGCCAAAGTATTCTTTAATACTTTATTCAATAGCTTAATATCATAGTAATTCGATTAATGCATTTGATTTTGGAAGAAAATCCTGTTACTCACTCATGAATAACATAAACCATTTTCATACTTATGAATCGAAGGGTTTTGTTTTCTGACATTTTCTATATTCTTGGTCCTAGACTATGTTTCCAAAAATTACCAAGTTTATCATCAAAGTCAGCCTTTATATTTGTCAATACGTGTACCTGTAAACTTACTTTTACAGCAGTAACAACGCATGCATGGGAAAGCCGCATTCTAAACATTTTGTATTTAAATAAATTTTGTTCAGTTACAAAATGCATTTCCTTATTTTTGCCCCCACCCCACTCCCACCTCTAGTTTCGTAACGGAAGACAGCTAATCATTATGCTACTCAAAATTTTGATTAAACGAAAAATATTCTGTCTGCATTATATAGAATAGGACAAAATATTATGGAAATTATATTTCTAGTGTGATTTTGGCCATAGTATTAACACATTTTTTTTATAGGAATTATTTTCGTAAATAAAAAAAAGTGTTTTATTATCATGGGCATGAAAAAATAAAAACTTGGATTAGCTGATAGGGATGAATATGAAAGTTCGAACATTATTCACGTGCATTATTCACAGCATTATTCAGACTATTCAGGGCCCTCGGCATAGCATTTTGGAAGGCTCATACATTCTCATCTATATCTGCTTGAAAGTGTACAATATTTATTTAAATTACTCCCCACAGTTATTTTTACACCTACTATATTGAAAATACATAAACTGGCAAACAGCCATTCTTATTAAATATAAATTAACTTTCAACCTTGCCCTTTAAATTAATGCTTTTGAGATAAGTTTTATTAAGATCAAATACTAAGAAATTTCCATTGAGTATTTAAAATTATTTGTTGGAGTCGTCAAGAATATTGATCATTATTGAAATCTTTCAAAGATGGGAAATTTTACAGACAAAATTCACTAGCTTAATTTTCTTGTAAAATAAGCTAGAATTTTAAAACATAAGAAAAAGAATACATTTCAAGATGATTTTGAATGCGATTTCAAAATAATGCATGGTTTGCACGGTGCTGGATGTTTAGCCCGTGGCATTTAATAAACTATGCATATAAATTACTGAAAAATATTTTTAAAAATCTACTCTTTTTTTCGTTATAGGGTTTAATTTTTTTTCTAAACTCTCTTTATTTTATTCTAATCTATATTATATTGTTTTGTTTTTACAGAATCTTCATTTGAATGTAATTGCTTACATAATCACTATTCCATCATCATCTATTCCATTGTTGTCATTCCATGTTACACGGTTTACAGAAGTATTAGATAAAAATGTTTTATTTTGAAAATTTTGCCAAAATGCGTATACAATATTCTTTTTAAATAATTTTAATTGTATAGTAATTTTCGTTTAGAAAAATCGTCACTTTTTGTAGAAATTTAATCGAGACTAATTTCATAACCTTTTGCCAGTGCTAGGCTTTTAGTTTTTACAGTAGGCTAAGATGGGCCAAAACAGTATTAGTTCGGGCCTTGATCTTCATCTTATGATTCATGCAGACTTCTAGAATGGTCCTTAAGCCTATTTTTACCAAGCCTACGAATTCATCAAAAGCTGATAATACACATAAAACAAAAAATCACGTAGCAGTGTATTGAAGTTATTCGATTCACAGAGAAAATATCCACATTCATCAAACTATTTCACCTAAATGTACATCTGCATTTTTTCTGGTTTTCTGATATGACGTCACGGTACGGTACCACAAACCGAAACTAGCAAAGCACTAAAGCGTAAACCGAGACCAATATCCCAGACAAACAAATATTCTCAGGAATTTTCCCCTTTTCCCTTACTATATAATTCATATGGGCCCCAACGACTTCTTCCCTCTAGGGTATCGTATATAGTTCCTGGTGGGAAAGGAATGCAGCCCCTCAAAATGGGGCCCCAGCTGACCGCATAACCCTCCTCCCCTTTGACATTGCAAAAACCCGTCATTCGAGTCATCGGCGAACTCCACTTGCTCCCTTTTTTTTGGAAAAAGAATGTGTTTTGATGCTTTTCATCTACGCTATCCAGCTGTTCATAGTAGGGTCATGGAATCGGACTCACCTTTGATATTTACCTGAAACAACCTGACCATAGCGATATTTGAATGAATGAAAATGATTTTATTGTAAATGTGGAAAACGGGGTAACGTTTTTTCCTTCTTTTACTCCTTTTCCCCTTCCTCTCTCTTCTCTTTCTCTCCCTCTTGTTCCTTTCCCTTTTCATCCTCCTCCATCGTCATTTTTTTCCCCTCTTTTCGTGGAAAACCTATGATTAGCAGTTAACAATCGAGAAGAAAGTTTATGAATAATGACGAAATCCAGCCACTAAGATGTCAAAACTTTCTGATAAATCAACAAATATGTTCCTGAAGTTTTTGTTGATAAACTATGTAATGTTCAAAATGGAACACGTCAAGATGGTTCTCGAAAACATTTTACCACATTCAACGACACGAAATTTCCTGATTCACTTTTAAACATTAGGTTTGTTTTCAAATCCAAATGAGCTACTTTCTGTCACATTTTTAAATTCATTTTTGTTCGGAAATGTATGAAATTGGCATGCGTTGTCATTCAAAATCCATGCAATCGAAAGATGTTTTTCAGTTTTTGGTAGATAATACAGAACGTTAAGAAAATACTATCAAAGTTGACGTTTTGTTACCATATTTCGGATTCATGATAAGAAGGTAGAAAAATCGTCGTCACGTAACACACATATATATATTTTTCCCTATCCTGCGATCTCAGATTTGAAAAATTGGTTCAATATTCCAATTGTGATAGACATTTTCAGAAATATTTTTTACTTTTACTAAAAATGGAAAAAATATTCGGTTTCGTGATTTTTTAGTTGAAATACTTGGCAATTTCATGCGTTTCTGAAAAAAAAAAAAAAAAAAAAAAAAAAAAGGTCAGAAAGTAGACAATTTGGATTTAAGAACCGCCTTCATTAATGAAGAAAGAAAATTGTTCAGATTTATCATTTCAATCGGGCATGACCTTTTTCCTTTTTCTGTTTCTTTTACTTTGTTTCCTCTTAGTTGCTTTTAATGACAAAATCAATTATGTAGTTGTTAATTGCAAAAACTTTAATTATAATAATAATTATGATTGTGAAATCCTTATATAAAGGCATATTTTTTAAGGAAAAAACTCACGCAAGACATTTACATTTTACTTTTGACCCCAACTATCATACTCACAGTATATTTTAGCATAATTTTAAATCAATTATTAATAGCAGAGCATTTTATCTTCCCATAAAAACATGTAAAATGCTTTAGCAAAGATCTTAAATGTTTTTTAATAAATACAGAAAATCTGTTACTAGTCATAAAGTAATGCACAACAACTATACGCAAAAGGAATGTAAATAAAGTTTTTAACTCCAAATTGCAATCTCTGCACTTTTAACCCCCTAATTCTCATAGTAGCATATGCTACTAACAGTGTTTTGAATTTAGTGGATTTTTGAATTAGAATTTTCCAAATTCACCTTCGAAAATTAAAATAGCAATATTTGTTTTAATGGCAAAATCAGTCATGCCATCATCAATGGCAAACTCAAACATTTACCTATTTATAACATTTACCTGCAATTTTTCAATAATTAAAATTTTTACCACCAAATTGCAATCTCTGTACTTTCAAACTTCTAATGCTCATTGTAGGATATATGCTACTAACAGTGTTTTGAATTCAGTGGATTATTTCACTCGAATTTTCCAAATTCAGCCTAAAAAATTAAAATAGCAATATTTGTGTTATTTAATAACAGACATTTCACATTTAAATAAAGAGAAATTTACCAAGAAAATTTTCTGATGGGGATTCAGGTTCTCAGAACAACTGAATTTCTGGAACGTATTATGCAATTGAAATTAGTGAGTTTAACCAGTTTTCATGTCAGAGATTAACCAGTTTTCATGCGTATCTGAAAATTTTATAAAAATAGAATAATAATGTTGTGCATCGAGATTAATGTTGTCAGGGTGTACTGAATTTCCAAGAGTCTAAGACGCGTCCCGCGGAATTACTGCGCGAGACGTCAAAAGCCCCGATTTTTCAAGACTTAGGAATTCTTTAAATATTTTTAGCACTATGCTATTTGTTAGACTGCATATTGAGCGGAACTTAATGCAGTAAAACCTGTAAAAACATAACCTGTCTAAAACGAAAAGATTGTATAGTATCACCCATATGTTACAATTCTACCTGCTAAGACGAAAACCTGCCTAAACAGAATAAATTTTGGTCTTTAGCAATTTTGTTTTTCCAGGTTTTACTGTACTTTTTCAGTAACAGCTGTCCTGCTTTTTTTTTTTTTTTTTTTGTGTGTGTGTGTGTGTGTGTGTGTGTGTGTGTGTGTGTGTGTGTGTCCCTGTCCCGCTTTTGTGGTGTGTTTGTCAGTGGTCTTGGCAACTCTAATCGGACCTCACATAGAATGTCGATGGATCATAGGTGTCTCTTGAAAGGCCCAGGTTGAAAATGGATAGAAGAAATGAATGAGAACTTTTTTTTTATGTTAATGGGGAAAGGGTAAAGCCCCCCCCCTTTCCTGGGAATATCATGACGTTCACAATCATGGGAAAAGTTTAGAATTGATACAGAACAAAAACTAGCTACTTTTTATTGATGCCAAAACTGTTTGATAAATAACAAATGTGTTCTTTAATTTTTTGTTGTTCTTTAATTTTTTTGTGTTCTTTAATTTTTTTTTTTTTTTTTTTTTTTTTTCAGAAAAAAAGAAAAATGAAAAAATAAATAAATAAAGAGATGTTTTTGTTTTAATCAATATTATCAACTGTCTTTTTCCCATATGTATTTATTTTTAATGATCTACCATATTTGTTATAGTGAAGTGTGTATATGAAATCGTAATAATAAAAAAATAATGCGAACAAAAATGCACGTAATGTCTGCATTGTTGTGTGCATGTTTAATTAAACCTCATTACTGTTGTACAGTACTCAGATAAAGAGAAACAAAAAGAGAGAATCTATTAATGATGATATAAAGTCGGATTCACCTTTGATATTTATCTGAATCAACCAGACCATATAGTAAGGCACGAGTGAATGAGAAACAATATTTGATATAGACGTGGAAAGGTAACATCTTTTTTTTTTTTTTTTTTTTTTCCCTTTTCCTTTTTCATTTTAATCCCATGATCGGTATTTCACAATCATGGGGAAAGCTTGTGATTGACATCAAAACATAATCGCTTTTATTGATGTCGATACAACAATAAATCTATTCTTCGGAAAATTGTTGACAGAGTCTATTTATACAGTATATAAAGAAGGGACAAAATTATTTTAAATTAATTTTTACATGTGGAAATTATTATTATTATTATTATTATTTTACTTTATTTTTTGCATTTGCTTTTTTATATTATCATTTTTCTGGATAATGGAGTTAATAATAATAATTAATTAATTTAACTGAAGGAGAAATTTTATGGTTAACACTTTTAAAGATAATAATAATAATAATTAATATACATACATATATATATATATATACATATATATATATACATATATATACAGTCCTCCCCACTTAATCGGGTAACGGATAATCGAATACCCCGCTTATTCGAATAAAATCCATCGGAACCGAATTTAATCCCATTGGGCTAATGTTATTTTACCCCGCTTAACCGAATACTTTTCGCGAAATGTCCTCGCTTAATCGAATAACAAATGAGTGAGACAATTTGAAAAATGGGTGTGAAAAACACGTTTCAATTGGAATTTCCTCCACACTTTTTGTCATTTTCGGTTGTTAAACAGAATTTTTTTTTCCAGAACTCCCAGCATGGATTTTGCCTGGTGTATAATGGACTGGTCAAATGAGTTCCCTTCCTTGTTCATTTTTTCGAATTAATTTCAAAAATGGTGAAATAAATTGGACAGTAATTTCGATCAATTTTGTATTTTGTTTACTTTCGTTTGTCAAAAGACTTTTTCCGTTTTCACTTTTCCGATTTTTTTACAGTTATTTTTGATGGACACTTTCATTTTCAAAACCGGTTCCGAAACTGAAATAATCCTCATTAAAAATATCAGGAATAAAAATCGAATGTTAAAAATGACGATGCCCTTTGTACAGATCGATCTCAGTTATCCATTGCAAAAAAAGATCATTTTAAAATATTGAAATGCGGTAGAGCTATCTTTATAAATTTATTTTATAGGATTAGCTTTAGCAAGCAAATCCTTTCGCCGAAGTAGCCCTTTAATAATAATGTGTTGTCACTTGGAGGCTCAAGGTGGTATATGTGATACCATTCGAAAAAAATCTCGTCCATTTTTTAATCTAAAATTTCACATAAACCACTTTCATCTACGTTTTTAAACCTGTATAAATTACGTAAATTAAATTCTAATAACAAAATTTGGATCCAATTCACACGATCTGCATTAAATGTAATGTAAACAAAATGCGTGTGTTTACTGTCATTGAACTATTGCGTATTTACTTGTTTTTTATTTTATTTTATTTTATTTTTTATTTCAGTTTGTATTATTATTCTATTAAAGTTTTTAACGATTTTCTTACTCTGGTAATTAAATATACTATATTTAATAATTTTGGCATTTTATTAAACATTAAATATTACATTTATATGCCTCCCCGTTTAATCAAATACCCCGCTTAATCGAATATTTTTTTCTGGAACCATCAATATTCGTTTATGCGGGGCCGACTGTATATACATATATATATATACATATTAAATGCACTGAAAAAAGATTTTTTTTTATATTTCTTTTATTTCAACAATGCAAATTTTTATTTTCACCAATTTTTTTCTGGCCAATCAAATCTATTACATCAAACTCAGTCAAGAATAAATTTGTAAAAATTGTTGCAACTTTGATTATGAAAATTTTTTAATTAAATTAATTTTAGCTTTTTAGTATTGAAAACAGACTCTTTGTATTTTAGATAGTGTTCTTTCATACCATTTATATATTTACACAATGTCTCGCGGCTTTTTATTTTTGAACAAACTAGTTGGGCTTTTCATAGAATCACTTCTAACATTATCAGAAAGCCGTGTAAACTGGTTTCGAACCTATACGGCAGAATATGTAATTTGATTTCTCCACACGTTTTTCCAGTGTTTAAAATTCTGAACAAGATCGCCAGAGGAAATAACCAACTGTGACCTTCAAGGCGCATGCTACAATAGTAACATACTTTTCGTGTCCATGATTGCTTGAAAATTAAGATAGGTGATTAAGGTATATATTAAAACACCTGCTTTACAAAAAAAAAAAAAAAAAAAAAAAAAAAAAAAAGTTTTTTGATACATAAATAATATAAGTGATATTGATGTCTAAAAGTCTGTTATGAAAAAATTGTTCGAATTCTCATGTGATGCAGATGCTCTCATACTCCTAAAATGGTTACATAAGAACTGGGGTGTGAGGTAAAATGCATGATTTTTTCATAAGAAGGACGCATGCTATTTACTTCAAAAAATGTAGGAAAAATATGTGAGTTATACAAAATTCAAGCAAGTGATTCTGTGATTCCGTATCATGATTTCATTTGTTTAAAATGTTTTTTCAAACGTTGCAAGGTTCTATCAGCGGTGCTTTAAATAAATACAAAACATACAATATATAAACATATGCATGCCTTAACCTTTTTGTCACTCATTGCATACGTGCCGCTTTAATGGTGAGTGCATTCTTTAATTCTCCAGATCTTCCAAGTAAAATTTTCAATAAAAATATTATTTAATGTTAAACTGCTGAAAATAGCTCATTCCATATTATTATTATTATTAATAATCAAAAATCTAAGGGTCTAGCATTGATATTCTAAAGACAATGCAATTTGTAAAAAATACTTTTTAATTATTAATGCTGTGAAGTTCAATATAAATGTATATCTCTCGTGCTAGTTTTTAGCCTGAAAATTATTAAAATATTTTTCAATGTTGTTACATTAGTAGACTTTTCTTCATTTATCTCAGGGCTGCCACAGGCGACTATTTTTTAATCCTACCTTGCTTCACTTTCTCAAAACAAAAATGTTTGATATACAGTTTGACAGCATTTGCTATTGAAATATATACTACAAAATTTATTATTTTCTTTTTAATAGCAGTGTGAAGAAAATAGAAATATGGTCGCCTGTGCCATGCCTGTATCTGAAATAAAAAGGTTCTTGTGATTCCATGGACTCACTTAGATATGAATCAACAGATTTCATGAGACACATTCGCTAAATTATCTCCATGAAATCCTACAGCACTGAATTTCTATTTCTGGAATAAAATTAACGACGCGTTTTAAATTCGAAGGATGCCTCATCCTGTAAAAGTACTTATTTTACAGAGCCTAAACAAACATTCATCCTCTACTATATGCCTAAACTGGGAATCGTGAAGCTGACATACGCGTGCCAATGGTCCACGGACAGTGTTTATCAGTGTTAAAATGTGTTAAACGTTTACATAAAAAGAATACGCTACTTATACGAAACATTAGTTAGTAGAATCGATGTCTTTAAAGTGGCAGTCGAGATTCAAAATCACGAAATTTGACAAGAAATATACATTTTTCTTTTCAAGATTTATGGAACTAAATGCTGAAATTTAATTGATGCAAAAAGAATTTTTCCATTTTGACGCTTTTTCGTAAAGTTATAAGTTTTTTTAAATTGTAAAAACTGTATATATTTATGCAGTTTGTTTTATTTAAAATGCTATTTCCTCAAAATTGAAAATTTTGCACATTTGTAATCTTTGAAACGTTCCATACGCATTCCCAATTATCAGATTCTTTTAAAATTTATACTTTACATCTCCTATACAATAATAAATAAAAGTAAGCATAAAAAGTTGCATTTCATGAATATTTTAATGTTCAAATTTAAATAATAATTTAAAAAAAAGTTTTTTTTTCCAAGAAGCATAATTATTATAATATTTTTTTTCTACTTATATATTCAGCGAATTTTTACAATTCATGCCAACTTCCATTGTAACATATGAAAAGTATCTAATGAGTATATATTGTCATATTTTATGAAAAAAAATGCGCATGTGACATTTTAAAATATGACAATTATTCGTTATTTTAAAAATTCAAAAACTGAATAATTTAAAATCTTTTATTTTTTCACCAAATTTCAAATATAACTCTTTGAGCTTTGTCAAGATCTGATAGCACCTGTGCTAAAGAATGTAATGTCTACTCTTTGTCTATTTGAATATCTAGTATTATATGGTTGTGTACAGAATTTCCAAGGTGACATTCCCTCTTCGTGGAAAGGGGAATTGCCAGCTAATTCTTTGCAGGTGGTGTGTTAGAGAAAAGAGATAGCTGAGAGGCATGTCCATCTGTCAGTGAAGTATGCGGATGATGACCAGATTAGCAGCATGTCACTAAGCAAGAAAAGAATGAGGGAAGATGCCCAATGAGGAAGCTCCAGAGGGGGTTGGCATTTGTGTGATCCCATGATTTGGAGAGGGCAAGTTTGCCTGAGATCATTGATTCCGTACCTAGGTGTCGTATCTAGAGGTTGCTCTGTGTGGAAGAGCGTAAAGTGTGCGTTTTCTGGTGCGCAAAGGACACAGACGTCCTGGTGTTTAGTGCTCTGGGCTAACAAGTGCAGGCCCAGTATACTTGTGTTGGGAGACTCAAGGTTGAGCTCCAAAAAAGTGAATTTAACGTGTATTGAGTGTGTGGTGGAAAGTGTAATTGGAATAGTACACAACCAATCTTTACGGTATCTAATTTAATGTTGAACCGGATCACCTATATCCGAGTTGTAGTTGTATATATTTGTAAATAGCGTATTTTGTGTGTACATATATTCATAATAAACTGATAATTCAGTTACTAGCGTAAATCTTCATTTACACCAATCTCACAGTGGGTGACCGATATCACCTAGTAATATCGGTGGTGGCAGCTATATCTACCACGGACATTCTTCAAAGTTGTGTGGACTGAGGGGAACGTCCGACAAATTGGTGGCAGCGTCGGGATAGAATCGCCTGAAACCAGTGACCAGCGAGCCTTGTTGCAGTCTGTTAATGCCGGAGTATCCAGTGGAATTCTTGTGTGGTCGTGCCATATCGTCGAGTATGTGCTAAAGCATCGTGCCGGATCGTCGATTGTATGCTAAAGTGTCGTGCCGTATCGTCGAATGTGTGTAAAGTGTCGTGCCGTATCGTCGAGTATGTGCTAAAGTATCGTGCCGGATCGTCGAGTGGGTGCTAAAGTGTTGTGCCATATCGTCTAGTGTGGACTAAAGTGTTGTGCGTATCTTTATTAGAAAGAACTAAACTGAACTATTGTGCCACATTACCGCTACATCGTGGAACTACCTGTGATTGGAAAAGTAATCCAGCAAAGAAAGTATAAGGTAAGGTGTTTTGATCATATCTTTCTGCTGACATCTCGAACCAAAATTTGTTGTTGTATAATCAATAGTAATTTAAGTAAATTGTCTATATCATTTATGTGTTTTATCAATATTCCCTACCTATAAAGTGTTAATAACCATATTGGCTATTGTTTTAAGGAAAGGTCATAATAACTTGAGCTAGTATTGATTGTCTATAAATTTTTTTTTACTAATTGTGGTAATAGTAGTTGGAAGGAATAATTAAATTTACTTAAAGTTAAATTATTGTTAAAGTAATATTTAAATGAAGCAACATTTTTTTAAGTTTGAAGAGTGTATAATAACATTTGCTTAGGATTTTAATTGGCCAGTAGTAGAAAAAAAAAAAGGCTCAAGAGAGAGCCATAGGGAAAAAAAAGGGCCCAAAATAGAGCCATAGTGAAAAAAAAGGCCCAAAAGAGAGCCATAGTGAAAAAAAAGGCCCAAAAGAGAGCCATAGTGAAAAAAAAGGCTCAAAAGAGAGCCATAGTGAGGAAAAATAAAAGTGAAGATTTTCAGTATATTTGTTTTAAGGGTGAGAACCAGTACTAAATTTGGAAATTTGTTAGTGAGGATAATTGTACAAATTTATATATGCATGTTTTACAATTTTTCTTTATGTGGATTTTTTGATTGACATCAATACTTCTATTCAATTTCTACGTATTAGTATTATTTTATAAATTGTATGTTGTTATCTCAGTGTATAAATTGAAATCTGTATTGCATAGTAATCAAATCGAATTGTTGTTTTACCTTTTGTTTTATTGGAAGTATATTGTGTGATATCAATGATTGAGGAAAATTAGAGTATTCAGTAGGTTAATTAGAAATGAAAGGTATTGATTATCTGAAGGGTATTAATTAGTATAATAAGTGGAGGAATATCTGTACTAAGTTAAAAATTTAGGAAATATTAATTTGTTAGGTTTAAATATTATTGTAGGGTGGTTATAACAATCGGTGAAGGTATGGCTTTCTTATTGAAACTAAAAAAGGTTGATCTTCAGGTGATAGCTGAAGAATTAGGTGTTGAATTCGCGGAGGATGATACCAGAATTCAGCTTAAGAAAAAGATAATGGACAGTGATGAGTATGACGAGGGGGTTATTAAGGAATTATCTGACGCTATTGTTGCAGAACGATTAGAACACGAAAAATTAGAACGTGAAAAGTTAGAAAAACAGGAAAGGTTAGAGCGTGAAGAAAAACAGGAAAAATTAGAACGCGAAAAGTTAGAAAAACAGGAAAAATTAGAACGTGAAAAGTTAGAAATGGAAAAATTAAGAATGGAACATGAATTAGAAATGGAAAGGCTAAGGGTTCAAGGATCGGCAAATAATTTTAATGGGTCTAGGGAATCTAATAATGAAAGTAATATAGAAAAATTGATCAAAAGCGTAAAAACTCTATCTATCAAAGTACCGGAAGGGACTGAAGGATGGAATTTATTTTTCAACAGTTTAGAAAGGGCATTCAAAACTAAAAATGTACCGGAAAACCAGCAGGCCGAAATTCTACTAAATATGTTAGGAGATAAGGCGGATAATTTGTTAATTTATACCACTACGGAACAAATGGAGAATTATGAGGAGTTAAAGGAGTTAATTCTAAGGGAACATGAGCCGACACCGAAGGCGTGTTTGGAAAATTTTAAGAAGGCTAAGAGAAACCAGAACGAAACTCATGTATTATTTGTATCGCGTTTAATAGCGACATGGGAAAATTATTGTAAGATTAGAGGTGCTGACTCTTATGAAAAGGTCAACCAGTTAATAGTTACTGATAAATTAGTAAGTACGTTAGATGAGGATACCGCGTCATATATTGGGTTAACTCATCAAGGTAAATGGTTAGAAACTTCTAAAATTGCTAAAGAATGTGACAATTATTTTGACGCTAAACATAAGTCTTACGCCGTTACGTATAAAAGTTTTAAAGGTAAAGATAGGCACGTAAACAATGAAAAAATGAGACCGAGGGATGATAACAAAGTTAGTAATAATTGGAGGCAAAACGGGAGTAATGAGACTAGTTCTTTTTCGGATAGGAAAATAGATTTTAAGAAACCTAGTGATGCTTCAGCTCCTAAATGCTTTAAATGTGGTTTGAGAGGTCATTATCAACGTTTTTGTAATAAAGTGGGTAATGAGGGAAATCATGGTAATAAAGGACGAGATACGAAAGCGGGTGTACATAAGATTGTGGTAAAAGAAAGCAAAGAGTTACCTAATGGAGCTATTGTGGCGAGAATATCGGCAAAGGCCGAACAGAGAACTAACGTTATTGGTGAGAAATTAAATAAACTCGAGAAAATTGAAGTTAGTGTAAATGGGCAAAAAGCAAAGGGATTGGTTGATTCTGGATGTGAAATTAGTGTTGTTCATAAAGATTTGGTACCGGAAGAGAAATTAAAAGGAGCGGGTAGTATTTATTTACAAGGGTTATTCGGTGAAGCAGTTAAATCTCCGTTGGTTAAACTACCGTTAGCTATTCCGCAATTCGGACAAACTAATATAATTCATCAGGAAGTATTTTGCGCAGTGACTGATAATATTAATGAGCAAGTAATTTTACATCCCGAAATGATTAATGAGTTGTCAGGTGTCAACCGCGAGGAGCCTTTGCTAGAGGCCCAAGGATTAGAAAATTCGGAATTTATTATTGATAACTTGAGTGAAAGGGAAGGTATGAATAACGATAGTTGTAATGTTTACGCAATAGAAGCGAGTTCGCAAAATGTACAAACTCAGAATACGGAAAAAACGGAAGTGGAGAAAGGTAATAAAGCTATTGTTAGCAATTCTGAGATGTTTAAGGAATCCCAATTAGGATGCAAAGAATTAGAGAAAGCTTGGGAATTAGCTAAAATGGATAAGGGGGATTATTATATTGTAAATGGTTTATTATATCATAAAGAGAAATTGTTAGGCGAAATTATAGCGCAATTAGTAGTACCCAAAGTAAGAAGGGAAGAAATCTTAAAATTAGCGCATAGTTCGGTATTTGGAGGGCATCATGCAGCTAAGAAAACTTTACAGAGAATCAGGTATTCATTTTATTGGGAAGGGATGGCGAAAGAAACTAAGCAATTTTGTGAGTCATGTTTAGAGTGCCAATTGACTAGAGGGGTTAAGGTAAATGATAGAGCTCCTATTTCCCCAGTGTCGCGGCCGGAACTCCCATTTCAGGTAGTTAATGTTGATTTAATTGGGCCTATTGATCCTAAAAGTTCCCAAGGGCATCAATATATATTAACTTTAATTGATCAACATACCAGGTGGGCGGATGCTATCCCTCTAAAAAGTGTAAGTGCTAAAACCGCGTGTGATGCGCTACTTCAAATATTTATGAGGACAGGAATTCCAAATATAATCGCCTGCGATAATGGAACCAATTTCACTCCCGACTTAACAAAAGAATTTGAGAAAAGGTTAGGTGCTAGTCCAAGATTTTCGACACCACAGTATCCACAGTCTAACGGGCTCGTGGAACGATTTAATCAGACTCTTAAACGTATGTTACATCATACTATTAGAGTAGAAGGAAAACAGTGGCATGAACAAATACCATTTGTATTATGGGCGTATAGGGAAGTCCCAAATTCTACGACGGGAATCGTACCTTTCCAGTTGTTATATGGTAGAGCGCCGGAGGGTCCTTTATCGATTCTCAAGTCATCCTGGGCAGGAGAAAATAAGGGGGCGCAGTTAGATTCTACGCCGATTCATGAGTATCTGAATAAACTTAGAGGACGTTTAGAAAGAGCTGCAAATGAGGCAAAATTATCGTCTGAGGTGCAACAAAAGAGAATGGCGTATCATTATAACTTAAGGTCAAAGGAAAAAAACGTTTGAAGTAGGCGATAAAGTAATATTGTTAATCCCCGATTCAACTAATAAGTTATATTCTAGGTGGCAAGGGCCGGCAACCATAGTCGAAAAACGAAATCAGTATTCGTTTATAGTTGAGTTAGCCGACGGGAGTAGGAAGCATGTGCACCAAAATAAAATACGAGAATTTATTGCTAAATGTAATATAGTCAATATTGTTTTCGAAGGTGATGAGGAATTTGGAGAAGTTGGGGAAATTCCAATTTTGAACCGGGATCAGGAAGTAGAATGAGATATAGAAAGATTCGAAATAAAAGGGTTATCTAACAATCAAGTTAAAGATATAAAGTGTATTTTGAGGGAGAATAAAGAGGTGTTTATGGGTCCTGTACGACCAGCTGATGTAGGGGAACATCATATTGATCTTAAACCGGGGGTGGAAAGGAAAAAGCCAAAGATATATAGTGTACCGGTAGCTTACAAAGAGGAAGTAGATAGACAGATTCAGGAGTTATTAGAATTAAATCTAATCGAAGTGTCAAATGCTGAAATTAGTCATCCAATTGTTTGTGTGGCGAAAAAAGACGCAACTGTTAGACTTTGTATAGACTATAGAGCTTTAAATTCGGTAACTCAGGTTCCAACCTTTCCGATGAAAGATTCACAAGAAATCATGTATACCGCAGGGGCGGCTAAGTATTTATCATCGATTGATTTATTGAGAGGTTATTGGCAGATTAAAATGGCTGAGGAATGTAAACATTTGACAGCTTTTACAACGCATAATGGAACTTATCAGTGGCGTACAATGCCTTTTGGATTATCAGGGGCGGCTGCCACGTTTCAGAAAGATATGAATGAAGTTCTTCAAGGTCATCGGAGGTATGCGGAAGCATATATTGATGATGTCATCATTTTCTCCGACACCTGGGAAGAGCATTGTGAACATGTTAGGGCTGTGATTGAAGAGTTGAAAAAGAGGCTTGGAGTGTGCTCTTTGGGTTGCGAAAGTTTGAAAAATGGACCTATGGATCTCAAATTGAGATCATTACGGATCATAATCCATTAAAATTTCTCTCCGAAACAACCCCAAGATCACCCAAACTCACTAGATGGGCTTTTGCCTTGCAACGCTGGAACCTGAGTATTTCTCATCGTCCAGGAGCTCAACATTTAAATGCTGACGCAATTTCTAGGCTATATAGAAAGAGCTGGGAAGAACAACCAGTTGTTAGCACATCAACATCAACGACCCAATAGTGGACAACCTTAAAGGGATGCCGTCACACATTTAATTTTTTTTTCTGTGTGTGTGTAAATATTTTTTGATTTTTTTTTTTTTGTTTATAATATTGTATTAACATGTGTATTGTTTAGGTAATATTAATATTAGTAAAGGTTCAGTAGAGATGTCAGTAGATAGTGTTCAGACACCTGGAAATACCTATGTAATAAGCTTAATGAAGAAATATGTCAAGAGACTATTGAACTCTTCTGCGATATTACTATATGTTTGGGGAAAATTAGCCCCTAAAAGGCATATTTTCCCGCTAAGGTGGGGGGGGGTGTCAGGATCTGATAGCACCTGTGCTAAAGAATGTAATGTCTACTCTTTCTCTATTTGAATATCTAGTATTATATGGTTGTGTACAGAATTTCCAAGGTGACATTCCCTCTTCGTGGAAAGGGGAATTGCCAGCTAATTCTTTGCAGGTGGTGTGTTAGAGAAAAGAGATAGCTGAGAGGCATGTCCATCTGTCAGTGAAGTATGCGGATGATGACCAGATTAGCAGCATGTCACTAAGCAAGAAAAGAATGAGGGAAGGTGCCCAATGAGGAAGCTCCAGAGGGGGTTGGCATTTGTGTGACCCCATGATTTGGAGAGGGCAAGTTTGCCTGAGATCATTGATTCCGTACCTAGGTGTCGTACCTAGAGGTTGCTCTGTGTGGAAGAGCGTAAAGTGTGCGTTTTCTGGTGCGCAAAGGACACAGACGTCCTGGTGTTTAGTGCTCTGGGCTAAGAAGTGCAGGCCCAGTATACTTGTGTTGGGAGACTCAAGGTTGAGCTCCAAAAAAGTGAATTTAACGTGTATTGAGTGTGTGGTGGAAAGTGTAATTGGAATAGTACACAACCAATTTTTACGGTATCTAATTTAATGTTGAACCGGATCACCTATATCCGAGTTGTAGTTGTATATATTTGTAAATAGCGTATTTTGTGTGTACATATATTCTTAATAAACTGATAATTCAGTTACTAGCGTAAATCTTCATTTACACCAATCTCACAGTGGGTGACCGATATCACCTAGTAATATCGGTGGTGGCAGCTATATCTACCACGGACATTCTTCAAAGTTGTGTGGACTGAGGGGAACGTCCGACAAGCTTTCCATTAACACTTCCTCCAATTTTCAAATCTTGAAAATTCTTTTCTGGTCTAAAATCGATTTTCTTTTTTCTGATTATCTAACGATTTCATTTTCACAAGTTTACCAATGACTAAAAATTTGTATTTCTATCTCTTTCTATTTTTATTTTTTATTATACTATATCAAGTCACTATGTATCATTAAAATGTTAGCTAAAATTTCAACTTATACTTTTCCATTGTCTCTTTTTCTCTCTTTATAAATATAATATATATATATAGAGAGATATAACAACCATTAAAATTAACTACAATTTATCACAAAGAAACATAGAAAAAAATTCATTATATGTGATTCTTTGAAACTATAATATTGTAACTTGTAATGGAATTTCCTATGAAGATTTGTCCGATATATATATGTGTGTGTGTGTGTGTGACATTTTAAACTTAGGGGAACAGAAACATCATCGCCAGGTTTCCCTTTCTCCGCACAGAAGTCATGGCCAGCGAGAAAAAAACAAAATAAATAAATGTAGAAGATCCAATAAGTCATCTCATTGGTTGCTGCAAGTTCATTTTATTAAACTATAGCTATAATAGAGAGAAAAGCTCCTTTTGCAGACGATCTTTTACCGAAACATCCAAAAAAATATTCCATTATTTACTACATCCAGCCGTACTCATGGAAGAGAGAACCCAAGAATCCTTCTTCTTACCACCTCTCGAGGCTTCCTCCCTTTTTAAATCTAAAAAGAAAATTCTAGAACATTCTTTAGTCTCAAACCATGATTCTTTTATGTAAACATAACTCATGCCCAAAGTCGAGATTAATATTTGACAGACAACAATTTTATTTAAACAAAAATATTATTTAACCAATTTATAATCGACTCAGAATTTTAAATATCTTAGGCAGACGATTTTTATAGACGATTAATTTTAAGAGAAAAAGAAAAGAAATGAATTTATTGATATGAACAATATCAAATGTTGACTGAGGGAAAATAAATAAATAGATAAAATAAAATAATGATATTTTTTGAAATGTATGGTTTTGGAATAAATTTAATAAGACTTTCTTAAAAAGGGTTGATAAAAACATAGAAAAAATGAGTTTTATTTGGAATATTAAGAAATAAAGTTTAATTAAGAATATTTTTAATTTAGAGCATTCTTTTAAATTTACGCATATTGGAAATAATGTTTTTTAAGGCGAATTAAGAATTTATATCGTTTCCATAAAGATTAACAGATTAGATCTAGAAACAAGATTTTAATTTAATAAGTTGAAGTAAGTACGGAATATTGTTATAAGAAAATTAAGATAGTATAAAGAAATAGTATAAAGTTTTGGCGAAAAAAAATTTAAATTTTGTAATATATATATATATATATATATAAATGTATATATATGTGTGTGTGTGTGGAAGACCATATATATGTGACATTTTAAAGTTAGGAGCCAGAAACATCATCGTCAGGGTCCCCGTTCTACCGCACAAAAGTCATGGCAAGCCGAGAGAAAAAAAAAAGTAAGTAAATAAATGTAGAGGATCCAATAAATTACTCATTGACTGCTGCAGGTTACTTTATTAAACTGTAGTCATGAGAGAGGAAAAGGCTCCTTTTGCAAACTGTCTTTAACCTAAATATCCAAAAGAATATTCCATCATTTACTTCAAGAATCCGTAAGTCGTATTCATCGAAGAAAAAAACAAGAATCATCCTTCTCACCTCAAGACCTCCCTTCTTAAATCTAAAAAGAAAATTCTAGAAAATTCTCTACTCTCGAATCACCATTCTCCATGCAAACATAACTTATGCCCTGAGTCGAGACTGTATTCCACAGACGATAATTTTATTAAAAAATATATCTATATATATTATTTAACTAATTTATAATCGACTCAGAATTTCAAATATCCTGTGCAAACTATCTTTTTGCAGACGATTAATTTTAAGAGAAAAAGAAAAGAAATGAATTTGTTGTTATGCACGCATCCGAGTGTTAAACGAGGGAAAATAAATAAATAAATAAATAAAAATTATGATATTTTTTGAAAGGTATGGTTTTGGAATAAATTTAATAATGAGCTTTATTTGGAATATTAAAAAAATAAAGTTTAATTAAGAATATTTTTAATTTAGAGCCATCTTTTAAATTTATGCGCATTGGAATAAATGTTTTTTAAGACGAATTAAGAATTTATATCGTTTCCATAAAGATTAATAGATTAAATCTAGAAATAAGATTTTAGTATAATAAGTTGAAGTAAGTACGGAATATTGTTATAAGGAAATTAATACAGTATAAAGGTTAATTTTGGCGAAAAAAATTTAAAATTTGTAATATTAGCCCCCCTCTCCCCAAAACTTTGTATGAAAGTGATAGTTAAATAAAACTACAAGTTCAGACAACAGAAATCTAATAACTTAGAAACGTTAAATTTTGGAATAAAACTGCCAAACCCAGGAAGCTAAGAGATGAAAGAAAAAGAAAATTAACGCAATATAAAAAATAATAGCGATTAAAAAAATTAGTTAAGAGCAAATTAAATAGAATTAAAATTAGGTAGGAGCATTTCCCCAAAAGAAATACAATAATGTTACAATATCACTTGCTATTTGTAAGTGCATAGGAGATAATACATACAATAACAGTAAATGAGTTATAAATATTAATAAGCAAGAAATATTTAAAATATAATAAAAGCAATAAGAAATCTCTTTCATGGGAGTTTATAGAATTTCAATGACTTAATGAGTAGTTATTGCAGTTCAAAAATTAAATTTGTTATGTATACTGTCCTTGTAGTAAATAAAGTATTTAAAGTCAATAAACGTTCTTCTCAAAGTTAGTTTACTACATACAGTCGTTAATCAAAAGTCTCTTATAGTTTTAAAAATGCAATTCTTCAATGTAGTTCACTAGTAAATTGTATATTTTTTGTAAATCTAGTTTTGATCTTTGGTTTTAATCTTATGTTGGATCCAACATACTTTAACAATCAATCAAATTTGTTAATAATAAATAGTCTCAACACCAAAAATAAATAATGTAGAAAAATTTAAATAATAATAATGAAAGCAGTAATAATAAGTAGTAAGTATAGTAAGACTCAAAATTTATAGCAATAATAATAATAATTCTCCATATCCTAATATTTCACAGTAAGAGTATAATTAATACTAAACTTCATTATAGAAATCATAATGATAATAATAATAAAACAAGAGTATAATTAAAAGAAAATATCACAGTTTGTTTATTACTGATAGGTAAAATATTGGTTGAAGATAAAAATAATTACATAGCAACTAAATAATTTTCTTATTTTCTAATAGCATAAGAAAGTATTTTTTGCTAACCGAAAGTATACATAAAAAAAAAAATAATAATAATAATTCCAAAATCCAAATAAAACTAAATCTAACTATTTAGAAAATGGACTCTCAACCAGTATTTCCTTACAATAATTCCTCTCTGATACTCTTTTACAAAATTGTCAAATTTGGTTATAAGTTTTCAAATGCTAAATGTAGAATAAAATTTTATCTACACATGGTTTATAAACTTTAATAATAAAACAAATAGGAATAAAAGGTGTCATTCTTAATTGAGAAATGGAAATAAAAATAAAATTTGCTTTTTGAAAAACTTTTAATATCTCTAGTTTTCACAATCACGGAAAATCACATAACTATCTGTTGAATAAATATCACAATACTAATGTAAAATAAATTAATAAATATAGTTAGAATTAAATACACTTAAAATTAATTAATCAACATCAATTTGAAAGCTTTTACAATCAAAGTGTACACCTTATGCCTGCATAAAGAGCCCAATTTAAGCCCAAAAACTCCCAAAAACAAGTAATATTATTGTAGCGCTCCAAGAACATACCTGCTAATGTTGAAAATTATGGTGATAAACTATTTAAAGGCTAAGAATCAAAATTTAATCTATTGTCTTGACTTTAGTTTGATCTAGAGATTGTGATTGTATCTGAGGTTTTGTTTGTTTTTTGGGTTGCTCATGAAACAATTTAAAATCTTCGGGTGAAAAATAGGGTCTTAATTTAGAAACATGCACAATAACTGAATTCTATCCTGTCTCGTAATTAAATTTATCTATTTCATAAGTTACATCAGAAAGTTTATTTATAATTTTGTATGGTCCAGAGAAAGTAGGTTCTAATTTTCGAGTGTTAGGGTATTTAAATTCCTCATAAATTACAGATTCATGTATCTTTAATGGGGATTCGACAACATTTCGATCATAGAGTCTTTTACCTTTAAGGTGAAATTCACGAGTTCGCGCTTTCGCAATTTTGAGGGCTTTGTCTACTGGTGGTTTACATTCTCGTTGTCTCACACAGAATTATTATCCACCATTTTTTAAAAATCTGAATCAGAATTATCGTGAAATTGTGACTATTTTTAGCTGTTAACTTTAACCAGAAATTTTTTCTAATAAAAATAGAAATTGTTTATACCTTAAATAAATAAAATACCTCATACTTATACCTTAAATTGGGATCAACTTTTTAATTCTGTTATTTTATAAATCCTAAACAGATTAAAAAATTTTAATTACAGGTAATTTCACACTTAAAATCACAAAATTTACTGAAAAAAATAATTATATTTATTAGTCAAAACTCTAGCAGCAGCTTTGTACAGTTCCATCTTTCTTACTGAATTTAAATAAATTATAAGAATCCGGGAACTGAAGCTCACTGCCACCAGAAATTCTAACAAATAAAAGAAAAACATAAATGTTAACTTAGTTTTCTAGCTCAAATGTCTAGTAGTAAGAACACCATCACGAAAATACTGCATTCTGACAACAGTTCTCTACAATCAACAAACATCAATAAGTTGGAAAATGTACCTTTTTAAAAATAACATTGAGCTTCTAAGTTCTTTTATACTTCATTATTCTTACAAACTTACCCTTAATCGCCCATAAAAGTATCATAATAGTCTTTAATACGCAACAGTAAATATCTTAAGAACATCATACTCCTCAATTAAATACTTAAGAACAAAAATGTTTCAATCTCCAATATATAATAATGATAACTAGATGGAACCCGTCAAAACTTGACGGTAACAATATAGAAGCAACGAAGAGAAAAAAATATTTTTTTCAGCTATAAAATTTTTTTTAAAGATTAATTTTTATTAAAAATTTCAATAAATGAAAAAAACCCTGCATGTTATATCCAGGCAAATTACATTCACAAATGCACTCATAGAATTTCTCTCATCTGACGCTTTTCCATTTACTGTCAAAACACCAATATCACATGATACCGGGCGCAGAATCGGTGCACTGGTGCGAAGCCACTATTACCATGTTCCACTATGATATTATCTAGATAACATACGATTGACGAAACACCGATTCACATTAAATTATAAATCAACACGATTCTGTTTTGAATTTTCCGAAAAATTTAGGCAATTATTTCTAAATTTAGAAAAAACCGTCATAAATCTGAAAATTCCGAAATAATAGTAAATTTTGACAAATATATATATATATATATATATATATTAAAAAAAAATTGTCAATTGTGCGAAGAAAAAGCACCAATTTTGCACATATATCTTGGGAAAAACATGATAAAAACTATAAATCAAGGACAATTCGGTTTTGAATTTTCCGAAAAATTTAGGCAATCATTTCTAAACTAAGTACCCTAACTAAAGTAATCGTAAATTTTGCCAAATAGTCTCAAAAAAAAGAAAAAAAAATCACATTTCTTAATTGTACGAAGAAAAATCACCAGTTTCGCCATATATCTCAAAAAACATGATATAAACTGTAAATTGCTATAAACATGACAATATGATCATGATCATTAAATATGATATAAACATGATAAAAACTATAAATCAAGGAGATAATTCTGTTTTGAAAAGTTCAGGCAATCATTTCTAAAATTAAAAAAAAAAAAAAAAAAAAAAAAAAAAAAAAAATTCCGTCATAGATTTGAAAATTCATAAATTTTGACAAATGGTCTCAAAAATAAATAAATAAATAAATTTTGTTAATTGTGCGAAGAAAAATCACCAATTTCACTATGTATCTCTGAAAAAACATGATATAAACATGATAAAAACTATAAATCAAGAACAATTCTGTTTTGAATTTTCCGAAAAAATTTAGGTAATCATTTCTAACTAAAGTAATCATAAAATTTGACAAATGGTCTATAAAAAAAGAATAAAAAACAATTTTGTCAATTGTACAAAGAAAAATCACCAATTTCGCCATATATCTTTGGAAAAACATGATATAAGCTATAAATTGATATAAACATGATAATATGATCATGATCATGAAATATGATATAAACATGGTAAAAACTATAAATCAAGGACGATTCTGTTTTGAATTTTCCGAAAAATTCAGGCTATCATTTTAATACATAAAAAAAAAATCCATCATAAATCTGAAAATTCGTAAAATTTGACAAATGGTCCTGGGAAAAAAAAATCAATTTTGTCAATTGTGTGAAGAAAAATCACCAATTTCGCTATATATCTCGGGAATAACATAATATAAACTATAAATTGACGTAAACATGATCATGATAAAAACTATAAATCAAGGACGATTCTGTTTTGAATTTTCCGAAAGATTTAGGCAATCATTTCTAAACTAAGTAATCTCACTAAAGTAATTGTAAATTTTGACAAACAGTCTCAAAAAAAAAAAAAAAAAAAAAAAAAAATCACATTTTTTAATTGTACGAAGAAAAATTACCAGTTTCGCCATATATCTCAGAAAACATGATATAAACTGTAAATTGATATAAACATGACAATATGATCATGATCATTAAATATGATATAAACACGATAAAAACTATAAATCAAGGATGATTCTGTTTTGAAAAATTCAGGCAATCATTTCTAAAATTAATAAAATAAAATAAATCCGTCATAGATCTGAAAATTCATAAATTTTGACAAATGGTCTCAAAAAAAAAAAAAAAAAAAAAGTCAATTTTGTTAATTGTGCGAAGAAAAATCACCAATTTCGCTATATATCTCTGAAAAAACATGTTATAAACATGATAAAAACTATAAATCAAGGACGATTCTGTTTTGAATTTTCCGAAAAATTTAGGCATTCATTTCCAAACTAAGTAATCTAACTAAAGTAATCGTAAATTTTGACAAATGGTCTAAATAATAAAAAAAAAAAATCAATTTTGTCAATTGTTTGAAGAAAAATCACCAATTCTGCCATATAACTCAGGAAAAACATGATATAAACTATAAATTAATATCGTAAACTTTGACAAAAGGTCTAAAAAAAAAAAATCAATTTTGTCAACTGTGCGAAGAAAAATCACCAATTTCGCGATATATCTTGGGATTTTTGTCAAAGGGTAATGAAAAACACTCAAATTTTGTCTAAGGATTGCAAAAAAGGCACATTTCAACAAATGATCACAAAAACAACAATGAATTTCATTAAAAGTTAAAAACGCAGATTTCGTCAAAAGTTTGCCAAAAAATGAAAAATTTCGTTGAAAGATTTTGATAAAATGGCAAATTACATCGAACGATCGCGAGAAAACGACAAATTTTGTCCAGGTATCATAAAAATTGTAAATTCATCAAAAGATCGCAAAAAAACACAAAAATTTTCTAGGCACCATAAAAATCAAAGTTTTTGGCAAAAAAACAAAAAATAGCAAATTTTGTCAAAAAATTGAAAAAATAAATAGCAAATTTCATAAAAATACCCCCCCCCCCTCAAAAAAAACAAAAATTTTGTAAATAGATGACAAAAAACAGCAAATTTCATCAAAAGATCACAAAAATAACAAATATCTTCAAAAGATTGCTAAAAAAATTGTAAAATTTGTTGAAAGATCACAAAAAAACACCGATTTTGTCCAGCTATCCCTAATAAAACACAAATTTTGTCAAAGTATTGCAAAAAATTAAAATTTTGTCAAAACGTCTCAAAAAACGGCAAATATCATGAAATTTTTTTTTAAAAAACAGCAAATTTCGACAAAAAGTTGTCTAAAGAAATAGCAAAATTTGTGAACAGATCGTGAAAAAAAACTGAAAAAGATTGTGAGAAAACAAAAAATTTTCTCAAACGCAATTTTTAACAAACGATTGTGGGGAAAAAAAGTGCTGAAATGGATTTTCTCCCTGTTTCAGCAATAAAGGATGATGTTAAAAATTCTGAGGTTAAAAAAAAGTAGTTCAATTTTAAAAGTACACTATGATGACAAAATCACCATCATAATTCATTCTTTACTATTGATATTTGTGCATATATTTAAATGACAACATTATGACGAATATTGTTATTACCGCCTTCGTTATTACCGCTTTGTACTTTGTTATTAACGGTAAAATTAACTCAATTCAAAGGTTTAAATAGATCGAAGCGTTTTAAAAGATTCAATGTTGTCTACAAAAAGGTAATAAAAATATGCTGTGTTGTGTTAACTTAAAAGTACCAAATTTAAAAGGTTTTGTCAAAATTTCCAACGCTGCTTTTTATTTTCTAAAATATAAGATTTTATAATAATAATAATAATAATAATAAACACTAATATTCAAACATGCCTACTGAAAAAAAAAAAAAAAGTTAAAATGCTGAAAAAAGCGGTTTCCTCCATCAGATGCCAAGAAATCCAAAATTTAAATACCATTATATTTCAAGAAAATTAATATTTGCCTTAATTTTACATTTAAATGTTTAAATATATAAAGAAAATGTAATTGAACTGAAATAGTGGTATTCAAAACACATAAATCCTTGGAATCTATAAACCATGAGGCATATATCCTAAATCAGCAAAAAAATTGAAAAAAAAAAAAAACTGTACTAAATGGAAATAAAAATAAATAATAATTAAAAAAAGCATACACAATACATATGTATTCAGATACTCTGTATCCATTTCCATGTTATGAAAAAGCATTGGAATTTTATGCAGTACATCAGCAACAATCCCTACTGTATGAGATTTGTTGGAAAGTTTAAAATTTTTGTCAAACATATTTACTAACAGATCATGCAAAAGAGCAAGACGTGCATGAATAAAAAGGGATAACTAAAATTACCTTATTGTAGACAACATTGAATCTCTTAAAATCCTGCGATCTATTTAAACCTTTGAATTGACATTGAGTATACACAAACATGCTTAGGCCAAATGCATCACACACATGCATTACTGCATCACACAATTTTTTAACCTTTTTTAAATGAAAGTAGAGTGAAATAGATCAGGTAAACTGCAATACATGCATAGAACAAACATGTATTATTGCACAACATAAGCCCCAAATTTGTAATACATCTCTATATTTGAAGCATAGGGAGACACACGTGAGCTTAAAGCACTGGACGCATGAATGGAAATACAAAGGTTATTCCCTTATAAATATACCCCTTTATATGTCAATAAAATATATTTAGAGCATTTTTCCATTTTATTGGCATAAACTGATAAATCAAAAATCATATAAGTTTTTCGCTAAGTCGATCATACGAAGTTGGTTCGGTCATTATCAGCGCTATTTATTTCTTATACGTATACAGACTGCAGACAGTAAGTGCAATATTCTCCCATTGGTTCTCGGTTTCTGCGCATGCGCTGTTTGCCGTGAAGGCAGAAAAAGCGAAGATATTGCGTTTTGCGAAATAAGTGAAAGCTGAATGGCCTAAAACGATGAGTTAACCCGGATGACTTGCTCGCGCATGCGTAGAGACGTATTTAAACCATGCTTACTTTTTTGGGATTTTCTTTTAATATATAAGATAATAATACTCATAAATAGGTAAGTAAATAAGACTCACAGACAAATAATCAAATAAATAAACCTGACAAACAGAGAATAATTAATCTAAATAAATACATAAAAAGTACACAAATAATAATAATCAAAACACTACGAAAAAATTCTCACCGAAATCCTATTGGGCTCAAATATCTCGAAAAATATCTGTCTATTCACCAATTTACAAGAAATTGTCTTGTAATTATTTTTTTCTTCTTCTTTTTCATCATCACGAGGAATGTTTGTTATCTCAGTTCACGAAAACTCTTCCATAAAATCCATTCTTCATTAAATTCCTCATCAAATATCTTTCGCATACTCGCAACTTTGAGATCCTTAATTAAAAAAAGAAATTGCATTATGACTATGATTATCTGGAGTCATCAGTGACACATAAAATGAAAAAGGTGGAGTATCAGGCCTCAGGAATTCACGAGATATTTCGAAGAAGTCTTTCAAACCACTCGCACAGAAAGTTGTTTAATACTCTCAACCATGGCGGGAAAATTCTTCGGCGATCCATAGATTTTATCATCTCTTCGTTCCATAGCAAATTTCTTTCAAAATCCGAAAAAGGCACTAGCACAGGCATTATTTATCCTGCCGCCTAAATAAAAGACTGTAACATTTTAATGTTAGGAGCCAGAAACATCGTCAGGGTCCACACACAGAAGTCATGGCAAGCGAGAAAAAAAAAGTAAGTAAATAAATGTAGAGGATCCAATAAATTACTCATTGGCTGCTGCAAGTTACTTTATTAAACTGTAGTCATGAGAGAGGGAAAGGCTCCTTTTGCAAACTATCTTTAACCGAAAAATCCAAAAGAATATTCCATCATTTACTTCAACAACCCGTAAGTCGTATTCATCGAAGAAAAAACCAAGAATCATCCTTCTCACCTCGAGGTCTGCCTTCTTAAATCTAAAAAGAAAATTCTAGAAAATTCCCTACTCTCGAACCACCATTCTCCATGCAAACATAACTTATGCCCACAGTCGAGACTGTATTCCACAGACGATAATTTTATTGAATATATATATATATATATATATATATATATATATATATATATATTTATTTATTTATATATATATATAACTAATTTATAATGACTCAGAATTTCAAATATTCTGTGCAAACGATCTTTTTGCAGACGATTAATTTTAAGAGAAAAAGAAATGAAATGAATTTATTGTTATGCACACATATTGAATGTTGAAGGACGGAAAATAAATAAATAGATAAATAAAAATAATGATATTTTTTGAAAGGTATGGTTTTGGAATAAATTTAATAAGACTTTCTTAAAAAGGGTTGATAAAGACATAGAAAAAATGAGTTTTATTTGGAATATTAAGAAATAAAGTTTAACTAAGAATATTTTTAATTTAGAGCCATCTTTTAAATTTACGCGTATTGGAATAAATGTTTTTTAAGGCGAATTAAGAATTTATATCGTTTCCATAAAGATTAATAGATTAAATCTAGAAACAAGATTTTAATTTAATAAGTTGAAGTAAGTACGGAATATTGTTATAAGGAAATTAATATAGTATAAAGGTTAATTTTGGCGAAAAAAATTTAAAATTTGTAATATATATATATATATATATATATATATATATGTATGTATCAGATATAGTTATTAATAAGAAAAAAGGTCAGAATAGATTTTTGCAATCAAAATATAAAGTATCAGAATGGACGTACATTGATAATTACGCAGCATATAATTTGAATGCTGAGATAAAACATTACGATCAATTACAAATTATCACAAATAAACATAGAAAAAATAGAATTTATTATGTGATACTTTAAGATAATAGTATTGTAACTTTTAATGGAGTTTCCTGTAAAGTAGGGAAAACAAAGAGTAACAAAGTAGAAATCACATTGATAATACTCCAAGGTAATGCACCATTGCAGCAATGATCTAAGCGTATAGTATTTATAAGATCACTAAAAACATTTAGCTACCATTGTTATACACTATACGGCCAAAGGTGAAGGGCCACTTGCGATTTTAGACATTTTGTTAAATATCCAGAAAAATACTCGAGGAATTAGTCTGAAACTCCAAGTGTGTAAACTTGGACATACATTTCCTGAAGATTTTTTTTCCGAAACTTCATACGGGACCGTCAACAAATTGAAAAAGAACAAATATCTTTTGGATTACCCTGTGAAAACTAATGTAGCAAAATGGGGGTTGTATCCAAATATAATAGTACATGCTATATTGTGTATTCTATATTGACAAGAATCAATGGATAAATAGATATAGCCCCTCATATTTTTGCTTCATTCTGGGAATAATGGATTTTGAGCTTATTCTATCGACGATCACTTTCAGAAATTTCAAACTATGTGTTTGAGATTTTCGCAAAAATTGCTCTATACATTTAACAAACACAATATGCAAATGAAATTTTGATAATGTTCATGCATGCGCAATGAAAATTAATTTAATAAACCTGCTCATTTTTCATACAATATTTATTATTTTTTAATTCTGATTACAGGATATTGTGTACAGTGTTGTTTGTCATATTTTCGGAAAAGAAAATTATTTTACATTAAAAATTCTGCAAATTATAAACAAAAAAACTTTGAAAAATTTCAGACTGTTTTTATCAAAACCTTAATTTTTCTACGAGTATGCATGCTATCCGCATGCACAGTTTATTACAATACGCCATTTATTCATAATCTACAGTTTGAACACTTTTGCTACATTACTTTCGACAGGTTTGTCCAAAAGATATTCGTATTTTTTCAATTCGTTGACTGTCTCCAATGGAGTTGCGGGTAAAAGTCTTCACGGAAATGTATGACCTGCACAATTATGTTTATACACTTAGAGTTTCATGATAATTCCTCGTGTATTTTTCTAGATATTTAACAAAATGTCTAAATCACAAATGGCCGGTCACCTTTGGCCATGTAGTGTATATTAATAGAATCGAGTCACTCTATAAGGAAATTCCATCCAGCGAATTTCTCTATTTAACGAATTTTTTGTAGGAACGGTCAGTCTTTTCATGATTACATTAAAAATAATCTCCATATAGCGAAATATATATATCTCCCTTTAACGATTTTTTTCAAAAATGTTCTTCCATATGATAATTCGTGGATTATTATTATTTTTTTTTTCGTTAATTTCTGGTTTATATTTCATAGCTGCATTCCTTTAGCGTATTCCTTATGTCAAAAAAAAAGGCATTTACCCCCTCCCCCGATGAAAAACACCCTTTTTTGCATGGTTACACTTAACCTTGTTTAACCTAGATGAGCATGCGTTCTTGGTAAAGATTAAAACATTATCTTGCTATTGGAGTGATTTGCAATTATCACAAAGCATCTAACACTGTTTAAAAATAATAATAATAATAATAATAATAATAATTCGTTAAATTTACGGCAAAGTTAAATGTTATAAAAAAAATTACATCTAATTTTACTTCAATATTTACGGCAAAAACTGCTAACAACATTGCTGCCAGCAGTTTTTGACGTAAATTTAACGATTTTTTTATTTTTTATTTTACAGTGTAAAAGATAAAACTATTCCATCGTTTTGAAAATGTTCATTGTTTCTTGGTTTGTATAGTAAAGCAGGGATAAGGGGGCAATTGCAGAAAAAGGCGTCTTTTTCAGCAGATTTTTATCTCCTAAACTAACACTTATTACTTTTAGAGTTTAGAGTGAAATGTTTGTTGTCTGTTGTGACTCGGAGCATTTTTTGTTGTGAGAGATAATTTGAATGAGGAATTGTTGCTAAATGTCATCTATGCTGGTGTGATCTCCTACTGCATCTACATAAAATCGCTCCTAGGATAAGCATAACTAGCTCTGTTAAAGTAATAAATTTGAAAATAATCAATAAGACTCTGGAAAACAAAGAAAGTGGCGAAAATGTTTGAGATTCTGGCAAAATTTCTTTAAATATTTCAAAAACTTAATGAAACAGCTCAAAAACAATTGTTTCAAAATGTAAACATTAAATGAAAAAAAAAAATTACCGTTCTCTATCCAACGAATTTTTTTATATAACGAATTTTTTAACTGAATAATGGATTTCGTTACATAGAGACTCGGCTGTATATATATATATATATATATATATATATATATATATATATATATATATATATATATATATATATATATATATATATAATACCATTAAAAGTAGACAAGATTCACCAATGGATTTTATCAATAAAACAATAAACCAAAACGAAGAATTAGAATTGAATTGAATTATAATAAAATAAAAAAATAGTGTAACGAGTAAATCTGAAAAAATAAATAAATAAAAGGAATGCAAATGGAATTTGTAGCCCCAAATGCTCTGGAACTACAAATGAAGTGTGCGGTTTCATCCACGTATTAGCCATGAAATAGCAAAATAATACGTATTTGGGGCTATCAGCACACAAAAACCAAATTATTAAACAAGGAACAAAGCTATTTTACAAAAAAGGAGTTGAAAGTAAGTAAAAGTAATAGTTATCCATAACAAACAAAAAAGATAAAGCTGAATGGAAATATAATTGAACCGGAGAAAATAATTAATAATTGATATTAACATAAAATTAACTTAATAAAATAATTAAAATTAGAATTAAGAGATAACATTCATATTAACATATAACTTAAAATACCATTTTGTTACTTTAATCAGTAACATTTATTAGCTATTTAACTATAGATATAATATTGGTGTCAATTAAACAGTTTAAAAATTATGTTAAAATAAATAACCCACTCTCAATTATATATATATATATATTTATTTATTTATTTAAATAATATATATATACATATTAATATACGCTGTATATTATATATTAATATACATTAATACATTAACAGTTGCTGGAAAATTTGTGCGCATATGCTAATGTAATATTTAAAAAAAAAAGATACAGTGTAATAATAATTAATTATGCAAGACTCAGCGAGCTAGAAAAAGCAACGCTAAACCCTAGCTTCTTCTATCTCGCTGAGTTTTGCACTGATGAAGAATCTCGATAGTAAATTCGAAACGGCCGTTTGCTACTTTTTCATGTATTATTTGTGCATTTCTAATCGTTGGTTTTCTCTATTTATACATTTCTACACAAAGGCATTATTTGCTATTTTAATGTACACAATTTCTTTAACTGTTTTTACTTTTTGTTATTTGATTGTTTAGAAGTTTATAAGACTATTAAATGACATAAAAGCAATCATTTTCAGTCTAAAATGTACTTGAGTAAAGCAAATGTTAAATTACAAGCGATGCACATTTCGATGTCAACATGTTTACAAGTTCAATTTTAAATTTTTTAGAAAAATATTCAAAAGCGTGAATAACTTACCTTTAAATGTTTCTATGATATGAGAAAATCCCAGTGAAGTGGCCAATTCTTTTAAGAAATTAGTAGTCTGTTTCGATGTCCATTTTATTTTTTCAAGACAAAACGTACTCGTGCTTCAAGCCGGCAGTCACCATGTTAACACTACGCATCGTAACAACCTGCGATTCAATCACAGTTAACCAAATCATTTTGTTCCTCTAACAAAATAGATGATTCAGTCACAATTAACAAAATTAGATTGTTAATTCCGTTGTTTTTAACTATTACATGGATGCTTTTTAACAAAATAAATTGACAAAATTATTTCGATTAATCAACCAAACAGTAATGTTTTTCGTAGCAAAATATTAGTTAATATTACTAAAGGATATTATAAAAATGTGTGTCAAAAAAAAAATATTGTTATTTTAACAGAACAGTTCTTTCCGTGTAGTAAAATGAGTATACACATTTGTGGCTCTTCAACACGTTGGCGACTTAGTATAATGTAAGTTTTATGTAATATCGTCTTAAGCTATCCTGATTTAAAAAAAAAAAAAATCATGTAAAAATATTAAAATTTAAGCGAGATAATTGAAAATAGATTTAACATTATCATCCGGGTCTTTTTGAGTGACTAGTGCGAACTCTTAAGCTTCATTTTATAAAACTAAGGAAAGGATTTTCAATAATATAACTAGTTCTTTTTAATAAAAATCTTAAGTAAATAGCCTTTTCAGTGTATTTTTATATTTCATATACATTCTGTGTTTCAAACTAATTAAAATTTTGGAAGTCTGACATACATATAATGGATCTGCAAGCTTCGTTTTATAAAATTAAGGATAATATTTTCAATGATATATAGAGTTCTTTTTAATAAAAACCTTTAGTAAATAGCTTTTTCTAGTGTGTATATATATATATATATACACACACACATATATATATATATATTTACTTACATATTTTATGTCTTAAACTTTTTGGTCTGTTCTTTTCAGTTACAGAACAAACTTTTACTAAAAATAAGCAAAATTGAAAGAAAAAGTTTCAAAATATTCAAAATGGTAGGAGAAATGTGATTTTAAAATTTTCAAATCACAAGAGCTGCATTTTTTTCTAAAACTATTTAATAATTATTTTAACCGTTTAAACGCCAATGTTCCCAAATGGGAACATTGCATTATTTGTAATACAAAACATATATTTTCCAAAAATATAACGATGTCCTTATTTTACCTATAAAATATAAGGTTGATTTAAACTTTTGAAAAAAAAAAATTATTTTTAAGCATTTATCACAGGTAAAAGGAATATGTACATTCCTTAATTTGCATATAGAATTTATTATTTGCTTTTACCGTTTTCTCTATATTACTTACATTTGATCGCTAGGAATCTAAATGTTGTTGGAATTCAAAAAAATACTCAAGAACAATATACAATAGCATGTAGCGGAAAATAATTTGTTATATTTGCATAGGTTGTCAATCAATTATCATGTTCCAAAATGCGAACATTGAAATGAAAACAGCCAAAAAACTACAGAAATATATATATTTTTTTATTTTCTAACTTTGGCTGCATAAATTAAAACATATGAAGCTGTAATATAGGAAAATCAAAATTATAATTGCACTGCGATATTAATTGGGCGTGTAAACGGTTAAAGATCATAAAATATCATTTCTTTAAAAAAAGGAAAAGACTATGATAACAAAACATTTCAAATTATACATTTTTTTTTTTTAAGTTTTTGTGCTTGGATATTTAAGTTACAAAAGGTAATCCTTCAAGTTGCAAGATTTGGCGGCTGAAGCTGGGTGTTAATGTGTCTGTCTTTATTATCTGTAGTTTTTTTTTTCCCCTAAAACTTACCTTCCATGTATAAAAATAACTAAAAAAATCGCATAAAAATGTTTAGCATATTAAAACGTTCCTCTCTAAACTAAAGTATTTTAGAAACCCATTCACTAAGAGTTAAGTTTATAAATCGAGTGATTTTTCCATAATCAGGGTTCAATACAAACAGCATATGCAATCACACTTTCCTTACAATAAATGAAAGACTAATAAGGAATCTCCTGTTATTCTAATCGAATATACTGTAATCGTTAGAGTGCATTTATGACATAAATAATGCATTTTTTGTTTCTTTTTTTAACTATTTGGGAAAATGATTGTTGTTATCGGTAAAGAGTCTGGGAAATCTGAAGTACATCTGAATCTTCTTATTGGTTGAATTCCGCAACTTATTTTATTTTATTCGTTTTCTGGTTGGTCCATACTTAACGTCAAGAAATCAAATACTTCTGTTTTTTTTTTTTTTTTTTTTTTTCTTTTCGCTTTCTAATTGGTCCACGTTTAATGTCCAAAAGTGGAATACTTATGTTGCCACGATGACAAAAAAATTAACAACTCAAAAACAAATTTAGGTACAAGTTTCAAACAAGTTGCATTTAAAAGTAATTTTTTTTCTTTATACGACGGTGTAAAAAATGAAAATGTACGATCTTTAGAAGTTTTAAAATTTGCAGTACCGAAAATTGTTAAACTGAAATTTCGGTTAATATTTGTTTATGATTAGTCCAGGAATATTAACTTGTCTCTATAAGTCCATCCATATTAATATGACTCTGTTATTACGTAAGCTACGTTTTGATCATCATAAAAATGATGCTACTATTGTTTATATATATATATATAGTATATAGAGAAATCATTTATAAGTCTAAAATTATAGTATTTGAAAATATTATTTTCCAAATAGTTATTGTAATTTGTTAAATTACTAGCAAAAGCCATGCTTTGTTTGGATTCGCGAAGTATTATGCTATAAGATAAATATTTGAAAGTCATAACATATTTTTAAAATTATTTTTGCATCTTTATTAAGCAAAAAATAATTTTATGTTTTGGCGCATTTTAATTTTAAAATGTATTTCAACCAAATAACTAAGAATTTCCTCAGATTGTTTATTTTTGATATAAGACTGGTATAAATAAAAATATTTTCGAAGTAGAATTATACAAAATATTAATTTTATTTGTTTACAATTCTTTTATTACCACTTCACAAAAATATAATGTAATTCTTTTAAAATTCATAAATATCGTCTGCTTAAATGATTTCACAAAATAAGAATAAATTGTGTATTTGAATTCCTAACACAGAAAAATACTTTTATAATTGAATGTTTATACGAGAATTTTCACAAATTTTAATTCATTAAAATTATGCTATAATTTTTCTAAAAAAAGTATTTTATACATTTTATAAAAGAAATCATGAAACTATACATAGTTAAAGGAATGAGTATAGGTTTGAAAATCTGAAAGCAGTTTTTGAGATATTTTATCAGGATAATGAAAATATATCTTATTTATTTATTTATTTAATGATGATTCTAGCTATAATTACTGACCCCATGATTTAAGTTTTTCTTCTGAAAACTTACGTGTTTCACTTTTTATTTGAAAAAAAAAAAAAAAAAAAAAAAATGCGTTCGTAATGGAAAACCATGTAAAATAAATTAATTAAAATAATAATTTTTGAAAAGTATTTCTGTAAAAAAAAAAAAAATATATAATATTCTGCAAATCTACAGATCATAATTTATATTTGTGTTTAATTTCAAGTGAAAATACTGTATAGTTTTTTTGTAAAGTGTATGACAAACTGTCATTTGAGTGGCCTAGTAGAGGATTCGCTTCGCTCATCCTAACAATTCTTTAGTTTTTTTTTTTTTTTTTTTTTTTTTTTTTTTTTTTTAATCGGGTATTGTAAACAACAAGCAATCCTGTCATTTAAAAATATAAAAGGCCGTGTCAATCAATTAGTGAAAGAGTAATTCCTAAAATAATTCAAAGATGTTTAATTGAAATCACAAGTACTAAATCCGGAACATGGTATTGAACATCTGGAAACAGGTTTCAAAAATTATGAGAGTTTTCTGATTACACCATGTTTATACTAAATGAATCTGGAAAAGTAGCCTGAAAACTTGTTCCGACTAGTTAAAAAACGAAAAAATAGTGATAAAGAAAAAACAGAGTGGTGACGAGGTGAAGGTGAGAGGAGGTAGGTTTGTGCAAGGGAATCGGAGGGGGTGGGGAGGGACGCAAGAATTTGCCTCCATGGCTTCACTCTCGTATCAAAGTAAGATAAAATAGAGAATCAAAAAAGAAAATATCACAAGCGCCCAAGGGAGAAATGGCGGGAAATTCGGTTCACTCGATGTCTAGTCACGTGATAGAGCGGGTGGTTGGAGGCAAAAAAAAAAAAAGCTTAAAAATAAAAATCAGAATCTGTGGGCTCGGGGATACAAAAGAATTTTGAGTAGAGAGGAGAAATTGTTTTCAACGGGCGCACGGGCATCTGTTTATTGTGCGTAGGGCTTTTTTTTTCTGCAATTTTTGTGAGTTCAAATTCAAAAGTTTTGTAGGTTTCGCATTTCCTTGAAAAAAAGAGCGGGAAAATTCTTGAATGAAATGGATGGGAATATGGATGTGATCGCGTGCACATGTACAGATTCCTTAGGAGTATGCACGTGACTTTTCGATGATCCGTTTCATTTGGGTTGCCGGATTATTAATTTAACAAATCGGGAATTATTAATTAAGCTTTGGAATAAAGGAAATCGTGATTTCGATTCAAAAAACGTGATGATATTTAAGAACATTTAGATACTTCAAATTGTTTATTTCGCTAAAATAAAATCAATGTCGATCGTCGTGAAATGGTGTAACAGAAATAATAAAATTATTTAAAGGGTCAGGTACCTTTGAAATGTCAAAAGTTAGCGAAAATTAATATTAAAATTGTTACACCAGATCCATTCATACAAAATTTTAAATGAATAAATGAACAATTTCGCTTCTTTGAATTTTGTTTTATGTTTAACTAAAAATGTTTAATTAAAAATACCTTTTATTAATTGTAAATTAAAAAAACATACTTATTTTTCAAAGAATTGATGTATTGTGGGCAGGGTAATGGTTAGAAAATAGAATTAGGTCGTATGAGGCCCACTCACCTCCACCCTTTTTTATAGTACATAAAATAAGGTTTTTATATATCTCTCCTTTTGCCCCCCCCCCCCCCTTCTCCCCAAAAGAGCAGATCTATCTTTTGCAGATTTATTTTATTAACTAGGCTAAAGATACTAATTTAGGAGTTCTTGCACTATATTTATTTAGACAAGCTCTAAAGAAATCAAGCGAATTTTTTCTATCAGAATTATTTGAAGCTTTTTTTTTTCATAATTACAGATCAGCATGTCTTTGTTTTAAAAGTAAACAGACACTTTTCAATGGAAGTACCAGGGCCGTAGCTAGAAGCGAATAATGGGGGGAAGAGGGGGGGGGGGCTGATATTTTCTATCTGTCTCTCTGACGCAGAAAGATAAATTAGTGCATATTCACACTGTAGGTACTATGGTTTTTTTTATGAAACTGTTGTAATAACTTCATTTTATGCTAAAAAAGAAAAGAATATGATGATAAAAATTTCGAGAGTATAACTAGTGCAATATTAAACATCATGTTAGCTTCATATGTGCAAATAGGATGAGCATAGGCATAACTTGGGAACTAAGACTGGAGGGGCAACGGTCTCAAAGTATGTTTCTAGAAAATTACCCCCCCCCCCCCCGTCATCGCGCGCACACACGTACACTTGAAAGTTTCAAAATTTTAATATTTGAAAAAAAACATAAATAAATGTGCAACCGTTTACGGAAAAATAAAGAAAAAATACTCTTTCATGTCTTTAAAAAAAATGTTTTAAAATATTGAATGCACAACCGCGCAACTCTTATGTTTGATGCATTGTTCAACGGGACAAACGTTAAAAAAAAAAAAAAAAAAAAAAAAAAAAAATTAAAGCTTTTTAAAGGTCTGCATAGGGCAGAGTCCGGGACGGCATGAGAGAAAGTTATTTTGTTCCCGCCCGGTGTAAAAATTATAAGTACTACCTGTGCAAGGCCCGTACATAAATCAGTGAAAACAGGCCAGGCCCGGCTCAATCTGGTCCCACTCAACTTCTACAAAGAAAATCTGATTTTACTTAACATTCAATAAATATTTTTTTAAAGAGAACTGCACACTTATTTATGGGATAAATTTGGCAATATATTTTAAAGTTATGTGCAAGATAGACAATACACAATAACAACAATAACGATTACAACATGGGATCTCGATTAACCAAACTCCGATTAATAGATGTTTCTATTAACCGTTCCAATAACAGTCTGGTTTTGTGAATGAACCATGAAGAAAACTATATGCTTTTTAGTCACTATTCGGGACTGGCCTTGCAGAATCAGGCCAATTTTTTTCAAGGGCCAGGCCGGCAGAAAAAAAAAAAAAAAAAAAAAAAAAAAAATGAACGGATCTATACTGGCCCGATATAAAAATTTAAACGAAGGCGATAAAATTTTAGCCATTTTCAATAAATATTATTTTTCTGCGAATAAATATAAATGTGAGCCACGAACCGATGATAATTTGACAACATCAATACAGAAATGTAACATGCAGTGTAGAGATTGGCGTCGGACAGTTACTTGGTGTTTCAGTAACAGGCTTAATTTTTTCAGACTCGTGCGGGACTGACATCAGCCTTGCATTTTTTTACATAGTCGAGCCGCGTTGGAACTGGGCTTTCTCATTTACTATGATAATCGATATTCTGATGGAAAGTAGTCCATCAAAAATTCCTTGACTTTAACCTGATTTTTTGCCTAATCTTCCGTATTTCCCTGATTCGTAGAACCATGAAAAGTATTATCTTCCCCTGACAAATTGAAAAAATTCGCATTTTTTTCAATGTATAATCGACGAAATTCGCAAGAATGATTCTGAGTATTAAAAAAAATTCTGAAATTCACAACAAATTTTCTAAAGGTTACAACAGAGAGGGTAGAGAGAAAATTTGCTTCCCGATGCTAATTATGCGTTTTTTCCGCGACTTTTTGACGAAATTATTCTTTTTTTCCACTAACCACAGACAAAATTGGTGCTTTTTTCCACGATTCTGTGGCAAAATTAGTGTTTTTACGCGATCTTTTATCAGAATTTTGTATTTTTCACATTAATGGAACAAAATTAGTTTTTTTCTGCGATCCTTTGACAAAATTCGCATTTTTTTTCAGCGATCATTTGATAAAATTCGCGTTATTTGCAATATTCAAGAGAATTTGGAGTTTTTCCGCGATCCTGTGACAAATTTGCGCTTTTTCGCAATTCTTAAACAAAATTTGCGTTTTTCTTTTGCGATCTTTTGCTAAAATTCGCATTGTTTCTGCGATTCTTTGAGTGAAATTCGCGTTGTTTCACGCTATTCGAGAAAATTTGCACTTTTTTCCTTGATCATGTGACGAAATTTGCGCTTTTTTGCAATTCTTAAACAAGATTTGTGATTTTTGCAATCCTGTGACAAAATTTGCGTTTTGACTGCGATTTTTTGACAAGAAAGATTTTGCGTTTATTTTAAAATATTCAACTAAATTTGCGTTATTATACAGTTCGTTGACGATATTCACGTTTTTACACGATCCTTTGACAAAATTTGATTTTTTCCAACATTCTTTGTCAAAATTAGTGTTTTCAATGCCATTGTTTGACAAATTTCCAATAGTTTTGCGATATTCAACAAAATTTGCAGTTTTCTCGCTATTCTTTGACAAAATTTGCATTTTCCTGCGATTTTTTGAGAAAATTCACCTTTTTTCGCAATTCTTTGACGAAATTCACGTTTTTGACGTGATCCTTTAACAGAAATTTGCGTTGTTTCAGCAATGCTTTCACGAATTCCACTATTTTTTGCAGTCCTATGAAAAAATTCGCATTTTTTTGCGATTCTTTGACAAATATCTCGTTTTTTAAGATTTTTTGATGAAAATCGCGATTTTTCCCTTGATCATTTGACAAAATTTCCCTCATTTTTCTTGTTTTTGATGAAATGCGAGTTTTTTCTTAAAATTATTAATAAGATTTGCATTTTTTCGCGATTTTTGACAAAATTCCCGTTTTTTCAGCTGTTTTTCGCCGAAATGATCGATGTTTTATGCGAACGATTAACAAAATTGATATTTTTTGGCGATCATTTGTCGAAATTCGCGATATTTTGCCGTGAAAGTATTTTCTGTCAAAATTTTCGTTCTGGTGACTAATTTTATTTTATTTTATTTTTTATTTTATTTTATTTTATTTTATTTTTTTTTTTTTTATTTTTTTTTATTTTTTTTTTTATTTTTTTGCCACCGAATGCTTTAAACTTTTGGAAATTTCGGAATAAATTACATGGAAATTTGCGTTTTTTTTCTGTACCCGGTTGATGAAGGGTGATGTCGTGATGGCCTATTTTAAACTTAAAGGACTATCACATTCTTGGAAAATTTGAGCACTTTTTTTTTCCCTTGAAAATGAATACTTTTTATTCCAACACTTTTCCTTTTATTCTTTTTTTTTCTTTTAGCGTAAGAACCATGAAATCGGTTTCTCTGCATTCGCAAGCCCTGGAAAGAAAAAGATGAGTTTTTGATGAAAGTTTTTTTTCTGATTTTTAATTAATAGTTGCTCAACTATTTATCAGAAATTTAAAATTCTGTGTCTCAGGTACAACAGGGGAGACCTTGGACTATTCACATTTAAATTTTCAGACTTGTACATGTGATGCATTTTTCTAGCTATACCGCCCACACACCGGAAATTTGTTTTATTAGTATAGGTATGTTTTTACATTTATGATTTCTAAAATGACGCAAATCTAAATAAGCATTGAAAAACTGAATGCGATAGCAAATTTTTCTATTTCCCTTTAAAAATTATTAAATGGGATTTTTTTTTATAAACAGAACGTATTCTTTTTGTTTCTGTTTCTAATTGCTATCCCCAGTGACGTTCAGTATACGTCTATGGTCACTGTGAATTACTAGTGTGTGACTGATACCTTGAAACAGAAAACTATACAGCCAGATGCATTCATCTAACCATGAGGCTAGAAAATGACAATAATGACAGCCTCGAGAAATAATCAAAATATCCACCCCATAAAATCAACTCTAAAATGAAAAAATCTCTCATAAATTCATCATTTCAGGAGGGAAAAAAAGAGCACAAGAAATATTTTTTATTGAACATAGAATGTAGCATTAAGAAGTTTGCTAAGATACATGTGGGAAATTACTGATATGAACGTAAGGATGTTACTGCTGTGTAATTGGAACTATCCAGCATTTATAGCATCTCAATATTTATCTCAATATATAGCATCATATAAATGAATAGAAAAGAAGAGAAATTCGAAATATAAAATTGGCCGTTAACCACAGAATAATGGAAAAAACTGGAGGGGCAAAATGTAAGTCTTGCCCCTGCTACTGAAAAACTAGGGGAGCAAATGCCCCCCCCCCCCCAGCTTGCCCCCGCCAGATTACACCCGAGTGTTGAAACATTAATTTTAGTTAAAAGTTAGTATTTCTGCAAAACTATGAAAGGGCCTCAAAACTAAATTTGATTTTTGAACAGAATTTTATTTAAATTTTCGGATCATAAATTTATTTAGTGACCTTAGTATCTTTTCCAGGGGAGGCACAAAATGTTTTAGGGGGAGCTGAGTCCTTCCTAGCACCCCCTTAGCTACGGTCCTGGGAAGTACTTAAACGATTGTCATTAAAAAAAAAAATCTTGAAAATTGAAAAAGAAAATTTTTTTAATCAAATTCATCGGACAATGATATATATTCAATTTAAATTTAGTAATTTATCAAAAGAATAATTTTTGAATTAAAAAATTTAAGGAATAAAATATTTTACAACTTTTAGCCTTAAAATGAAAAAAAAAATCAAGAAGATTGAATTTATTAGATCATGAAATCTATTCCCAAGAATTTTTTTTTCTCTCAAAGTCTGTCATCGAGCTTCAAACCAGGTAACCTTTTAATTAATAGACTAAAGCGCTACTGCGGAGATATCTAGCCTGCATGAAACAAACTGAAATTAATCCTTTCGGGTCTGGTGTACTATTAATGGTACATGACTTTTAATGGAGTATTATTGTGTTTTGACAAATACTTTAGCTGCTATTTACATCTAGTAAGGTTAGTATATGTCTGTGCATTTACTGTACGACTTCATTTGGGTTTAGGCATTTAGTAATAATAATAATTATTATTACACTACCCAACATCAAAAATGTTTCGGGCTCAAAAATAGTTGTTTCCGAAGTATTTTGTCTCGCTAAATACGAAAATCAACATAAAAAGTTGAGATTAGCTCTTGTTTTCAAGATAGGAGCCAACTTGAGAAATCCCATTATGGCTGTTATATAGGAAATCGAATGTTGGTACTCCTAATAGTAATTCCCCTCAACTGCATTCTCAGTGTAGAATCTTTTTCACATTCTTTTTACCCATCAGCCATTCGGCCAGTTCCTTACTTGGCTAATCTGCCAATTTCTGAACCATCTAAAATTATGAGATTGAAGAGGAGTCACTAGACCTGGGATTTCCCATAGCCCAGATTTCGAAGCAGAAGATTTGAACGAGTCTCACAGACTAAATCAGACAGAATTGAATGATCTCGTGAGAGATCTTGACTTGCTAAAGGAGAAAGCAGAGCTTCTGGCATCAAGACTGAAGCAATGGCATCTATTCCAATCAGAAGTTAAGATCACAGAATACAGGACTCGTCACAAGAATCTTCTTCATTTCTTTGAGAAGAAAGATCAAGTTGTTGCTTGTACTGATGTTAATGGTTTGGTGAGTTCCATGAACATAACTCATGATCCACAAAACTGGGGGTTATTTATAGACTGTTCCAAACTTAGTTTGAATGCAGTTTTACTACACAACGGCAACATTATCCTTCCATTCCCACATGACATTCCGTTCACATGCAGGAAATTCACGGAAATGTAAAATTACTTCTCGAGTCAATCAAATACTAGGATCATAATGTCAGATTTGTGGCTAACTTGAAAGTAATTGATTTACTCTAATTAGGCTATATCAAGTACTGATGTTTTATGTGTTTGTGGGACAATCAAGATAGAAACTCTCACTACATAAAAGACACATGGCCTTCAAGAAATATAAGTCCCGGGGAGAGAAATTTCTAAAAAGAGCCTCTGGTTGATCCAAAAACATTATGCTTCCACCCCTGCACATTAAGCTGGGATTAATGCAGAACTTCGTGAAAGCCATGAACAAGGATGGAGAGGTTTTCCATTACCTTAGAGCAAATTTTCCAAGACTGAGTAAATCAAAGATTAAAGAGGGAATCTTTGTGTTCCCTCAAATATGCACAATAATGGAGGATTCTTCTTTTGATAAAGTTTTGGAAGGGAAAGAGAAAGCACCAGGGAAGCCTTGAAAGGTGTGTTAGAAGGGTTTCTAGGCAACAGAAAAGCCGAAAACTACCAACAGTTGGTGAAGGAACGCCTACAAAAGTAACATAACTATGGATGCAACATGTGACTGAAACTTCATTTACTCCACTCCCATCGTCATTTTTCCCTAAAAACTGTGGAGCTGTAAGTAATGAGTACAGAGAAAGGTTTCATAAAGATATCTCTGTAATGGAACGCAGATATCAGATCGTTGGGATGAGTCAATGCTAGCTGACTACTGCTGGACTGTTACAAGAGATTCTTGACATACAAGAGGCAATTCTAAAGGAAATTTTTGCAAGAATAGGCTAGAAACAACTACTGCTTTCTGAAAAATGAACATTGTTTAATGAAACATGCCTATTGAATTGTATTTATTACATAGGATTTTTTTCTTCTTCAATTTGCTTCTGCAATCGATGTGTGGGATATTGTGCGTCTTTCTCCAGTGGGCTGTATTGTATCTTGAAAACAAGAGCTAATAAAAAAATTTCGTTTACATATTCGTTTTTTTTCAACCCAAAATTAGTAAGTATTGACTATCTAGAACCAGGAAACTGATAAAAAATATTTTTTTGTTGGCTAGTGTTATTTACTTAATTCTCTTTGCGTCGTTTGCGATTCTTTCATTTTAAATATATATTTCACTTACTAAATTTCAAATAAAAGTTACTTTCCTGAAAGAATCACGAGGAATAAAGCGCAAAAAGTATTAGAAAGTTGCAATATCAGTTAAATATTACTGTAATACAATATTTTCTAAACATCTCCGAAAACTCTTCCGCAGTCTCTTGTCATATGAATTGAATGGTACGCAAAACAACAACATTCGTTATCTTACAGACAAGGAACTATTCGTTAAACACTAATTAATCTACTTGGTAAGCTAAACTTAATAGCGTAAAATTAATTTTTTCTAAAGTTTGAAAAACAATTCGGACCCGAAAGGGTTAAGGTTTGTTTTAAAACCTAAATCGCAAAAATGATCAGATGACGTTAACCGCTTCCCTGTTTTGCCTGTACATCGTACAGACAACTGTTTTTGCCATCTATGATTTGCCTGCACCACCTACGAGCATTCATGCTCCGATCATATCTTCGCCAGTAAGATTTTACTGTAAATTTTGTATTATTTAATTCGAGCATTTTTTTTGACTCAATTAGGAAAAAATTTTCTGTTTTGAAAAACCGGAAATAAAAGATTGAAAATGTTGTAAAAGGCATGTAAATATAGATACAGTCGAGTCTCCATACATCGAATTTCTCTATATAACGAATTTTTAGTAGGGACGGTTCCCTTTTACCATGATTACATTAAAAAACAGTCTCTATATAGCGAAATATCAGTCTCCATACAACGAATTTTTTCATAAAATGATCTTTATTTATTCAGTTTAAAAGAAAGCTTTGAAAACACGTGGTATCAATTTTCCATCACTTATTCCTGATTTATTGTTCGCATCTTTTTTCAAAATTAGATTCTTACACATATAAGAGCGGGATCAAGGGTAATTAAAGAAAAACAATTTGCAATTGCTCCTGAAAGACCGAATTTTCTGTACTAGAGGACTATGTGGATTCTGAGGACGAAGAAAATGTGACTTGAGCAAACTTAAAAAAGAAATAGAAATTAATTAAGAAACGCGAAATGCGAAAGAAAATGTTGCTCACTCTGATTTTTTTGGAAAAGGGGGCAATCTCATTATTGCAGTATCTTACTGATAGTCGTATTTTAAGCAGAGTTATGAACATGGTGAGGTTGAGATGTTATGATGAATTTAACCATGAGCATTAGAAGGAACGCAGGTAGGGGCCTGGTCATCGGTTAGAAAGAAAGAAAGAGCATGAGAACGAAAATCTACAGCAACAGAAAAAATCTTCACGCAGTGAAATGATGAGTTCTTTTGATCTTATTTGGAGAGGCCTTCAAATAGTTGAAAATGTTCCTTCTACAATTTTTTATTCCTCGCTAAAATTTGAACATTTTTACGAAAGTTTAACAATTTTGAAATCAAAACAAAATTACAGATTTCTTCGCTTAAAATTATGTGCAAGTCTTTTTTATGTGATTTTCATTAAGCTTTCAAATAAATGTCGGTTCTTTTTCTTGAAACTGATTAAATAAATAAGAAATGGAATATTTGGTTAACATTTAGAGTAAAACATTTCAAATTCTTAATTAAACACATTAAAAATAATATTTGTTCAAAATTTGTACATTAAATAGGAATGTAAACGTCATTCTCTATTCAACGAATTTCTCTATATAACGAATTTTTTACAGGAACAATGGATTTCGTTATATAGAGACTCGACTGTATTATTTGAAAGTTTTTTTTTTTTTTAATGATCAGTTAAGATAATTCTTTTGCTTAAAATAATATAAGAACTTTTCCAAAATATTATGATTTGTCGTGTAATACAGGTATTGAGTTGTAAGTATGCAAAATACCATGTATGCAAAATATCAAGTCTGGTTTTTGAAGATTAATTCAAATAGACGAATGAGACGATCAGACGAACGAAACTCAAAAAATTATTTCACCTGACAGATCGTGCACGGCATGCTTTCGGCATGATAGGAAGTTTCAAACATTTCTGCCTGAAAAAGTTCATGAAGCTTCCCTTTCTAAAACATTTTTCAAAGATAGAGAAATATATTTTATAATCACTAAAAGGAAGATAACAATTTCCGATAATTTCCCGTGTATTCATTTGCTATACAATATATCCAAATTTCATGAAATGGCAAGAAATTTTGGGGTGCTGATGCAAAGTTATCCGAGAAGAATTAGTTTTTAAAAGAACCTCATTCCTCATGCTGCATATTCTTGATCTTTTTTTTTTTTTTTTTTTTTTTTTTTTCCAATAATATTTGTTTTAACCCAAAATTTTTTTATTTAAAAAATATTACAAAATTAGTAATTCTTAATATAAGTGAATAAAATGGAGAAAAAATCGATTTTTGGCTGATTTAAATTTCCTCATCTTTAACCATATAAAGTTAAATTGTTAAATGGAGGAACCACTGTTGGAAACCACAGTTTTTACACTTAAACTGTGGTTCCTAACGTGAAACAAACAACCCCAGGGGGAGGGAACAATTTGATTTTCTAACATGGGTATTCCTTGGCAATTTTTTTCTGTCGAAAATATAACATTGTAGATTTATAATAAGAGTAATAATTGCAGGTTTTTTGGAATGAAATTGAAAATCACTTAAGTTCTCTTTTATATATGCAGTGTTTTCTATAATTTTTCTGATTACATTTGTGTCTTAGAATTTTTATTAAATTCTTTCGACTAGCATTTTACTGAATAAGATCTGTACTTTTCTTTGCACTTTTAAGGTTTCTCCATGTGAATGTGAATTCTCTTTTTTAGGAGTAGGAATTTTAGATTTTGGGCCGTAATGATTTTAGAGACATTTCGGGGGACGTGACAGTAAAACACATTGAACAACTGCAACTAAACACTTTAAATAAAATTATTATAGCATATAAAACTAAAAACTGAATAAATAGAAGTTATGAAAATTAGTACGCAGCCAAAAACGCTGCTGCGAACTCCAATTATAGCGAAAAAAATTTTACTCTTTTCAATTCCTTTTTCATGTGTATAATATTTGTTGCATTTAATCACTTGACATTGATATAGCTAACCGAAATTCAATTCTTTGTAAATTTGTTATAACGGGATCCGATTGTAAAACATAAAATTTTTGCTTAATTCATCACTTAATTGCATCAGTTTACAATAAATCGATACCATGTTAGAAAAAGAGATGTACAGTGTCTCACATAAGTGATGGGACACTTGTGCTTTACAAAAGGAAACTAATCAAATAAATTAAAAAAACATGTACACATTTTTTTGTGGGTGTGTTTCATACTTAAATTTAGTAACGACTATTACATAACATACATTTTGTATAAATATTAAAATATTAATTTAATAAAAATACAAATGTTTAGAACGGAGCAAAAAATAGCTCACATAAGTGATGGGACACCATTATATATGCAACAAAAATCGTCTGAAATAAGCAATAAAAATATTTTTTGGGGTTTTATTTTTACTTAAAAGCAATTGGCAATAATTTCTAAAATCGTCTGCAGTATTTCTCTCCAGTTTGTTTTGGAATTTTTGTGTTTTTTAGCTCTGTGTAGCCATGATTGCTAAACGAAAAGAAACTTCGCCTGAAATTCGAAAATTAGTTATTAATTTGCATATTGAACGTGGAAAATCTATTAGAAAAACTGCTGAAACAGTTAGCTTGAGTCGTTCAACAGTTTTCAATATCATTAAACGATATAAAAAGAATAGCGAAAAAATTCTTTTCAGTTTATTCTTTTCAGAATAAAAGAAGACCTGGCCGACATTCAAAGTTATCCAATGGAATAAAGCGAATCATCGTTCGAAATATTAAAAAAAAATCCAAGAAATAGTGCTTCAAAAGTTGCTGCTGATTTACAAGCATTATATGGAATAATTGTTAATCTTGAGACTATTAGAAGGGTAATTCGATCTGCTGGATATCACGGTAGAGTAGCCAGGAAAAAATTCCTCGTAAGTGAAAAGAATAGAAAACTCAGACTAGCTTTCGCAAAATCCAACATAAATAAGAATTCTGATTACTGGAATAAAGTTATATTTGCTGATGAGAGTAAATTTAATATATTTGGTTCTGACGGTAGAATCTTGGTGTGGAGAAAACCCAGGGAAGAATTTCGCAAACAGAACTTGGTACCAACAGTAAAACATGGTGGAGGAGGAGTTATGGTATGGGGGTGTTTGACGTCCGCTGGAGTTGGTAATCTTGTTTTTATTGACAGTATAATGAATCAGTACAAGTATATTGATATTTTAAAGCAAAATTTGAAATCTTCATCACGGAAATTGAACTTTCATAACGATTTTAAATTCTACCAGAACAATGACCCCAAGCACACTGCTCTGAACGTTAGACTCTGGCTGCTATATAACTGTCCTGAAATAATAAAAACATCACCACAATCTCCAGACTTAAATCCCATCGATAATATTTGGCAAGAATTGGAATCAAGAATTCGCAAACACGCCATTTCTTCAAAACAACAACTAAAATCGGTGCTTCAAGAAGAATGGGGTAAAATCACTCCAGAAATCACAAAAAATTAGTCGAATCCATCCCAAAAAGATAAATCATGTTTTAAAAGTAAAAGAAAATCCAACAAAATATTAAAACCTTTTAAAAAGTAAAATTTTTGGATAAATATTTGATGAAAAAGTAAGTGTCCCATCACTTATGTGAGCCATTTTTTGCTCCGTTCTGAACAATTGTATTTTTACTAAATTAATATTTTAATATTTTGACAAAATGTATGTTATGTAATAATTGTTACTAACTTTAAATATGAAACACACCCAAAAAATTTTTGCACATGTTTGTTTATTTATTTTATTGCAGTTTCTTTTTATAAAGCACAAGTGTCCCATCACTTTTGTGAGACACTGTATAAGTCGTATCTGTCCTGTCGTATAAATCAGAAACTTCAAATTCTGTGTACTTACACTTGAATATTTCGTGTCACACGGCAAATCATATAATTTCGAATTAGTCTATAATTTTAATTAAATTCATTTTTTCAACATCATCCGTTCATTTTTACGATTTAAATTTGGAAAAATAACTTTAATTTCAACGTTTTTCGTGTAGACGCCATAGTTGGAACGTAAAACCCCTCGCTAATAAACAGAAGATTCTTAGTTCGAACCCCGATGCTGGAACTTGAAATTATCCTTTTAAAATGGGTTTAGTAAGAAGATATTTAATATTTTGGGCCAAGTTAAGAGTTTATAATATTAAAGTTTCATTTATCTGACATTCATAATATTTTTTGGAATTCAGTTTTCTTTCTATTTTTTTAAAAAAAATGCGATTTATTAATGATCCAGCATTTTAAATTTAATTTTAAAAAATTTCCTTTTTTTCGCTTTTTAAAATTTTTTATTTATATTTATGTCGTCGTAATTTTTTTTAAATTTCGGATTTTTAAAAAATTCACAATTTTGAATTTTATTTAAATAATTTGATTTCAACGAATTTAATTTGATTAAAACAAATAAATTCCTTTCATAATTGTTTTAAATTAAATTTATTGGTACTGCCATCTATCTAAGAACTGAATAATTATCAGTTGAGAATTTGGATTTATTAATTAAAGGATAAGTTGCTTTGAAAGAAATATTAAACGAAACCCAATGGGCGACCTGCAGTCTCACTTACCTGCTTGTTTCAGATTCCGGAGGAAACGAATATAAAAATAATCAACTTTCTTGGCCCGTCATCAAAGTAGTGATGGACAAAATGCATGATTTTACTATTTGAATGACGAGCATACGCAAAATTATAGCTGCCACTTTTTTTTCTACCAAATATTTTGTATACATTTTTTTTTTTCCATTCCAATGAGAATTAACTTAGGGGCCGTCCATAAATGATGTCACGCTTCGAGGGGGGAGGGGGTTCTGGAAATTGTGACAGTTTGTGACAAGAAGTGGGAGGGTATGAAGAAATGTGACATCATGCATTATAGTTAAAATAGAAACATAAAAAATCAGTTGCCTAAATTATTTTTATTATTACAGTTATTTTCAAATTAAAATATTTTGTGTTCATAAAGTAATAATAAAATTTACAGCCAAATATAATAAATTTCATTTCACATCCTAAAGTACTGCTGGTTTTAATTGCTCTTTTTTCTTAGTAATATTTTATTGCTATTGTATATTAATTATGATTTTTGTTTTAAAGATTAATCTTATTTCACACAAAATAAATTCACAGTAATCATTTTTATCGTTATGCTCACAAATGTCTTTAAAACACATAGTTAAAGTTTAAAAATAAAATTTAGAATATGACTTAAAACATAGTGCTTTGTTTCTGAACAGCAAGTATATGTATATGGAATACAGAGTGACATGTGACAAGAGGGAAGGAGGGGGCATGATGAAATGTGACACTTTGTGACAAAGGGGGGAAGGGGAGGTTCAAAAGTAATGAAAAAAAAGTGTGACATTTTTATGGACGGTACTTTAAGAAACCTATAAAAATATAAATAAAGTAGAGCATCGGTTATCCGAACATCAGTCAACCGAACAATAAGTTAACCGAACACGTTCCAGAAGACGAAATTCAAATTTGTGCGCCATTCACTGCAAGAGCTTCTTCAAGAATCTTCAGGATCTGAAGATGCAACCAAGATAGCACGAAAAACAAGCTAAAAAGGACAACAGTATAACCTCAATTATCCAACCCTGGTTTTACCGAAATTCTTCGTAAACGGATGTTAGTTTATTAATTTTTTTATCAATAGTATTTTTTTTTCTTCACATTCCTTGTATATGCAAATAGTCTACAGATAAATATTTTGGCTACAGATAAATAGTTAGAAAAACTACAGATAAATATTTTAGAAAAACTACAGATAACTACAGACATATAGAAAAACTACAGATAAATATTTTGGCTGATCAAAAATTCGGCCCGAGTCCGGTCCGGCTCGACACAATTTCTATTATTTTGGGGGGAAAAAAATCAGATTTTAAACATATAATTAACATTTCTTTAAAGAATACTCCATACATAGTTTATTTATCCGAATATACTCGGTTATATATTTATTTTATCATCAAAATTTCTGGACATAATGGATTTAAAAAAAAAAAAAAATCACGAATTATTTGCGCATGACCAAATGATCAATTCAATAGTGATTCGATTATTCTGCGCATCACTAAGTCAGAAATTTTATGAAACTAAATCATTTGAGAAGAACGGTTTTTCTGACTGGTGATAAACTAAAAGTCAATTACTAAATGAAATGTCAGATTCCTTTCTCTTTTATTTTTCAGCCAGTTGCATCAAAAATCTTACGTAACAACCTTTAAAAAAAGAATTAACATAAAAAAGGCCTAACCAACGTTGCTCAATCTTGATTGGGTTATTTTAAAAGAAAATTAAACCGGTTTAATACACGGGGCGAAATTGCTGAAACATCAAATCTTACCAACCAGTTTTTCTGGAGGAATGGAATACTGTTATTATACTCTAGAGAAAAGATAGGCAACATATTTTTTCAGCAATGAATGAAATGTTCAATTTACCAAACATTTAAAATGCTAAAATTAGAATAAAAAACTTTTAATGTATAAACATTCTACGTCTGAACGTACTTTTACGTTATTTTTATCGTGAGAATTAATAATTACTATATTTTGTATTCCAATTTAACAATCAGTGGAATAACGTAAAAAATCATGGATAAATAATTGTGTATCCTTAAAAAAATAAGCATCAAATTTTAACTGCATGTTTTTTGGTCTTTTTAACAGTAAGCCCCACCTAAGCACGTTGTTCTTGCATGTTAAAAGTTCAACTTATAGTCTTCAACATACCAAACAATCTATATTATTTAAAAAGTAATTAACAACAACATTGAATATAGTTTTTTGCATTTTTCAGCAAAGTTGAAAAGTACTTTTGCGTTCGGTTTGTCTGACCGTCTGTCTATGCTCTAATTCTCGTAAATATACTCCGATTTTCATGCAATTGATAAAGCTTATTTAGAGTCACCAAAGCATGCTTTGTATTGAATATGAAATGTGAAAAATTATTGGTTCATTTACAGGTCCACTAAAAAGAATTCGATTACATTATGATATATAGGGGGAAATCGTTTGGTGAGTATTTTAATGACATTATGCTATTTCAAATGTATCGAAACGGATATAAATCACTGAATTTCATCACGAGCCGTTAAAACAAAGCATTCATAGCATATTTTTATTAATTTACAGGGACACAGAAAATAAAGAGGTCTTGTGTAATTATTGATGGAGAATACATTTTAAAATTCGGTATGCGCTTTTAAATTTAATCAATTTTTCGCATATTGCTTTTTATATATAAATACTGTACCTCACATACAGGGCTGCACAAAAGTATTCGCATACCATTCTTCTTATTAGAAGAAATCACTAAAGAGGAATTTTAAACTGAAATATATGTACCTCTTAAATAAACTAAATTTTGGAATGCATGTTGTTAATAGATACAAATCTCTATATCATGTACAAGGGTGCTGAAAAATTCAAATAATTTTCCGATTGTAGATAGGAACAACTAAAATTCGGTTTTGGCATGCGCTATACATTTCCATATAGTGAAATGAGACGTAATATTTTAGTATTTTAAACGATGCAGTTCTGTTACCATTATTCTGAATGTATAGGAAAGTGCTTCATAATCTATTCTTGACGCATGATTTTTTCTTTCTTGTTTAAATTTAATTATTGATTATTTCAATATCGGCGTTATAGTACATTTTAATGCAGTTTGCATTTTTATCTTCAAATTATCCATAAAAAAAAAATTGCATACAGCCATTTAGTTGAAATATATGCCTTTTTTGGTTCTTTATCTTTTTAAGGGGTCGTTTTTACATTGAAATTGCACAAAGGTCTAAAATTTTCAATGTGAATATATAATTTTTGACATAATACGTGCGGCTTTTTCAGTAAATTTTACCTTAGGCTACCAAGCGGGAAATCATTCTCATTCGATCAAGTAATTTAGGAATTACGAACGTTTAAATTTGGAGCTCCTAGTATTAAGGTTATTCATTGAAACTAAACTGTTAGAAATACGGGTAGTTTTTTTTTAACGGAATAATCCGTAATTTTCGACTCACATATTTGAACGTTCTGAAAATCAATTTCTGTTTTTAAAAATATAGATTATAACTTATATTGTATCGAAAATTTTTTTAAAGCTACACCAAAATTATGAAACGTAAGTCTATAAATTTCTTAACGAACATCGATTTCTAGAAGTTTTAAATGTGTGAATCCGCTAAGTTGCTGTTGAGTGATTAATAAAAAAACATCCGCATTGCGATTTGTTTTCAAGGATTATAAATGCGACATATTTCTTGCTTCATCAACCTTGATTATTCAATAACATTTTTAGTTTTAATTGATATGAGGGAAAAAAATAAAATAAAAAACACCCTGAAAGGTTGGCAGCCGTGATGTTAGGATATCAATATAATATTATTTTACAGTATAATAAAACCACAAGTTTTATTCTATTAAAAAAATAGAAAAAAATATGAAAACAGCAAAAATTTAATTAATTGATTTCTGGTTCTGAAAAATATGTTTATTTGACTTTGAAAAACATCGGAAGGATGTCATGTTTGACAGTTTACAATAAGAATTAAAAAGTTTAGCTATGTCACCGTCACCAAAGCTAACCATTTCTCAGAATTATGTAGGAAAGCAGTAATTCAACAAACGCAGAGCTGCCAACTTCTACGCCTTTTTAAATGCAATAAACGTGTCCTTAACCAGAAAATTTATTAAATAATAGACCTCATGAATTTATTTAATGGTATATAGCACTGCATACTTGCTTAACTTATTAAATGTAATTTCTGGTTTCAATGTGTTTATTTGGCTGTAAAAAGGCGTAGAAGTTGGCAGCTATGCAAACGTAATAAAGTAGAATGTGGATCTTTCCTTATAAATTAAGTAATCATGTTATTTAAATTCCGCCTACATATAATAGCTCCTCCTATATTCAGGTGTCAAGATTTGTCTACAGGAATTTATGTATAGGAACAAATCAAATAATCATATAATCTCCAAATTGTCATTAAAAAAATAATAATAAATACAAACAGCCATTTGACTGAAATTTATGGGGTTTTTTTTTTCCTTCTTCTTTTTATTAATCTTGACATAACAGTCTTTACATTGAAATTACACAAAGGTCTGAAATTTTCAATGCTAATACTTGATTTTGACATCATATTTGGCCTTTTCAGTAAATTTTACTTTAGGCTACCAAACGGAAAGTCATTTGGTCAAGTTATTTAGGAATTACGGACGTTTAAAGTTTGGAACTCCTAGTGTTAAGTTCATTCATTAACCCTTTCCGGCGCACTACTCTTTAAAGTTGGAATTTAAAGAAAACAAAAATTAGGCAATCTATTTAGGCCTTGAGGAGTACACAGGTATTGTTTTGTAAAGATTGCACTAACCATTTTAATTATACAGCTGTTGTCGAAGTGGTAACACCGTGCAAGTACAGCATTGATAAGCGCAGTGAGTAGAGTATTGCTGTGAAGCGCGTATTACAGTAAAACATTTTACCTATCATTTAAAAACAGTAGAGTTTGATCTCTGTGGTGCTGCCATCTAGAACTCATGAGAAAGATTTAAAGTAGCCATTAGAGTAGTTTTTGAAATATTCACGGAGTTTTTGTGTCTCTAAACAAGGGGGGGGGGGGGAACTTTAGGTGTTGCCGACCCGGCAACACTGCGCGTTAACTCCCTGACAGCCGGGCAAAAGGGTAAAATTGTAATGTTGTTTTCTCTTTAATTTATTAAAAAGATTTAAAAAAAAGATTTTTTTCCAACCTGATACAAAATATGTTATTATGTATAGGTGTATAATCCTTGAAAGTATTAATCCTAACTTAATTTTTAAAAACTGGGTTTTATTTGTAGAATTATATTAATTTAAATATTGCTTATGCTGAAGTGAAACCTACTGGTTAGTGTGCGAAAAAATCAGCCAGCGGCAGTCAGGAGGTTAAGGGGTTAAAGCAGTTGGAAATACGAATAGTTTCTTAACAGAATTATCCGTAATTTTCGATTCACATGTTTGAAGGTTCTGCAATTCAATTTTTGCTTTTAAAAATATAGATTATAACTTACCGTAATTTCGGGTGTATAAAACCGCGGATCAAACAATTCTTTTTGGACCCAGAAATCTTATTTAGTGATTGAAGACAAATATTTACGGCAATCTAATTAGTTACACTTATTTCTTAAAAAATTCTGAGTCGAAAAAGAATTGTTTGACCCGCGGCTTATACACCCGAAATTACGGGGTGCGTTAACTTGGCCCCCCCACCACCGATTTTTTTAACTTCAAACACATGAGGAATTAGCTCTCAATTAGCTCTAATTTGCTCTCTAATATTAGAATTTACTCTGGTGATGAAATCAAGATATTTAAATTAGAAAGGTGGGGGGGCTAAGTTAACGCTAGCCCCCCCACTTTCAAATATCGAAATTTCAAAGGTGCCAAAATTTAGCTCTCAATTAGCTCTAATTTGCTCTCTAATATTAGAATTTGCTCTGGTTTTGTTATCGAGATATTCCAGATTCCAGTAGGGGGGAAAGCACTAGCTAGCCCCCCCACATTCGATTTTCGAAATTTCAGAGGTGCCAAAATTTAGCTCTCAATTAGCTCTAATTTGCTCTCTAATACCAGAATTTGCTCCGGTTTTTTTAACGAGATATTTCAATTTATATAAAGGGGGCAAGCGTTAACTTAGCCCCCCCACATTCGATTTTCGAAATTTCAAAGATGCCAAAATTTAGCTCTCAATTAGCTCTAATTTGCTCCCTAATACCAGAATTTGCTCCGGTTTTTTTCGAGATATTTCAATTTATATGAAGGAAGCAAGCGTTAACTTAGCCCCCCCCCCCCCCACATTCGATTTTCGAAATTTCAAAGATGCCAAAATTTAGCTCTCAATTAGCTCTAATTTGCTCTCTAATACCAGAATTTGCTCCGTTTTTTTTAACGAGATATTTCAATTTATATAAAGGGGGCAAGCGTTAACTTAGCCCCCCCCCCCCTTTCGAGTATCAAAATTTCAAAGGTGCCAAAATTTAGTTTTCAATTAGCTCTAATTTGCTCTCTAATATTAGAATTAGCTCTCATTATATTATCGAGATATTTCAATTTATATGAAGGGGGCAAGCGTTAACTCAGCCCTCCCCCCTTTCGAGTATCAAAATTTCAAAGGTGCCAAAATTTATCTTTCAAGGAGCTCTAATTTGCTCTCTAATACCAGAATTTGTTCCGGTTTTTTTATGGAGATATTTCAATTTATATGAAAGGGGCAAGCGTTAACTTAGCCAAACCCCCCCCCCCCCCTCCACTTTCGAGTATCAAAATTTCAAAGGTGCCAAAATTTAGAACTGTAGTATTAGAGCTCCAATATTAGTAGCTCTAATTTGCTCTCTAATATTAGAAGTAGCTCATCGAAATTTCAAAGGTGCCAAACTTTAGCTCTGAATTAACTCTAATTTGTTCTCTAATACTAGAATTTTCTCTTGTTTCGTTATCGAGATAGCCCTCCCACACACACATACACACACACACACACACACACACACACAAACATTCTAATATTAGAGAGCAAATTAGAGCTAATTGAGAGCCAATTCCTCATGTATTTGAATTTAAAAAAATCGGTGGTTGGTGGGGGGGGGGGGGGGGCGGGCAAGTTAATGCACCTATTGCAGGTGTTATTTTTAACACTCTGACACTCTAGAATTTTGGTTTTGTTTGGTTTATTTTTTGTCGGACAATTTTCTATACTAGGGATATAGGCCCTGGGTAGGAGTGCCCATCGTGGTGGTCTTTCTGAGGGAACCTAACCCGTTTTTACGCTAGATTTGAAGAAAACCACGAAATCTCCCAACGGTTAGGCCGACGGCCGCTATTGGATTCGAAACCAGCAGCTACTGTCTACCAGTTGATAGGTGGGAACCTCTCGGCCTCTGTTGGGGCCCAGAATTCTGGAATAACGCTTCTTTTTATTCTGAAATATAAGTATTGCTTGTTTATTTTCTTTAGCTCATTTTTATAGATATTATTTCATTTTTTAATTTAGATGCTGAAAGATATGGAATGAAGATTTTATTTTTAAAAATTTTGTACATTTCTACAGTATATTTCAATAATTACATTATGGTTTACATATTTTTATTGAATATTTCTGTATTTATTTTTGTATTTTATATTTTAATGTATATTCGTACATTCTAATTATTTAGTTCATTAACAATCAGAAACAATATTCAAAAGAAATTATTTAAAAGTATTCCACAATTGTGTAATTTCAAATTTATCTCATTAACAAACAAAATTAAATTTTTTGGCATATAAATTGAAATATCTCGAAAAAAAACCGGAGCAAATTCTGGTATTAGAGAGCAAATTAGAGCTAATTGAGAGCTAAATTTTGGCATCTTTGAACTTTCGAAAATCGAATGTGGGGGGGGGGGGGCTAAGTTAACGCTTGCCCCCTTCATATAAATTGAAATATCTCGAAAAAAACCGGAGCAAATTCTGGTATTAGAGAGCAAATTAGAGCTAATTGAGAGGTAAATTTTGGCATCTTTGAAATTTCGAAAATCGAATGTGGGGGGGCTAAGTTAACGCTTGCCCCCTTTATATAAATTGAAATATCTCGTTGAAAAAACCGGAGCAAATTCTGATATTAGAGAGCAAATTAGAGCTAATTGAGAGCTAAATTTTGGCACCTCTGAAATTTCGAAAATCGAATGTGGGGGGGCTAGCTAGTGCTTTCCCCCCTACTGGAATCTGGAATATCTCGATAACAAAACCAGAGCAAATTCTAATATTAGAGAGCAAATTAGAGCTAATTGAGAGCTAAATTTTGGCACCTTTGAAATTTCGATATTTAAAAGGGGGGGGGGGGGGCTAGTGTTAACTTAGCCCCCCCACCTTTCTAATTTAAATATCTCGATTTTATCACCGGAGCAAATTCTAATATTAAAGAGCAAATTAGAGCTAATTGAGAGCTAATTCCTCATGTATTTGAATTTAAAAAAATCGGTGGTGGGGGGGGCCAAGTTAACGCACCCGAAATTACGGTATATTTGAATCGAAAAATTATTTAAAGCTACCAAAATTATGAAATGTAAGTCGATAAATTTCTTAAGAGTCATTGATTTCTATAAGTTTTAAATATGTGAATCCGCTAAGTTGTTCTTGAGTTATTATTAAAAAACATCCGCATTGCGATTTGCTTTCAAGGATTATAAATGAATTATTTAAACGAAATATTTATTGCTTCATCAATCTTTTGATTTTTCAATAATATTTTTAGTTTTGATTGTTATGAGAAAAAAAAAACACCTTGTAAGGTTGGCATGTTATAATATCAATATAGTAATAGTTTTTTTTTTTTTTTAATGAAATAAAATTATAAGTTTTATTTAATATACACTGGCGGAAAAAAAAATCCCAACACCAATAAAGACTTGTGTTAGCTAAACGAAATTTTGTAGGCGTGTTTATACACCTGAAAGACGACATTGATTTAAATTTCATGCTTCGCGCACACGTGTGGCGCTAGTAGCGCCACTCACAACTTTAAAACCAGGTTTGCTTTAAATGCGTGCTGTAAAGTTCCTGAGCATTATTTATCTACAAAATTTGACGGATTGAGTTGAGATTGATCATGAATGCCTTTAAGAAGACGAAGAAGTTATTATCATCAGCTCCCCTAGTTGGAAAGAGGTCGTAAAGTAGGGCTACGAGAAAGCTGATTTTCTTTCCGCGATTTTTCAGAAAGACTTGGACGGAATGTATCCACTGTGCATGATTGTTGCGAGCAGGGGTCAAGGGATGGCACTGCCTTAAGAAGACCAGGCTCCGGGTGACCACATGGCACTACTGAGACGGAAGACTGTCGTATTCGGCGTACGGCTGTGGTGCATCGTATTGCGTCAGCGACAGAAATTCGAGCTGCAGTTGGTACCACAGTGACACAACGAACTGTTAGAAATCGGTTACTTCAAGGACAGCTCGATGCAAGGCATGCATTCCACTGACTCAAAGTCATTGCTGTTTGCGACCCCAATGATGTCAAGCCAGAGCTCACTGAAGGTTAAAGTGGAGATCTGTTGTGTTTTCTGATGAAAGCATGTTCTAGCTTGGTGCCAATAATGGCCGTGTGCTGGTCAGAAGGAGTCCAGGAGAACGCCTGCAACCAAACTGTCTGCGGCCTAAACACACTGGATCGACAATCTGGAGTCATGGTCTGGGGAACAATTTACCATGATAGCAGACGCACTCTCGTGGGTCTCTCAAACATCCTGACAGCAAATGTGTACGTCAGTCAGGTAATTTAACCTGTAGTGCTGCCATTCAAGAAACGCTTTCAAGAAGAGATTTTCAACAGGATAACGCTCGCTCTCATGCCGCTGTTATAACGCAACGTGCTCTACAGAGTGTCGACATGTTACCTTGGCCAGCGAGATCCCAGATCTGTCTCCCATTGATCACGTATGGGATATCGTTGGATGAGAACTTCGGTGTCATCCCCAGCCAGCACTGACCATCACAGTATTGACACAGCAAGTACAACAAGCCTGGAACTCCATACCACAGAGTGACATTCGGTACCTGTATGACACAATGCATGCACGTGTACAGGCTTGCATTCAAAATTCGGGCGGTTATAGCAACTATTAATGTAACAGCATTTCACATTTGAAATGCATTTTATTGACCTTAAATTAACCTGTGATCTCGAAAATCTAATCATTTAAACATGTTAACTAGACAAATGCACTGTCCAAATTTCATTACTCTACAATAAGTTTTTCTTGGTGTTGGGATTTTTTTTTCCGTCAGTGTATATAAAAAAGAAAAAACATGAAAACAGCAAACATTTAATTAAATAATTTTTTGTTCAAGTTACATTTATTTAACTTTGAAAAACATCTGAATTCGTGTTTGTTACGTTTGACAATTTGCAATAAGAATTAAAAAATTAAAAGGAATTTAGCCATTGCAGAGAAACTAACCATTTTTCGAAATTGTGTAGGAATTTAGTAATTCAACAAACGTAATAAAGCAGGCTCTGAATCCTTCCTTAAATTAAATAATCCTATTATTTAAATCCCGCCTACTTATAATAGCTCCTCCTATATCCAGGTGTCAAAATTAGCCAACAGGAATTTGCATAGAAGGGTAAATCAAATGAATAATTTGGGCTAAAATTTGAGTTGAGGGATAATATGTGGTGAATGGTGGGGAGGATCACATTTTGCATCATAAACAATGGATACGGATTTCAGAAATCTTCGGGATATACTTTGTTTGCTGTTCTGATTTCATGAAAAGTGTTCGGGTTTCTTTTTATGAATTGAAAAATTTTATGCACATATACAAATATATGTATAGTATATGCATACATACATACACATGAATATATAAACTATATATAACGATGATTAAATTATATGAAAATTCAGATTATTGATTAGCGAGGAAAAGTAGTTCACCAGCATTGACTAAACCTCGAGGGGGGGGGGGGACTAAGAGGGCTGAAGAATCTCCAAGACTGCAAACTTGAGTAACTATTTAAATTTTTCTAAAATTATGAAAATTTATTTTTATTGTTTTTAATAGGTCTTGCAGAGTAGAAATTTTTAAAAATAGTAACTTTTTCGCATCCCCCCCCCCCTTATTTATAAATTTTCATATGAAATTTGAAATATTAGCATTTTAATATTCGCCCGGCCCGGCAGATTTAGAATCGACAAACAACATAAACGGGCCGGGCCGGCAAAAAAATGAACGGGCCGATAAAAAAAATTTCTGGCCTGCCGGCCCGTTCTGAAGATTTAAGCAGAAACGATAAAATATGAGCTATTTTCAATGAAAATGGTTTTAACGAGAATAAGTATAAATGTGGCCATACTAGTTTGACAGCATCAATATAAAAATGCACAGTGTATCGGCATCGGAGAATTACATTATGTGTAACCCGTTTTAATATTTTTTTAGCTGACTCATGCCGGTCCGAGATCACGCTTGCATTATTTTTCTACATATAGACTGGCCGGACCGGTACTAGACTTAATTACTGGCAGAAAACATGATTTGTAAAATTATTAACAGCAATAAAGAACTTATGTTAGCTTAGTCTTCGGATGTATACTTCTTGATGATTTTTAAATTAATTTCTCAATAATGCGAAAGTTTGACACATTTTCTGATTAATTTTAAATTGTAAAAGTATAAAAGTGATAAGCCTAACTATTGAAAGGATTTGGAATCGAATAGTGTTTTTCATTTTTGGTAAATAAAATACTCGTATAACCTTGTTGAGATATAATAGTTTCTCAAATGATTGCAGGTTTTTCTCCCTTCCCTTGCTATTGCTTCCGAAATTCTATTCAAAACGCTATGACAGTATTTTATTTGTTTGCAGTTTTCTTAAATTGCTTGTATCAAAAAATAGATAACGTCATTCGATTATATAGTTTCTGAATAAAGATATCTGCTAATCTTATGCGTTTCTGAGAAGAAAAAAAAATGAATTTAGAAATGTATCAGAAAGGAGCTTCTTTGAATTTAAGAATGAATTTGGATTTGAAATCTATAATAAAATGATATAGAAATATATTTATAAATCTTCTTTTATTAAACAGCTTCAAAAGTAACGATGTTTTTAGCTTTCTTTCTTTTTTCATTTATTCTAAGTCATATTAATTTTTTAATGAATCTTTATTCGAATGTTGAAAGCCTAAGAATCTAAGTAATCATTAATGTTGCGAATGTGTATTTGCTATAAAATATACTGTAAAATCATTACATAGATATGTATGCAGTGTTCTTTAAAGGAATCTTAGTTATATGATAAAAATCTGAATTTTTTAGAAATCGTAGAAATTGTAACGGGCCAAAACTGGCCGGGCCGGGCCTGTTTTCGCTGATTTTTGTACGGGCCGGGCCTAAAATATAAAAATTTAAACGGGCCGGGCCGAACTTTTGAGTTTTACAACGGGCCGGGCCGAAATAACTTTCCTACGGGCTGGGCCGGGCCCGGGCCTAGAAATTCCGGCCGTGCAGACCTCTAGTCCAGAATGTAAAAAAGTAGACGATTAGAGTATGTAATTTTATTTTAAATGATTAAAAAAATATTATTATTTCAGGATATTTGTTTCGAAAATCTATGCTTGACCTCAACAAGATCGGCTTTTAAAAACCAACATTTGAGCGTAAATAAGTGCCCTCTAATAACTTATCTTTGGCTAAACGGAATGTTTTAATTGAAAATAAGTAGTAATCTTCTCTGAATATTTTCTTTCCAAATTAAACTTTTTTTTTTTTTTTTTTTTTTTTTTTGTATTTTTTGTAAATTAAACCAATATGCATGAAGTGAGAATATTTCAAATAAAAACTACACAATATTGCACAATTAACTATACCAAAATCAACTATACTTACACTTTGATCACATATTTTTGAGAAGTTAATGACAAATTACTATTGCATGAGGAATTGAGGATATATGTTTTGAAAATCATGCTTGACCTCAACACGATCAGCTGTTGAAAACAAATACTTCAGCGTAAACAAGTGCACTCTGTTGATAAGATATCTTTGATAGTGTCTTACGTTGGAAAGAAGGGCAAACAATACATAAAATCAGAATAGTCATTAATGAGACTTTCTATTATCACTTTAACATTTTCACTATAAATGTGTTGCTGTAAATTGTTGCAACTGATAGTTATCCTCTTACAAAACCCTTCTAGAGCGACCACGTTCCGTTCCAATAAAAATGGGCTGCTGCAAGAGATGGCCTCTTAATAAAGGTCATGTTTAAATTTAGATTTCAATTGTTAAAAAAAATGTAACAATTAATGTTACTGAAATTTATTTCCCACATTAGGAAAATAATATAAAAATTTAAGTACCAAAATAAAAGTTAATTACATAAGTTAGTTACTGCAAAGTTCAAAAAATAAATATATTGACGTAGGCTTTGATTTTACGATTTTATCTTTTATAATTTTTCTTTCTAAGTATTTTCGAAGTTCAATAAATAATTTGCATATTTATTTATTTATTTTTATTTATTTATTTATTTATTTTTATTTATTTATTTATTTTTTGGACGGGAACAAATAATAACGATTTCATTACTTTGCCTTTTTTTTTTTTTTTTTTTTTTTAGAGTTTTCTCGCTAAATAGCACAAGGGAATTTATTGACTGTCATTCATAATTTGTCTTCAGAGTTAAATTTATTACCTAAAAAGGTACAAAAGGGATTAAACACTTATGAGTCCTTGTATTACATGCGTCCTGCCGTGGAGAGTGAAGTCAAGGGTATGTTCTTTATATGTTTGTAAATATAACAAGTTGGAAATTGCACGTGAAGCGTAGCAAATGAGGTGCGTTCGTACGATTACGAAGTTTTAAAATATTCAGATCTTGCTGATATAGTAGAGCATACTTTGGATAGAATATAGTGGTCGAAATCTTTGTGTTCCTGTAAATATGCAGGGAGTAATTTTTATTATACTTCATTAACGTATATCTTATTCATAAAATGTGTAGTAGTTTAACATAATTAAAACACGCCCCAAACAATGTTTCCCCGTATAACATTATTTAGTGGAATAGTGTGGCCCTGTAATTTAATAATAAATATTCTTTGCATCACAGATTGTACAGAATGTATATTTTAGTACATATTTCACACATTCATGTAAATTTTATTATGTTCAAATGAGTGTAACACCATTAAAATGCATTTGAAACTTTTTTTTCCCCCATTTATCGTAATATAACGGAATATTTTGATTGTCCCTGTAATTAATCTATGCATCCGATTTTCATAACATTTGAAATGACTCAACAAAATTATGTAATAATTATACTTTTTAAATTTCAAACGATTAAAATGCATTTGAAACTTTTTTCCCCATTGACCGTAATGTAACGGAATTCTTTTGATTGTCCCTGTATTTGATCTATGCATCCGATTTTCATAAAATTTGAAATGATTCGACAAAATTATGTAATAATTATACGTTTTAAATTTCAAACGATTAAAATGCATTTGAAACTTTTTTCCCCATTGACCGTAATGTAACGGAATCCTTTTGATTGACCCTGTAATTGATCTATTCATCCGACTTTCATAAAATTTGAAATGACTCGACAAAATTATGTAATAATTATGTATTTTAAATTTCAAACGATTCGGTTGGGTAGTTTTTGCGTTGTTATATGCGGACAGACAGACGGACGGACAGACAGACGGACAGACAAACAGATGGACAGACAGACGGACGGACTGAGCGACAACAATAGGTGCCACGTATTTACATAATTACGAACGCACCTAAAAAGCAGTTTTTATACTGACTTTACTCTCCCGCCAGAAAATATAAATTTCTGTCTCCGAATCTATATACATATACAGTAAAACCTCAATAACGGACACTCCCTTATAGCGGACATCTCTATTTAGCAGACAGTTTTCCAATCCCCACTCCCAAAACCTTAAGTTTTGTATGTTAAACCTCTGTATAGCGGACATTCCGAATAGCAGACAGTAATTTTGGCAATAAAGAATAAAAAAGTATTTTATAACGAGAGGAAAAATGAAAAAAAAAGTGAAAATCCTCCAAATTTATCAAAGCAATATGTCACAAATTTTGCGACACAGATAAATGTAGGGGGGTGGTCTGGGGAAAATCCCCTCTCCCACGTCCAGTGTTAAATTGAGGGAGTGGCGCAGGAGGGACATTTCCCCTCCCCCGAAGCACTGAAATGGTCCCATCCCCTGCAGATATGAAATTTTATGTTTTTAATGATCAAAAAATGGAATTTTCTTCTAGGAACTCTATAATGATAATTCAGAAGGATTAAAACTCAGAAGGGTTACTGACTATGCTTCACACTGAAAAACAAATTACAAACAAAAGCATATTTTTGAAATAGATTTTTTTTTTTTCGTAAGAATATAATAAACAGAAGATAAAGGTATGCACAATTTTATTTCAGCTTTATTGCTTATTTTTTTTTTCTGATCTATTGTATAGTACAGATTTTTGGACAGATAAATGTCAATCAGTAAAACATTCAGAATTTCTTACAAATTTTTGAATCCCTGAGCTTATCCCAATAACGGACAGTTTCCACGCTCCCCTGGTGTCCGTTACTTAAAGGTTATACTGTACTATGTTTATTTATCCTCTCCAAATTTGATTATTAGATTTTGCTTTCAATTGCATGAATCCACCTATACAATTTACCGTAATTTCGGGTGTATAAGCCGCAGATCAAACAATTCTTTTTCGACCCAGAATTTTTTAAGAAACAAATATAACTAGTTAGATCGCCGTAAATATTTGTCTTCAATCACTGAATAAGATTTCTGGGTCCAAAAAGAATTGTTTGATCCGCGGCTTATACACCCGAAATTACGGTACTTTTGCGTGTAAGAGCTTTATAGACAGTAATGTAGCAGTAAAAAAAAAAAAAAAAAAAAAAAAATTCAGATAGTATACGGTATAAGCAGTGGATATACGATGACATCATGAACCTTCATATGTAGGGTATACGCTAGTGCTTAGTTTGTGAAACCGAGGGTATACGGAACTTCTTAAAGAAATCCAGAAGGTATACTAAAAAAATAAATAAGTAAAATTTCCTTGCACTAGAAAAATTATGTAAACAAATGTTTTATATGCTTATGGGATAGTTAATTAACATCTTTAACTTAATAAAATTTTTGGTTTCATATGATTCGGAAAAAAGTATATGTATGTGAATATGTGTGTGTGTGTGTGCACACGTCTCAGAACGGTATCGATAAACAAAGATGTAGTGGAGGATATATGGGGGTATATGCCGTATACCTTATGGATTTCTTAAAGAAGCTCCGTATACCCTCTGTTTCTCAAATTAAGCCTTAGCGCATACTCTACATATGAAGGTTCATGATGTCATCGTATATCCAATGTTTATACCGTGTACTATCTGCTTTTTTTTACGATTACATCACTGGTTAAAAGGTTACTCTTATTTTCAAACAATGTAAATTAATTTTTAATATCACTGTATTCGTATAACATTTTGTGTCATGAAGCAAAAGCGATAGCGGCAAACACCTGCGTAATCACAATTTTTCGTCACTATGTTTTATAGCCATTAATTAACATGGGCAATAATTCCTCACCTATGAAACCTTATTAAAAGTTATTGTTAATCCACCTTAGGCACGTAATCGCATAGTAAAGGATTCCTTTTAGCAGGCTGGATGGTATCACGCAGAGATTGTAACAATCTCTGACGTATGCGAATGGCTGATTGGGCGGAGCCTATGACTGCCAATCAAGAGAACCCTCTTCCGCTACATCACATCATTTTACACGTCAGTGTTACGTCACAGTGTAGCGGTAGACTGTGAACCGCGCTTGCGTAAGCGAGTGCTTCGGACAGCAGGACTACCACATTAAAAAATTTATCACTTTATCATACCTTATTCTCTTTCATAATCGATAAGTGATATTACTAACCGTGTGAATGAATGTTTTTTTTTTAGTTATCTTGTTTTTTCTTTTTTCTGCTGATATTTTAATAAATTGCAGCTGCGTTTTTGGAAATGATGCAAGATATGGATATTGGATATTTACTTTTTTAAATAAGAGGTGTTTCTTTTCATTTTTATCTCACGATTCTATTTTTTGACAGAGTGGTTAGAATTACGACACAATCACTGATGATAATTTTTATCGTTGTAACATTGGGAAAAGTACAGAAGTAATACCATTTCAAATATTCCAGAAATATAGCTCGTACGTGTTATAATATGACAATTTGATAACTGAACACAGATTTTGAAATCTAAGTTATGGAAAAGGTTATTACAGTGGAACCTCGTTAACACGAACCTCAAGGGGAATCAAAATGTTGTTCATGTTAACAGTAATTCATGTTATCAGTATCAAATCTTTGTATTCATTTTTATAGGGGATTGCAAAAACAATTCATGTTAAAAGTAATTCACGTTAAGCGTATTCATATCAGTGTTGAATTCAGACACTTTTCTCCGGGAGGGACTTCTTGGCTCCGGGTATTAAAGTGTTCCGGGGGGGATAGCAGTTTTTGACCATTGAAAACCCAAAATTTCAAATTTTCCAGGGGGGGGACATTTCATTGCTCCGGAGGTGGGGGGAATGCCCCCCCCCCCCGGCCACCTGCTGAATTTAACACTGATTCATGTTACCGAGGTTTGCATCTACTTGTTTTCACCTTATATTGTCATTTTCCAATTTTATTTATTTAAGCGTTTATTATTTCTCCTCTTTTTCCATGTGTTGAATTTAAAGAGCAAAGGAAAAAATGCGACAAATGAAATCTTTCTGTAGGAATATCTATATGAAGATAATATTGTTTTGGTGATGTAAATTCGTTGCCAAATGCGAAATTATTATTGTTGTTATTTTCAATTTATAATATTTGTGGGTACAAGTAATTAGTCTGTAAACTTATATTCAAAAGAAATAAAAATTTAAATTACGAAGAAAATTTTTGGAGATTATAATTTCGATCAAGAGAAATGTGTTTGTTAAATTAGAGTAGTTCACATTTAATTTAATAAAATAATCAATCAAAAATCATTCTTGAATGGTAATTGAATTTTGAAAATGATATTAAGGATTGTCCAACAAAACTATGGATTTTTTCTTCTTTTTTTAATATAACCGCAGCAAGAGAAGGTGAGATACATGAAAAGGCTGGAGGGGGCAGACAAGTTTGGTATTATTATTAATGTATAATATACATCATTAGAGATGGGGGAAAAAGACAAACGTTCACTTTCTCACCTTTTTTTTTTTTTTTTTAAACATTTTTATGTACGTTTTTACACTTGCTTGGATAGTTTGTTCATGCTTCTCTCATCTGAAGATGAAAGCAGATGATTTATTACAAAATTATAGCCGTGTACACATATATAACATTTTGATAGCTAGAAAAAAGAATATTTTAATTCTATGTATTTTCTTAATTTCTTGTAAACCAATATTTCAAAACCACACTACTAATCTTTAAAATTGATTAATAATAGATAAATAATCTTAAAGATTGGGGTACACAAAATAATAAAATATTGCCGCCTGTGGCAACCCTATGTATCGCATCGAAAATGTTTCTAGATTTATATAAACTATAAAACAATTCATAAAAGAATTAGCTCATTTTTAAGGGGTTTTTTATGAAAAATTATTGCTGTAATGTACTATACTAACTGTCTAATAATACATTTTTTTTGACCTCATAAAATAATTAACTTTAATAGAAAACGATTTTTTTCATATTCATTAGAAAACACCAAAATATTCCATCTTAGTGCTAAAACTTCTTATTTTTATTTTTATTTATTTATTTACTTATTTATTTATTTTTTTTTTTTTAAGGTAGTTAGAGTGAAGGGGTGATATATATAAAATGGGCATCAAAGAAAAGGGAGCGTTGAATTTCTTGAGCGTTTTCTTAAAATAAATCTGAGACGAATAATAGTAACAAAGAAGAACTCAAAGAAGATGAACTTAAAAATTATATCTAGTAATACACTAAAGTAAAAAGTTCCTACCAAGACTTTGCGTATAAATGTATAATATAAAATAATATTAAAAGTAATTTTAATTAATGTTAATTTAAGTTATAAATTTAATTACTATGCCAGAATTTTCATGTTTTTAATTAATTAATTTATTTTTGTACGTTACGAACTTAAAGGACTGATCAGTTTGATGCAGCAAAGGACAAAATCCAATAGGAAAATCACTATTAAACTTTTAATTTAGTGGATTAATAAGAATATGCATCTATTAATTTCAAAATTACTTAAAGCATTTGATTAATTCTATGTTTTTAAGACAACGAATTCTATCACTTTTGTAGCGTGGTACATGTGTTTGCATTTAAAAAATTTTACATCCACTATTTTTTTCTGAAGTTTTTGACTTTAGAATGACCAACACTGTCAAATATTGAAAAATATATTTAGTTATTTAAGATTCTTATGTTTGTTTGTTCACAATTCTTTATTTTTGTAGGTCATTTGTATTCTTGACAAGCAATTGCCTTCATAATTAAAGTGTCAAGAGGATGTGATAAATCTTAAGCATAATTATTTAATTAATCCAACGATTAAAGTATTACTTATAATATAATATTAACACATGTGTGAATGTGCTTATTTATATATTTTTTTTCCTGATTAATTTAATTTTTTCTGCTATTTAATTTAAACTTTTTTTTTTTTAGTATTTGTAAGAGCATTTTATAAAATCAGTATTCTATTCATTTTGAAAAAACTTTTTTTTTCTTTTTATAGACTATTGTTATCATAAAGAAAATATTATTTAAAAAAAACAGATTCATTCCATTTACGATCAATTAAGTTTTATCACTTTTACTCGTAAATGAAAAACTTATTTTTTATATATCTATATATACAATAGAAAATTTAAAATTTTAAAAAATTTACCCTGCTACAACAAAATTAGATTATATATCTCTCTATATACATATATATTAAAAAAATCGTTGTTAAAATAAATTATATAAATTAGTAAAAACGAGAAAAATACTTGTTAATGTGTTTGTTTAACTTTTTGTGATGAAAGAATGAACATGTTTTTAAAAATAATCTATAAATATTTCTTCCTGGTAAATTTTTGTACAGTAGTGTAAAAAAGATATGCATTATATATATATATAAAGAAGAGGGGGGGGGGAGGGAGTTGAACATAAATCATGACGTTAAACAAAATATTCATTAGCCTTACTTTTTCTAGGAAAAGAGCCGATGCTTGAATTTGGCCGCATGCCAAAATCATCTGTTGTTTCAAGTCAAAATTAATAACAGGGGAAAAAGCCAATTAACTTCTATCAACAGCTTAATGTTAAATCTATTTACAGATATTTATCATACAACTAACTGATACGTCCTCTGCTGCCCGTGTCCGGGCCAACAACCTGGAAAATACATAAAATCAATGTTAATATACTTTTTTCTTTTTCGCAAAATTCTTTTTAAATGAACCTAATGCCAGGGTAGAGGTCAACAAGTACGAGCAGCAATATTAAAACTTGGGCCCGACCCGAACGAAAGCTATGTCCTCCCGGCCAGGCCCCATATAAAATTAGAAAATTCGGTTCAAGCCCGTCCGGCCTGTTTACATCTCACAGTTCAACGCCCGGATCGAGCCGTACTGAAATCAGTAAAAACGAGGTCGGCTTGACTCAATTTCTATAAAGAAAAAAAAAAAAAAAAAAAAAACTTTTTTTAACATATAGTTAAGATTTCGCTAAAGAATATTGAGTACATATTTATGGGGTAATTTGACACTATATTTTAAATTGCGATCTATTCGCGAGACTGAAAATGCACAGCAACATTAACGATCCTCAGAGTCTTAGACATTTTAACATTGAAATAAGGATTCATTAAAAATTAATGTATTTAAAATAAAAGAAAAAAAGAAGGTTTAGAGTATTATAACTTTTGAAGCTTTATAATAAAAAGTTTATTTCTGAAAATATTTCTCTGTCATTTATTTTCTGAAGCTTTATACTTATTCTCCCGAAATCCATATTCATTGAAAATAGCACATAATTTAATGGTTCTATTCAATCGGGCCGGTAAGTCCGCTATTATTATTATTATTATTATTGGCCCGGCTCGAATAACACTTTCCTATTTTTGCCTGCCTGGTCAGGCCTGTTTATTTTGTTTATTGGCCAGATTTGTTAAAAAAAATGTCCTTATTCTGGCGGCCCGCCCTCGGTCCATGCAGACCTCTATATCAGGGTCCCGTACATGGGGCGTACTACGATACGATTACCCCTGACTCTTTTTGAAAACGAACCTGGAATTTGTATGATTTTATTTTTTTAAACAAAAATCTTTCCAAACAAATTAAGAATCTGATATAGCGATTGCTAATTTAATTTCTGACATTTACATAAATTAAACTTTCAATTGTGAACAAAAATCCCTATAAAAAAACCCCTAACTAATATGTAACGCAACGCCCTCTACTATTAATTCTTTAAAAATGCGAAATCATATCTGTCAGTATTGACAACTTGTGTCGGAAATTAAAACTCGGAATGAAGAATTGTTTTTAAAAACCTCAACAATTAGGAGTGATGCATTGTATAAAAAATCTGTAACATTATTCCATAAAAGTAATGGCAGCGTTGCTGTCTCCATTTTATTGAGTTATTTACCCTATATAACTGGTGTTGCGTACTACACTGATGGTATACTGGTGTTACACTGATGTGTAATATTACACCAGTTTTGTCAGTTTAAATTGCACCATTATATAAAATAATTTGCTCCATAAAATTGGAGGTAGCGTACTGCTACTAATTTTATATAGTAAAGTTATATATTTTTTTCATAGTATCGAATACAAAATTTTTAATTTCTATTTTTATAACAATAATATCAATAGAAATATATTATTTTAATTTCAGAAAACATATTCTAATAATATTTGTAATATTCTTTTTTTTTTTCATTCTGAAAATAATTATCAAAAATGTAAATTTGTATTACGATGACACTAAGTTGTAATTTCTAAAAGCTTATGACATTTGGAATTTAAAAAATGGCGAAAGCAAGAATGATCCTAGACAAAAATTGGAAGGAGTAAACGAAAGTAAAATGGAGCAAACAGAGCATCTATCAGCAAAAATTATATTTTTATTTATTTATTTATTTTTACAACATAGTAGAGCGCATTCTATATCAACCGATCAAAAAAGATCAAGACAACAGAGATCACGAAACCATTTACTCTGCTTTGAAACCACTCTGTTTGCTTTACACTTATTTAAACGAAATGTGATCAACATCATCATACTTAAAATTTGCATAGTGACTGATGCCCCGCTCTTCTTTTACTTATTTATTTTTACTTTCCTTTATCCTTTTTTGCTTGAATTTCTTCCTTTCTTTTCTTTTTGGACCTATTGGTATTTTATTTTGCAATTGCAAAAGATAGTAAAGAGAACCCTAATTTGAGAAGTGGCTTAATTAGCCAGCTCTTACTCACGCGCTTATCAGGTTTTAGCATTTCGAATATTCTAACATTTACTATGGCAATGGTAATTATGATTCAAGGTTTTGGATTTTTACTAGAAAGTTTATAGAGAAATGACTCGCTTGTTTGAAAGTAGCTTGAAACATACAAAGAGACAGACACAAAAAATACATACGGAGAAAGTAATTTTCTGAATGTGTCAAAAAGCATTCATTCCACAGTGGTATAGTTGTAAAAATAAATAAATAAATAAATAAAAAACAGTGGATATTCGCTCAAATCAGAGGGACTGTGAATACCATAGGTTTTTTGAGAAACTCTGGGTATTCCATATTCCTTTAAAAAAATCTAAAAGGGATAAACGTGGTACATGGCATATACCACCGTATTGCCTTTACTACATCCCTGACATTCGCTGTTAAAACTTTGCGTCAAACTGTGCCGTCATTTAACCGTTTATTAGAAAACGGTCACGTAACTATAATAAAATTCAATTCTGGCTACAATATGGAGAATAATATAACTGGAAGAGAGTTAAATTACGGTTATGTAATTTTTCTATTAAGGGTGTATTCTAAAAAATGCTTTTCCACGTTCAACAGCTCGAAATTTTCTGATACAATTTCAGACACATTTTTCAAAGTATAAACATGAAACTTGCTGAGGGGATTTTTGAAGAGACGTATAAGGTGCCGTGTGATGCCATTTTACGCTCATTTCATTAGAATTTGATTTATAAACAATTATATTCTCAGTATGATCCTTTTTTTCGTTCCCTGATCTCCCACTTCAGAAAAATCGATTCAAAATGCCGTTTTTGATTTCTTTTTTTGGAATATTTTCTGCATTTATCAAAGAATCGACAATCACGGCACCTTGAGTAGTTTCTAAATAAGATAATCTGCGAGTGTAATGCGTTCGAGAGCAAAAGTGAATTCAAAAATAAATCGGAAAATAAGCAGTTTGAATCGAAATACCACCCTTAAAACAGTCTCTGGACAGTTAGCTGCAAATTTTTAACAGTGCTGCCCAGACTTGTATAAAACCAAAAACTTTCTGCGCACATAAATATTGGGCCAAAAACTTTCTACAAATTAATTTAACGTCTAGTAAAATTACGTTACATATTATTTTGACGATATGAATTAAAAACTGCAGCTTAAAATAATTACCATTTAAATTAATATTAAATAAATAATAATTATTTTGATTTAAAAAGAAATAAAGCGAAAAATCCATAATAGGAAAAGAGAATAATCATTTTATCCAAATATGCCTGTTGTGCTTAGCTGTATGATTTTTTTTTTTTTTTTTTTTTTTTTATGGCTTACATTAGAAATATCTTTATAACCAAACACCATACAAAGATGTTCAACACTCTAAAACGTTTCTCGAAAAAGTGCTTGAGAGGCTACTTCAAGCAAGCTTAAAAAAGTCGCTTCTTACTGCTAATCCTATGAAAAGAAAATTATAAAGATATCTCGATTGCATTTCAATATTTTTAAATGATTTTTTTTTTCATTGGATACCTAAGATCGATCTGTACAAAGGTCGTTTACAGATACTTTTACTGAGGACACTTTCATTTTCTCAGTTGGTTTCGGAAACAACATCCTCTTAAAAAAAAAAAAAAAAAAAAAAAAAAAAAAAATCGATAAAGTAAAAAAAAAAGACCTTTGTACAGATTGATCTCAATTATCCAATGTAATAAATAAATAAATAAAAATATTGAAATTCAACGGAGATATCTTTTTAATTTTTTTTCATAGGCATTAGCGAACATTATTTTATTTATTTTTTTTTTTTAAACAAAAATTGTACTTAAAAATATTTGTTATGTCACTTATTCAAAATATTTACCACTAGGGTTCGAATTGCACAATAGATAAAGCAATCCCCTTTTTAATAAATTAAAGTAATAGGATTAATGAGGGTTATGCGATAATCTTAATCATCTTTACAAAAGTAGTTTTCTTTCCATGATAATAATGCTTTTATCGCGTCGTTTCTACTGTAACTGGAAGCAATTAGCAACTCTGTTGCCTAAAAAAACAAAAAGAGAATCTGAGACAAGACTTCGCAGTCTTTTTAGATTTTGAATACTTTTACAGAAACAAGAGTTTTAATAAAATGAGTGAAATGACAATATTAATTTCCACTTCCTCTATTCTTCAGCGTCTTTAGAATGTTTTTTGTTATGAAATTTTTGATAAATTTTCAAGAAGGTTGGAACATTGTAAAAAAATCGATAGTGACAATTTACTAAAAATGAATATCCGATACGACAACAAACGTAGAGCATCACTTTTCATTTCCGTTTTTTTAAGCATGTTTTTGTCAGTATTTGTATTTTGAGCTTCTAATTTTTCTTAGATTAGACATTTTTTTTAATGTTTTAGAAAAATAAAGTAAATCACGTCTAGCAGATAATGTACTAAAAATGATTACGTCTGATGCACCATACACATGAAACTAAGGTTGTCACTTTTGATTTCCTTACCGGTGTAAGCTTACATAAAAATTTCCAAATTACATGCTTTTATAATAATGTTTCGTCGGAAAATGGAAATTTATGAAAAACAGATAATGTGCTAAAAATGAAAATGATTTACATCAGGAGGAACTATAGCTGTTGTATCTCATTTCCTCTCTTTCTCTGCAAGTAAAAATTTCAGTCAAATCCTAGATGCTTAACATAGTATAGAAAAAATAAAATATGTTCAATATCCTTTCTTCTTATTATTATTTTTTTAATCTTCTGGGAATTTTTAATCTGTTCGATTTGCACATCACTATTTCACTTTCTCTGTTTTTCTGAAGCATTGTATTAAAGTGGTAGGTAGATTAGAAAAGGATGGGGGGGGGGGAGGCATATTGTACAAAATTAATGACATTTAGATCTTCATGTTAAATTTTGGGTGCGATTATATGAAAAGAAAATGTACAGCATTTAAAAAAGAATAAAATATGTTACACTGGTAAAAATCTTGTCCTAGTTTGAACCAAACTTTGGTGCTCAATAGCTGCCACCGTAAGATGGTGAAATCTTGAACCAACATTTGGAGCTTCTGTTGAAGCATAATTCCAATAGTTGGTGCGAGGTGAAATAGGAAGTTCCAAATGTTAGTACGGGATCTCACCATCTTATAGTTTAGAGCACCGAAATTTGGTTCAAACTAGGACAAGATTTTTACCAGTGTATATATTAAAGCCAGACGCGCGAGAAAAGGAAGGGAACAAGAAGTACTCGTACAAAAGACGGACTAAAAAGGTATACGCTATAGGTGGAGAGTATACATAGATAATAAACACTATAGTTTTAGGAAACAACAGATTATATAGAATTTCTTTAAAAAAAGGATAAAGATATACGGCTTATATCATCTCATATTTTTCAATATAGCACTAGGCTCAAGCTCTTACCATTGAAATGAAGACTTTTTAAGTCACCTGATTTGCCCCAAAGTTTATTATTTTATTTCATCAGTGTTTGACAACACATCTCTGAAAAAGGAGGGGAAAAAACATGCAAAACTGCAGATCAAAAGCTTCAATGTCAAGAGATTTTTTTTTCTAGAATTTTTAATTTCTACAAGAGATTTTTTTATTTTAGCTAAAAAAATATCCACTAACTTACATCTTATGATTTAAATAGTTATTATGTTTCTGCGATGTTGAATTCAAAAAAAAAAAAAAAAAAAAAAAAAAAAAAAAAAAGAAAAAAAAAGACAATAAATAAACTAATTTTACATCTTTCTGCACCCTTCTACCTTCCTCATCAGCCGACATACCCAAAGTTATAAAAATAAATTTCGTTCAAGAATTCTGGGATAAATTTTCATTAAATTAAGTGGTATAAAAAGTAGTCTTTTGTCCTTCAAGAGATTAAATAATTAACATGATTTTGTATAAGTTGAGGTTATGTTATTAACCATTTATATCCCAAATTATAAATTCATGAAATTTTCAATTTTAAAGCATTTTTTGTGATTTTTGAACCTATATTAGAAGATTTATACAATCATTTAATAAATTTAGAAGGATTTTGCAAATTAAAATTAATTAATTAAATTTGAATTTATAGGAATTTTGCTCAAAATTTACAACTCCACTCAAATTTTTTATATAAAGTATTTTTTAATCTTTCAGCAGATGCGCTCATCATACCAACATTAAAAGTCGCGCATATTTTTAGATATGCTATTGTAAAATGTATAGTGTAAAATGTAACTGCAAGTAGGTCAAATGGAGGGTAAAAAATAGCCAAGGTCAGGTATTCTTAGTACCCTCAAGTTTAAATATATAAAACGAAATTCATCTCTAGCGTATCTCTCATATACGCGTGCCTGCTGGAAGGTTAAGTATTTTATAAAATAAGGAAATGTACAAATATAATGCTCTTACAATAAAAATAAAGAAATAATATTTTCTAACTGAAACTTTTCCTCCACAAATTTTCAATGTCAAGAAAGCTAAAAAAATGCAAATGATAAAAAAAAAAAAAGAATTTGTGTGTATAAGCTGAATTATATTTCTGGGTTGTATGTTAAAAAAAGGATTTGAATAATCAAGGGGAAAAAATCATTAAACAAATAAATATTATATATATATATATATATATATATTTAATCACACTTAAAAAAAATCAATGTTATAAAACTGTATAGTTATGTAAAACCGAAGAAGCTTAAACTATTTTGAATGCTATTCACATCAATTTAATGATACTTAAAAAGAAAAAAATTCTTTCAAAAATCTGTTCAAGCTTTATTCACAAAGGTGAACAACTTCTTAGACTGCTAAAGTATAGTATTTCTTTGTATTGTAAGACTTTTAGGAGAGATATCTAGAAGCATTTTTAAACTGAACTCTTTTTAAAAATGGGATTAAAATGTTGAAACGAATGTTCCTGTATTGAAGGGAATTCTACCCCAAGATATAAGCAGAACAATTACAGGGAATATTATTGTTGAACATTTTGTCAATTACAGGAAAATGACTATTGATATTTTTATCTCTTACTTAACTTACATCCATATGTAATTACTTAAAAGACTTATCCATTCACCGAATATATGTGTTTTTTTCTTTTTTCTTTTTACTAACTCGAGTATAAGTCGACCCCTCATTTTCAATTACCAAATTTTATATAAAATTCTTCGACTTACACACGAGTATATACGGTATGTTACATATGTGCAACCAATAATGTTTTTGGAATAAAGTTATCTAGACTAAAAATTATTCTAAACTGCAGTACTACTAATGGATATATTAAATTAATTTTATAGCAAGTTAATTTAATGGTACTACAATGTACCATTGAGGTATAAAGGGTTAAGGAAAATTCGGTTATAACGAGCAGTGGTGTAGTCGTAAAAAAGCAAAAGGTATACGCTCTAAGCAGAAGGTATATGCTCAAGGCAGAGAGTATATCTTAGAGTACACATATTATAGTTTTCTTAAGAAACAGAGGGCATACGGTGCTCTTTAAAAAAATCCAGAAGGTATACGACGTATACCCCCGTATACTTTCCACCATATCCCTGACAACGAGCAGATGTTCATCTTTCATCCTCGGTATAAACTGATTCCGCCAGCGTAAATAAGTTCTTTTTTTTCCACTCATTTTGATATGACAGTTGTGGTCTTGTCTCAACCACTGAATCCGAAACTAGAAAACCGTTTAAAGGGTCAACGGGGAAAGTAGTTTTAGTTTCAGCTGAGGCAGGAAGTAAACAACAACCCCTCAGTTGTTTGTCTGGCGTATTTGACCTTGAGTGGAGATGTCCAGACGGGGAGTGCATCCCCTACAGTGATGGGCCATGAATTGATTTTACCTGAAAACAACTCGAATATTTCCGTTTCTTTCAGAGAATTTTCTTGAGAAAAATTACTTTAGTTTAATATAATTGATGATTCCTAAAGAAATGTAATATTTTTAAAATATCGACGGAGATAAGGATTTAATTTACCTCAAAATTGGGACTAAATGTCGATTTTCTTTCTTTTTTTACTGTTAAATGAAAGCTTTTTTAATAGTAAATTTTTGACACCTCATTTTTATCCACACAGCAGTTATGTTGCAAGATACTGTAAAATTTGTTAATGCGCACACAATGCAATTACCCATACAAATTAAAACTTTAAATGGCCTTTTTCTCCATATTTATATTTTCGCCACTTCCCTGTTTTAAAAATGCTAAGGCTTTTTTTGTTTTAAGATAGAGATTAAAACTTTTCTGTGTATGACTTATATTTTATATGTGATAAATCTGCGCATGGAATTAGCTTTCAGATTTTTTTTGATATTCTTTAAAACATAAAAAGTATATGAACATATGTTAGATTTCATCACTTTTCACTGTATATATCATAATAAAAAAAATTATATTATTTGCAATAATAGATGTGTCTAAAAATTTCAAGCGCAGTCTTGTGTAATACACGTTTGAAAAAAAAATTCTCTAAAAAAGAAAGAATTTTTTTTTTAGAATAAAAAACAGATATTTTATGAAATAATCACAACATTTTTTTATTGGATAAAAAACAATTTTTCTTTTTTATTAAATTTTGCTTTAATTTTTAAATACATTATAAAATATTCCTCATACTTGTAATTAAAAAATTAAATTTTGTTTTAATTTGTTTGAACGGAATGAGAAAAATAAAGTTTAAGAATCTCGCAGGGAAGGTAAGTTTTTTTTAATAATTGAGAAAATTGTATGTAAGATCAGTAGCGTGCGAATCGTACAAGAAATGTAAGCATTGATTGGTTCGACCTTCGAACCTTCAAGTCCTAATCAAATCAAATGAAATCAGATTTTTCCTTTTCTTTTTAAAATAAAAGAATTTGCTAAATAATCACTAAACATCAAAAGATTTAACTGAATATTTTTCTGGTTGAAATTATATTTTTATGACTAAGAAAAAAAAACAAATAAACCTGGTAATTTGGGCAAACAATGTTTGTGTTGCTTCTATGAACCTCACGTCCACTACCCAAGTTTATTTCCAGACATTTACGGATGCGTTATGACTTCTGATTGAACTCTAATTGAAATTTAATTTGAATACACGTAATCTAATGTGCTTAAATCTTTCACGTCCATTTAAAAAGAAAAAAAAATCCTATTTGAACAAAAGAAAAAAAAAGGGGGGGGGGGACCTTAACAAGGAGTGGAGTTACATGTCAACGAAATACACCATCAATATTTTCTCATTTTTAGAATCTTAAATAATAATATCAAATTCAATAAAATCATTTAATCAAGATATTCATTTTCAGAAATAATCAGTTATTATTATTTAATCGCACAACGCATTTACAAGAAATTCACACAATTTTTTTAACAACAATAAATAGATCTCAAAATCTAGAATTTCTAAAAGTGTAACCAAAGTTAGTAAGATTTAAACGATGCTATCTAAACTTCGATGCTAATAACAGCTAACAACGGAAGTATAATAATTCAAGTGAATCTAACAGTCATTTCATATCTACGATGTGACGTTCGCAGGTTACTAACGATTAGCTTGGCGAGTGTTTGGCTCTTTCACCGCGGATGCTTTGGCGGAATACCGTTATCGCCGCTGGCAACCCCAATCGGCTGGGAGTCTCGATCTTCATTAGGCTGTTCGCATGGGCTGCCGACAGGAAGCTTAGTATTTTTCTTGTGTTTGTTTTGCTCTCCTTTCCGTGGATTGCGCGTTCTGTCTACGGATGGTCAAGATGTCGACCGTTTCACGCAGCCATCGTCAGCACTGCTATTTGTGTGATTTACCACGAATGCCATGGGCCATGTTACATGATTTTAGTGAACCTGTCTGCAGGGGCTGCGTCAACTACGAAGGTGCTGATCGTATAGAAATCGTACTCGACAATGCCCGTCAGATGAAACGGGCGCACAGTTTTCAAGAAAATCCCAGAGGACAGCCCGCCCCTTTTAAAGCGGCCTCAGGATCTCAAAGGGTTTCTGCCCACGAAGGAGCAACCATCAACGGTGTGGCTACTCCCGAAGGCATCCTTACGCCCCCACACAGTGTTCCTGGCACCCCTCATGCGACCGTTTCACGATCACCTGTACCAGTCGTCGAAAGATACGGTACACATGAATCGCGACAAGCGCGTGCAATGTTAGAATTCAATGGACAACGACTTCATCCACACGGGCGTGTGGATGGTTCTGTTGACGTGGTCTCGGCGCATGATGCGTCCGTCCTGAACCGGGGTAGTCCGAGTCTTGCGGCCCGAGCTCACCCTCCGCCACCCTTGCCCCCACCCCATTTACCTATGGCTGCAGCCCGGCAAAATTCTGGTGCTAACAAGAGGTCCAATTCGGAACGCGAGGATGACGATGGTACGCACCCTCCAGATTCCAAACGTCACATGGTTGTCGAGGAGCATCCCGCTGCATCCCGGCCCCCTTTGACTAGGGGTGAGTCACTGCCGGCTGCTGTTATGGGTGTGCCATATGATGCTAGATACAAAAAAGAACACATCGGCAGAGTGTTTTCTTTTGACCAAGCCAATGCTAGCATGAAAGCTGGTGAGTTATAGATTTTTTAAATTATTCTAGTTCGGGGGTTTCCAAATAAAAGCTGTCGGATACACTTTAGCAAAATAAATAGGACGTGTCGATTACAAAAAAAAAAAAAAAAAAAAAAAAAAAAAAAAAACAGATGTTCCACCAATTTCTAAATCGGGACTAAATATAAACAGTTCTATCAGTTCATTAAATTTGCGAAAACTAGACAATTTTTAAGGGACATAGCATGTAGTTTTTTCAGTAGTATTTGGATGGTGTAGTATTTACGAAAAAAAAAAAAAAATAGTATTCATAAAAAAAGGTTAAACAATGTTAAAGTTAGAAACAAACCATTCTGGGAATACAGCCAAAAATAAATTTCGGCACATATGTTAGCAAGTATTTCATTTATTAATACATTAAAAATATACGGATAATCTTGGGATTTTAAAACAATAAAATTTGTGTTGAGTTTTTTTTTCCTTTTTATGGATCGCCACAAATTACATATATGGCTTAGACAAAGACAATGCACTTTTAACCAATTTATCAGAAGAAAACTTATCCTTTAAAATTATGAAGATGAAATCTTGGTCAAAATTTCTTACACATCTCTTAAGATTAATTTTTCGTTATTATATATTGCTTTGGTTTCACTCTACGTAGACTAAGTACAGTTTTGATTTCAGGAGGTGGCCGGGGGGCATCCCTCCCAGAGCTGTGAGATGTCCCCCCCGGAAAATTTGAGATTTTGCCTTTTCATTTTCAATGAGAAAAAAATGCAATTTCTCCCCCATCCCCCCGGAGTCACAAAAATCTCTCCCAGAGAAAAGTGTCTTAATTCAACACTGAATAAGTAGCTTTGCATGAGGAAAAATGTTAAAATAATTTATGCATCTTTAAAATCGGGTTTTTGCCGTACAGCGGCATACGTTCAATGGTGTATATTTCATTCGCTGAAAATCTATTGTAACAAACAACAAAAATGTAAACATAAGTTTTTGTTACACCACGGATAGTACAGTCAGCCAACACTTATGTGAAAACCCCTGTTTTATGTCTATACATACTGAATAGTCATTTGTTTATTCTTGCTGTTATGAGACATGCATTTTTTTTTTTCTGTTTTATTACCCGTATAATTATTGTCATTCAGATTTTATGTGCTTTTGTTATTATTATTATTTTTTTTAATATCTAATTAGGAATTTTCCATTTTGCATATAATTTCTGTAGGATATTTTTTCCTTCTAAATATATATAAAAGTGCATGCAGCATGCAATAACATTAAAGCTTTGTTTACTTTTGTTATTGGACTATAAGTTTATTTCGCAAAATCTAGAGAATGTAACTTTATTTATGCATCGTGTTTATGTAATTGAAATCGTGTATTAAATACGAATATTTCAGTTTCAGTGTACGAATATTCAGTGTTTGAAAATGATTCCAACTCTATTTGCTATTATTATTATTACGAATTTCCGTAATTTGAAAATAATCCCAACTCTATTTTTATTATTATTAAAATCATTAGGAATACTAAACGCTGTGCAAAAAAAAAAAAAAGGGGGGGGGGGGAGGATGGGAGCGGTCGCTCCGGACGCAGAAATTTGGGGGCTCCAAATTTATACCACTGACGTCATTTTTGTGTGTTTAGCGTCCAGTTGAAACTTTGCCCCGGGCGCAGATTTCTCTTCGCACGCCCCTGGGAATACTCGTTATTGATGTTTTACATACATATTAATTATATTTTTGAAGTGCTTAAATTTAGATAGAAAACTTAATAAATGGACGAGGAAATTTTTAGAAACCAAGTGATCAAATTTATAAGATGCTGCTATAAATAATGTATTAATCATTTGAAAGACAATGGTCACGTTACGTAACCACCTAATTTTAATTCTAAAATTGATAATCTGCATCAATAATATTTATAATATAATTTTGCTTTTACAATGGAAGTGTGAAAGAGCAGATTTTTATTTTCTAAGAAATTCCTTTGTAAAATATAGTGTCAGTCCATTATTTTATCATTTTATGAACAAAATTTTTCTGTCCTTAAAGGGTTAACGCTTAACTGCTGTTACAAAAATTGTCGCATAACTGCTATGAGCGGTCGGTCAGACCGTTTAATCAAAAGATAAATAAAATGTTAAATTAACTCTCAGAATACTACTTTTGTATTAAACTTTAAATGCAGGACTATTATAAATAGAAATCAGCTACTCAAAAGTCTCTAGAGATAGTGATAGGGCTTCAATTGAAACAAAATTTGACCAGTATCTGTAGTTAAACTAAAAATTACGAGTTAAGTCTCAAACTTGAAAAACTCAGCAGTTAAGGGTTAAACATAAATGCCATGGAAAAAGGCATTAATTACGGGTACTAGTTAAAGGCAGTTGTCACATATTTTTCCTTTTTCCTTCTTTTAAGAATTTGAACTGTTAAAAATATTTTAATAGAATTATGTTTTAAGAAATATTTAAGGCGATGGCATTTGAAATGCATTTTCGTACCAATCCGCAAAAGAAAGTTTATAACGATGTTAGTGTAAATACAGTAGACTCCCTCAAATCCGCACTCCTAAAATCCGCGACTCTCTAAAATCCGCACATATTTTACGGATGTAAACAATGAAACATTCAGTTCAAATGCAGATGCAAAAAAAAATTTTTTTTTCAGTTTTATGTCAATTCCATCCATTTTTTAATTTATAATTTTTGTTAAGGTTATTGAATTAATGTTTTTTCATAAAGAAAGAATAATTTATTTCTGAAAAAATAAAGATATTGCTAATATCATTGGTAATCACAATCTTACCAAATATATTTATGTATAAATCAATCTTTTTTAGTTATTATGTCTGGCTAAACCTGAAATAAAGTTCCATTATTTTTTTATCCTGATGTGAATTAGTAATGTACCTTTATGAGGCAAGTTTCATTGAATAATTTAGAAAAAACACATTTCCTCTTTTATAATGAATATTTAATTGTACATTATTGATTATTAACTTTACCTTTCCTTTTAGTATTTTAATCATTTTAAAAAATATCTAAATTTTTATTATTTTAGTTTATTACTTTTTTTTTAATATTTTAGTATATTGTATGCATTCATTATACTTTTGATTTCATTATTAATTACATTCAAATTATTTTAAAAAAAATGTAAACAAAGCAATGACCAGAAATCCACAAAATTCTAAAATCCGCAAAACCTCTGGTCCCAAGCTGTGCGGATTTAAGGGAGTCAACTGTAAATGGAATCTGAGATTCTCAAAATTTTAATGTTCCATTTATGTTACTATTGCGTCGTCGTTTCTGTCAGCATTAAAGAAGTGTTAAATACTTTGAGAAACAGAAATTTGTAGTACTTAATATTGCATATTAGCCAATGTTTGTATGAAAGCATGGGTAATTAAATCATCAATACATGTATGTGTCTTTAAAGAATTACAAATGAACCCAGCATAATTATCATTACAGAAATTTGCAGTATTTAATATTACATATAGCTACCGCTTGTATGAAAGCATGGGTAATTGAATCGTTACATTTGTCTTTAAAAAATTACAAATGAATTCATAATTATCATTTTTGCATGTTTTAAGTGAAAGTCTCATTATTTTTATTATTATTATGCCGTACAGTGTTTATATTAAACAGTGTGATAATTAAAATTTAATAATTTTTCTGCATGTTTATCCAATTTAGCCGAAATGGGCAAAATAAACATCTTAACACGCCTTTTAAATCTGTAAGCTAAAGTAATTAATTCTCTCCAATGAATATTTTAAATTTGCTGTGCATGCTATTTTAAAATATTAAGTGGCAATATTAAGTATAAATAAAAAAAATTTTTTTTAGAGATTTCGATTTTTCGTTACACAGTGAGCTAGAAATCGTTTAATATTAGTGAGCTAAAAAAGTAAAACCATCGAAATAGAAGGAATGTTAAGAAAGCGTGACGTAAGAGATAAAAAAATTTAAAAGCCTGTAAGTGAAACTGATACACTGAAACAGTGGCTTCGCTGAAGCGAAACGTGTTGCCATTTCCGAACTGTCAAAAAGCTGCTTTAAAACCCTGCCTGCGGGGCTGCAGACACGCAACGCTTGTGTACCTGTACATTGGTTACGTCACGTGTGACGTGAAACCTTGCCAGGTCTGCATGTCTGCATTTAACTTGCTCCGCTGGGTGGAAGATTCTGTTGCCAAACGGGTGGCTTCAAAATAGATTTATAAATTCGTTTGGATTGCACCTTAATTTTGCTTTATTATTGTTAGAAGTTGCAATTGGAACCTTTTTTCCCCTACATTGTAGTTCCACGTGCATATTAAATACCACTTTATATCATTTTGTTCTTTAATACTTAAGTTTATTGGATATAGTATAGTTCAATTGTCTAAGTATTTCATTTTCAACAATTTCACGAAGTTTCAGCTACACATAACTATTATCCAGAGTGTTTCAAAATTGTTAAGAAAACAATCTATTTGAACAGTGTAGATACTTATTTTTTAAATGTATGACATTTCAAATCACTTTACAACTCGTTTAAGTCCATTTCACTTGGTTTTTATTATTTTTTCTCTTTATGAATCATGCATATAAAGAATTATGAATCATGTTACTTTGAGCGTGGGGAGAGGAGTCGATTTTGCTTTTGAGAAATAAATAGAAACTTACTTTTTTCACACTTATTACGTTGAAGGTTAGTTAGAATTAAGGCGAGGGATCATTTTGAACCCCTACCGAATGAAAATATTTCCTTTCAAACCAGAAAATTCTTTATAAAATAAGTTTTAAAATCACAAAGTAAAAAATTGATAAATAAATAAATTAAACCGTCTTAAATAAAAATTCTGGTGTGAAATATTTTTATGAAACTTAAGTAAAATTTCCCGTCTTTTTAGTGTTAATATGTAACATTATTGTATATCGATTCATAACATTTTATGTTGGGTAATTCACTAAATTTCATGGGTGTATTTTTTAAATAAATATAAAGAGTTTTTAGAGAGAATGTATTTTTCCTTTTCTTTAATTAAGAAGTGCTGTGAAATAAATTAATTTGCGTTTCATAAGGGAAGTGTATCCGTCATGTGAATTATCAAAGGACACGCGTTTCTTTCTCTTTAAACGACATTAAGTTTTTCTACAATTTATATGATGTAAAATAAAATCTGATCGTTATTAAATTAAATACACAAAAATTCTACAATTACGCTTGTTAATGACTAAAAATGTGTTAGTCTCAGTGTTGCCAAATCTGATTTTTTTTTTTTTAATCCTGACATTTTGAATTTTTACCCAAAAGTTTCATTTGTTATTTTTGTTTTACATAAGTATAAACAATACTAAAATAATTAGAGATTCTATTCAAAATTTTCTGGTATGAATTCGTTATCTCTGAATAAAAAATCCACCAAATTTGGCAACACTCCTCAAATATTTTCAATGTAAGCATTATTAAAAGAATGTTTAGAAGTAGCGTATCTCACAATAAAAAGAAAAAAATGTGGACTAGATTCTTCTTCAACCACTTAATATGGAATCTTCTTGTTTATAGATTCATCGCGCTAGAAATAACATATCTACTGTAGGCGTTATTTTTTTTTTCTAACATTGTAGTCGCAATGGTTACATTAATGATATATATCTATAGCAAGTAGCGTGATGCAAAAAATCTGTAGTTGGTAACGAACACTTAACGCTACTTCGACAAAGTATATAATTAACGCACTAAAAATGTTGGAAGGTTAATCCGCTCTCACTGCGCATCTCGCGATTTCCAGGGGCACCGTAGCAAAATTTGCGCAACCCACAATTTTCACGATCCAATTCTACATATTCAGGGCCCTCGAGAAGACTTTTTATTGGTGGGGGAGAGAGCCTTAAATGGCCAAGTCAAAATCAAGTATTTGCCAACTTAGTGAAAAGTAAACATATATAGGTCTCGGCGTTATAATTTCACCAAGTTATCGCATCACAATTAGAAAATTCAATATAGCTTTTATTTGTAAAAAGCTTAATATTATTTCTAATTATATTGGTAACTTTCATCAAATCTATCAGAAATAGAAAGTGTATTATAGTTTTTTTTAAATTAAAGTTTTGAACTATTTTGCCAGTTCAGTTTGTAAATTTGCCAACTGTAACTGTATGTGTAAATGATTGTGAGTGGGGGGGAAGGAATATTTTATGTTATATATTTTATTGTGAATATTGGCATTCAACGTAAATCCTTAAATCGAAACAAAGTGAGTGTGTTCCTTTCAGAAAAAGGAAATGAAAAGAAAAAGTCTGAAGAATAACGAGGCAAAATAAAAGGTTATCCTTTTAAATAAAAGACATTTGGTCACTGTATGTTTTTTTCATTAAATAAAGTAATAAATAAAAATAAATGTCGTATATATCAAGAAAGAAGCAGAATTGAATAAGCTCAATATTCATTGAATAGTATTCAGTTAATTGCATTTTAATTGACATGATTAAGCAAATAAACTTATTAGATATATTTCCTTGTGTGTTAATAGAATAGAGAATTTAAAGGTACTGACAGCAGATGGCGTTAGTTATGCAGAATACGTCTAAAGGACGTTAATATTTTATTTTAGCCAAAATATTTTACGATAATGTTTTTAATATATTATGATGAAATAATTATCTTTACTTTATTTATTAAAAAACCATCTTTATGCAACTTTTTGATTTTTTTTTAAAATTCTAATATTTTTACACTTTCATATTTAATTACAATGTTTTGCTCTGTTTTAGTAAGTTGAAAATTCTAAATTAATAGCACATAATTTAAAAATAATGGCTAAGTATGTTGATTCTTTTCATGCATGAAGCAGTTTTTAGCTATATATTTATAAATGAAAATACACATGTATCTGAAAATAACAATACTTTACTTTTAAGATACATAAAAATATTTTTAATGTAAAATAGCGAATATTGAAGATTTTTTATACTGAAAATGTTGCCAAGAATCCTGCCAAGAAAATTTTTTATCCGAAATGAAGGAAACTTGTGAACTTGAAGTAAAAAAAAAAAAAAAAAAAAAACAGATTGATGGAAGTGTTGTGCAAGTTCTTTGATTTTTGCCAGCTTTGAGACACAGAATTCAGATATTACTATTATGTTATGGGAAGTATTATTAGAAGACATCTCGGTAGAGCTAGGAAATGATGTCACTATATGTATATAAAAGATGTGCTTATCGCCGATTGTAAATAAAAAGATAGAGCTGCATCTTGAACCGTTTCAACCGATCACACGATGACCATCTAATTCTTATTCCAAAATGACAAACGACACCAAGAAAATTTTAAGGAAATTTTATGTTTATAATGAAAGCATAGAAAAGCAGCTTTTGATTTTCTGATAAATTAGTTTGTAATTTCTGATGTCAGTCAATTATTTCATCATTTTAGGAATACACTTTTTCTATTCTTGAAAAGGTTAAATAATGGCCTAAATACGGACTATGTTCCCTTAGAACCTAGAGGCCCCCCCCCCCCCACACACACAGAGGGCACCCCTCCCTCTGGTCCTATATTCCTTCTGTAGATAATCGGTCGCATAAACAACAGCTCTTCTTAAATTTTAGGTTATACTTTGAAAATAACTTTTTTTGCCATTTTAATTTACAGTATATAATACTGTATTACCCTAATGTATATTTATATTACCCTTCCCATTAAGTTTTTTTTTTTTTCTCCAAAATGATATACTTGATTAAGTTTTTCATTTGCAACTGATTCTAAAGGTTAACCCCTTCGGGACGAGAATATCTTACAGAATTTTTAATCTTATCGACTCTGTCTTTAAAAACAAATTTTTTGCTCAATTGAATCATGAAAATTCTCGAATTAAATAAGGCAAAATTAACAATAAAAATTTACTGGTGAGAATGGTAAAGGATTCCGAGCACCTTATGCGGCGCGAATACCGGCCGCTCGTCCCCAAGGGGTTAAGAAACACCTTGTCATGGCTGCCAACTTCTACGCCTTTTTACAGTCAAATAAACACATTAGAACTAGAAAATTCACTTAACAAATGAAGAAATGTGTAGGACTGTATAAAATAAAATTAATTTCAGATTTATTTTACTAAATTTTTCTGATTCAAAACATGTTTATTTCATTTAAATAGGCGTAGTAGTTGGCAGCTCTGCCTTGTAATTGTAATACAAACACGGGAATATAATAATAATTATTATTATTTAAGTAACATTATGTTTCAGTGTTTTTCTTATAAATGAATAAATAATAGAAGTATCTTTTTCATAAGAATGACATCTAAATTTTTAATGCTTTTTATGGTTAGCAGTTTGTGACTTGCATTACAATCGACTATTTTCTTATCTCTTTCAAAAGCTTGTTAAACAGCTTTTCAGCAATCATTTTAGATTTATAGGGTAGTACTTTTTTTCTTTATAAATATTCATGAAATGGCATATAATGTGCAACGAAATGTGATGTTTGGCCTTGATTGAGTTTTCTTTATTCAAAGTGCATGGTTGTTCTCTATCAAGCAGCTGATTTTATTCACCACTTTTCCTGCATTTGTAACTTGTTTACACCAGCGAAATTATGAAAATTCAATAAACGTTACACAAAAATAAACTTGAAATTAACGTAATTTGCTGCATACATTAACTTTTAATATTATGCGATTTAACACAATTGCGGTACTCATTGTATAACATCATTAACAGTACTGAATTATGAGTTATTTTTATATTTATTGAACTAGAAGCATCGATAATTTAATTATTTTAGTTCGCTTAGAATATAGTGTAGTGAAGGTAATAAAATGTAATTAAAAAATCATTGCAATTTTATTATTTCATTCATTTAAAAAAAAAAAAAAAAAGGATTCTAGTAGAAATTTGATTCGATCTCGAGAGTGTACTATGCATTACATGAATTCAATAATACGCGCACAATTCTGCGAAGGTATTTGTATAAAATGTTGTAAAAGCTTAGATATTTATTCAAAAATAGTATTATTTCCATAATATAGGTCAATATCTATATATATTTTTTATATTCTTGTAGCGTAGTCATTCTCATTCTTTACTTTTAAATATTACCAAAAGTATTTTAAAAAAATTTCTGCTAAACTGTTTTTTAAGCATTCACAAATGAATTTCGGATATTGTTGAAAAATCAACTGTTAACAATGTGCAATGCAATGATGACTCCTTTATAAAGATCGCTATATAAAATCATTTATTTTTTTTTCTTGGGAGGGGGGGGGGGAGGAGGGAAATTAGACAGTGATGCTACACTCTCGAATTTCATTTTCTTTTATGTTAGAGAATCCTAAGAATAGCAAATTTTCTTTCTGCTACCTGAATCTCATCTCCTCACCCAATAGAAGAGCAACTAAAAACTAAACCTTTTTATTGATATTAATCGGATTCCATAAATTCAAAGGTTGGATCCATGACAACATACAACAAAAGTATATAATTTATCTAAAAAAATAAAATGATGTTAAATTGAAAATTTATCAAAAAATCCGAAGCCGTGGTCGGGAAAGGGAAAGAATCTAGAGGATTAGTACTCGTAATTATGAGAAGTGATTCGTAGAATTTAGAGATTCGAAATTCTGACATATTCAGGTTCAGAAAATTAATTGTTCATAATTTATCAGTTAATTTAAGTCGAAAATTACTTGAAAAGAAAGAAAAAAATGTGTAACAACGAGCAAGATGCATGTTATTATTATACATATGGAGTGATTACAGAAATGCTATAATTCAGTTCATGATTTTTCGAGATACTCCGATTTTAAGACTCTCTTTAATGATTAGATAGTAGACAGATTTGCATTTACACTCAGGTTTTATTTGCACAATCATTTAATTATGTTCAAGTTTATTTAATGGAAAAAAAAGTTAATTTCTTTACTTCTAAAAGAGTCTTGTAATAAATTTATGTACTTAATGAAAACTCGCTCAGTTTTTGTAATAAAACAATAAGCATTCTTAAAGAACTTTGTAATGAGTTTAAAGTTTTTTTTCTTTATAATCTAGATAACATCCTGTAATTATTTACCTGTGGATTTCGTTGTAGTGTAATTTTCGTCTTTGAATTTATGGGATTAAATTAGTGATGAGATGAGCAGATGAAGAATTTTACTATCAAATGAATCATTCAGGCATGCGCAAAAATATAGTTTTTAACTTTTATATATATTTTTAATCGAATGACACCGAAAATTTAGTAAAACGAAGCAAACAAAGTTATACTTTTCAACCATCGTGATTTTTTAATTAAATTACCTTCAGAAAATTTGAAGTTTAAAAGATTTTTTATGTTTTTATGAGTTTTTTAAATTAATCAAATTAAAATACTTTTTTATTTTATAATTATTATTTTTTTTTTCAGACAAAATTTCTCATAGAAATTGAATTTTAAAACAAAAGTTGACAGCTACGTTTTTGCGCATGTCCGAATGATTTATGCTAAGAATAAAACCACTCATTTTGCCATTGCTAGGAATAAAACTAGTATAATTAGTGTATAGCTGAGATTTTTCTAGATTAAATTAGTAATGGGCAAATGAAGAATTTTACTATCCAATGAATCATTCAGGCATGTGCAAAACATAGTTTCCAATCTTTGTAGTATTTTTAGCTCACAGGCTATCATAGCCTGAGAGCTTATGTGCCCGTCCGTTCTGTATGTATGTGCGTAACGCGATAACTCATGATAAAAATATCGGATCCACTTGAAATTTTGTATATAGGTATATCCTGATAAGGCGCTTCCCTGATTAGTTTTTGGAGTTCATTCGATATGTATAAGAGGGGGAACGGGGGGCTCATGCCCCCCGTTAGTTGATATAAATGGGATTTTCATGCAGAATTAAGTTTTCAAAATTTAGATTAGTATCATTCTGATGAGGCGATTCCGTGACTGTTATTAGGTGTTCATTGAATAAGTATAAATAGGGGGAACAGGGGTTCTAATGCCCCCCCCGTTAGTTGATATAAATGGGATTTTAATTGAGAATTAAGTTTTCGTTCAAAATTTAGATTAGGATCATTCTGATGAGGCGATTCCGTGACTGTTATTAGGTGTTCATTGAATAAGTATAAATAGGGGGAACAGGGGTTCTAATGCCCCCCCCCCGTTAGTTGATATAAATGGGATTTTCATGCAGAATTAAGTTTTCGTTCAAAATTTAGATTAGGATCATTCTGATGAGGCGATTCCGTGACTGTTATTAGGTGTTCATTGAATAAGTATAAATAGGGGGAACAGGGGCTCTAATGCCCCCCCCCCGTTAGTTGATATAAATGGGATTTTCATGCAGAATTAATTTTCGTTCAAAATTTAGATTAGGATCATTCTGATGAGGCGATTCCGTGACTGTTATTAGGTGTTCATTGAATAAGTATAAATAAGGGGAACAGGGGTTCTAATGCCCCCCCCCCTTAATTTATATAAATGGGTTTTTCAAGCAGAATTGTCAGATTTCGTTCAAATCTCTGAATAGTTTTGGAAGTTTAATGGTTAAGTATAAAAGAGGGGGATAACTCCTTTTAAATTATATAAATGCTAAATGGGTTTTTATTAAGAATTATCTAATTTGCTCTGAATTTTGGATATAGATTTTTTATATGATAAAGCATGTCTTTGATAGTATAGGAGGTTCAATGATTAAGTATAAAAAAAAGAGGAAAGGGGAGAGCTGTTTCCCCTTCTTAATTTTTTTTTCGAACGGAATTAACCCTTGAAAATATAAGGCTTTAATGTGCAATTAGTATTTGTAGCCTGTGAGCTCAATGCCATCAGTTTAACTGGGCAGTATTCTTTTTATTGATCATATGCCACCAGTAATTTATTAAAAGAAAAAAAAAATCAGTTTTTTCAATTTTTGGGATTTTTAAAGTAAATTATCATCAGAAAATAATTAAATTAAAATAATTAGTAATTAAAATTAAAATATTTAATTATTAGTAATTAAAGTATTTAATATTTAATAATTAAAATAATTAGTAATTAAAATAAGATTTTTTTTCATATTCAAAATTTCTGGTAGAAATTGAATTTTAAACAAAGGGTTGACAGCATGACAGCTACATTTTTACTCATGGCAGAATGATTCATGCGAAGAATAAATTCATTCATTCTATCATCGCTAGATTAAATGCATCAACTCTGAATAAAACTGGTATAGTTAGATAATGTATAGCTGAGATTTTTCTAGTCACCCCCCCCCCCCCCAGGTCTATTTCCAATTAAACACATGTGGCTTGTTTATTTGAAATACAGTCAAACCATATTAGCACGAACATGCTTAACGCGAATTACTTTTAGCATGAAATGTTTCCGTTTGCCCCATCCAGTTGTATGTAATGTATTTAAGTTCGGATAACACGAACAAAAAAAAAAAAAAAAAGTTCCCTTGAGTGTTCGCGTTAACGAGATTTGACTGTATTTGTATTATTTCATTTTCTTAATTTGTGGTATTAAGCACATTTTACGATTTAAAATTTATCTATTTGACTTGAGGGGACTGGGGATTGGTACCGATGTATTGTATTATAGTTTCTATTTTCCGCCGAGAGCGAAATATCAATGTTAAAAAGATTTTTCTTTGCATTGGTGGTATTTAAATAAGAATTATGCAACACTTTTGAAATTCTTGTAATAAATGTTTTTTTTTTCAATTATTGATTTTCTAAGAGTTATGAAATGTATTAAAAATTATTATTTACAACATGACAAATCTTAAATCAGACGCTAACACACTTAGCCAGGCCGTGGCTTTGGGCTCACTGCTGAAATGGGCCCAAGTTTAATAGAATGATTGAGAAAAAAATTCTCAAAATTGCAAATCAAAAACAATTTATGTTAACTTGGCAACCGTACGATAATCTAATGATAACCCTTTGAATACTGCCGAAAGGACAAAAAAAATCTAGTTACTATTTTGGTGTGAAGGGCCCCCGAAAGGGTGCTGGGCCTTGGGCCCCTTACAACCTTAATCAGGCTCTGCATGTAGCTACCAAGTTTTTGAAAAACACACTAGTATTTTAACACTGTTGTATGAACAATCTTATCAATAAATATTTAAAACGTTGAGATTTCTGCAGGTGATAAAAGTAGTACGCGAAAACTGTTTATTGGTTTTCATTTGGTTAATTTCCAGACATGCTACCCTAGAAATAGAACAGCCGAGTTTCGACTCGACCCGAGCGTTTCAGAGATTCCTTTCCTTCCCTTATTACACGCGCTAGGAGTCTTCGCTGTGGGCAGGAAATTCCATCCCTTTTGGATTGGGCGACCTCGAGTGACGTCACCACTGCGCATAGACCGAGTTCGCTGCCCTGCACGTGGAGTGGATGTGATCACGTGTGCCGGTGATGAAAGAGACATGTTTCGTATTTAGTTTTATTTTTATTTGCTGTTGGCGTGGCGTGATCAAGGAGCAGTTTTTAAGCTTTTATGACGTTTTTTTTCCCCTTCATTCTTAAAGATTTTTATTTATTATAAGTTTCGAGAACGCTATTTTCGTGGAAACAGTATATCTTTTTAAGTCAGGAATGTCATTGTTTGACTGTTATTACCAAAACAAACCTCTTAATGCATGGAGCATTTCTGTGAAATTATAATTCAATTGTAATATTTCTAACGATGTTTAATGAAAAAAAAGAATAGTTTTAAAGTTTATTACTTTGATTCTTTCATTTCAAACAGTTCCTGTATTAAATATATTTTGAGCAATACTTTGAATGACATTTTTGCAAATAAATATGCATCTAGAATAATTTAAAAACAATTATTATTCTAATTGGCAAATGAATAATATGTTGAAATTTTCCAACTGTGTGAAAAAGAATCAAAACGTGTCCCCAGGCCATGATTTGAACGAGGCGAGGAATCTTTGGTTAAAGCTCCCAATGCTTTGCCAACTAAGCTATCCTAGACAAATTTTAAATTTTAACAATATTTATCTAATTTAAAATAATCGATTCTTTAAAAGTCCTTGAATTTCGACTGATGATATAATAAAATGGAAACACAATACATAGCCTGAATACTTGTCTTTATTTGTATTTTTCTTTCAAAAATATAGATATACTTGACTTTTAGTATTGATAATATGTTTGAAAAATTTACTAAATAACCAGTCTCACAATTCAGAAAAGTTATTACACTCTAATGAACCCGAAAAGCATCTGCTGTGATTATATTATTTTTATTATTAGTTACATTTGTTATATAGTTGACATAATTGTACCGCTCCCTCCCCCCCCCCCAAAAAAAAAAAATTAAAAAAATTAAAATTAAAAAAATCCCGAGTTAGTTTACACAATATCGGATGTTCCTGTGAAAAGTAATTTTTGAATGGATATAGTTTTTACACGATACCTAATGCGTAATTTACCGCAATGATAAAGGCATGACACTGTTATATATTATTTTATTTGAAATACACTTTTTAAATAGCATTTTCTAATGTTAATTATGCATTTTTAATATATATGTGACGAGCACTGTGAAGAATTTGAATCTTTTAGCACCAATATTTTCCAGTACAATTTTTTTTCATAGAAATTTCGTTATTAAATGAGGTGGCCATTACAATTCAGAACTACTGGTAGGAAAAATAAAAGCTTGCTTGTATACATAATAGTCTGTCACGCCGTCATGAAGAGAATAATGAGGTACATTATTTTAACTTTTATAATGCTGCATATCTTAAAATTTTATAAATATGGATTAAAAATTGTGTTCTCGGGCCGCCCAATAAAAGTTTTTGGACCATATGTGGCTGGTTAGTTGAGTTTATGGTTGTTTTGGAGTGTCATTGGCTTATTGATTATAATTTGACTATAATCCTACTTTGCAATTTACATTGTCTAAGAATCTTTGAGAGATAAAATATTGAAATGTGTTTCAATAATTTTTGGACGTCTTGTATTTAGCTTAAAAAACAGGAGATGTTTGTAAAGGATACTGATTTTATCGTATGAATTACATGTATTCTTTACAAAATTCGCAAAGCATTTCTGTTAAACTATCAGTTTATCTCTGTAAAGATAACTGCATTTATCTGTTAAAAAAACGGAAATATTGTTAAAATTTACCTATTTTTTGCATAAAATTAATTTTTTTTTCTGTAAAAATCACAAAATACTTCTGGGAAATTAACAATTTATCTCTGTAAATGTAACAATGTAAAACTATTAAAAAATATAAAGTTCGTTACAAAAATCGCAGAATATACCTGGTAAAAAAAGTTTTTTTTCTAAAGGTAACATTATAAAACTGTTAAAAAAAACCCATGAAATTCGTTACAATTTACAGATTTTTCTTGTAAAATTTAAGGTTTTCTCAGTAAAAATTGCAAAATATTTCTGTTAATATAACAGTATTTAACTGTAAAAAAAATTGTTAAAATTAACGGATTTTTCTCGTAAAATTTACAGGTGTTTTCTGTAAAAATTACAAGATATTTCTGTTAAAATAATAGTTAATCTCTGTAAATTAAACAATTTAAAAATTTACCGTAAAAAATTAGTTATTTCTTGTAAATTAAACGGTTTTAAACTGACGCCAAAATTGTCAGTTTTTTCCCGTAAATTTTACAGTTTTTTTTACCCAATGCATGCGGTAAATTATAAACCTAAAGAATTAGTAATTACTGATATTTTCGACATCCAATTTCAAATTTTAAAAATAAACTGGAGTTTAGTTTTGCATAATTTGGTGCAACAGAAGAAAAATGAATAGGATTGCTATATAAAATTTAAAGTATTCTTTTTAATGCATTTACACTGTTGCATCAGTGCTGTTTACACTGATAATGGAATGATTTATGTAAACTAACATCTACAGTCGCGTATTTTTATTTAAAGAGGGGAGCCGGGAGATGTTGAAAAAAGTTTTGCTGAAAAATATTACATCCTGTTTGTTCTAAATTGGAAATGACGTTTTAAAAGAAACAAATGCTTACTCTACTACATTTGAAAGATTTAAAACTTGTAGTTTTCTTTAGAATACTATGTAATCATTTCCTCCCTTTGTTGCTTTACGTGCATGCGATCCAAGTACAATTCTATTTTTAACTGCAAAGAGCAAAGATAACACCTGTATTTTTGGGTTTCGAAAAACAATCATTTTTTTCGCTTTGTTTTAATGGTTTTATTTGTAACTTTTGATAAAGAATGCTATTTTTCAGTGACGCCAACTTATATGGGCCCATTGGGCTCGAGCCCACCCAATAATTTGATCCAGTTTCAATTGATTTAATTCGTAATTTATTTATTTAATCGCTGAAATGAAGTCTGGTTTTATTACGTTCTCAAAAAAATTTGCTTGAAAAATAGTAAAGAAATCAATTAAATTTAAAGAAGCACTGAAAACCACTTCAGCGGATGTATGGATAAATTTCTCACAAAAACATGTATATTTTGCTATCTGTTTTGATGTCTTGAATTCATAAAGCATTTAGGCGATTAAAATATATGCTTTTCTTAACATTTTATTTATTTATTTATTTATTTATTTTTTGCACTTTCAATGGAAACCAAATCCAGTGCTATTTTAAATAAATATTAATGTACGTACAAGGACGAACTTATTATTCACTTATAATTTAATAAAATTATTTATATAATTATAGTTAAATTATAATAATTTAAAAATTTGCTTAACAAAAATATAATATATTGTCGAGTCTCCCCCCCCCCCCTCCTTTCTCTTTAACACACATACACACAAGGGAAAAAATTGTGTATTATTTTACTCAAAAAGTTTTGAGCCCATCCAATATTTTTCAAAAGTTGGCACTACTGCTATTTTCAATTTTATTTTATAGCAGTATTTCCTATAAAACTCTTTTCTGGGCGGCTGGTTCAAGTGTATATAGATATATAGTTACATATGGATGTTAAAATTTATTGTTACTTTTTACTTTCTAATAATATTATTTTGATTATATTTCAATTCCTTAATTTTTGTGTACTCCTTGTTTCCGTAAATGTTGCGCCAGCACCGGGCTGCAACACTATAAAAGACATTTAATTTTAGCGTTATTTTAGCAACGTTTAGAATTATCGAACCCCATCGATAAGAATAGACATCCCGTATATTATCCACTCTCTGTTTTTTAAAAACATTTTTAGACTCATATCGTTAGTTATTAATTGTTCTGACATATACTGTAAAATTTAGTCGAATGTAGCATGATATGCATTCAAAGGCTTTTCAACCATAATCAAGTTTTTAAACTGTAATGAAACTTTTAAATTCATAGGACACTAACGAAAACGATAGAGTTATTTAAAAGATATTTCTGTCTTTTCTGGTTTTTATCAAACAAATAATGATTCGTGTCTGTAAAACGGTTTTTCCCGCACACAATGATGATACGTGGGATAAGACTTAAAAAAAAATAATAACGATGCATTATTCAGCATAGCGTTTGTTTTTAATAATGCGAGAATGCCCACTAAACAAACAATGTGTGATCAGCAATTATTATTCTCATTTTTTTTTTTTTTTTTTTTTTTTTTTTTTCCCTATCAGATGTCAAATAGATTTACTGTAAGTTTTAACTATTCTTTAGATAAATTTCTTTACGATTTATTTATGCATGCATTTACTTTTTGCAAAGGCGCATCAATTTTTTAAAAAATATAATCGAATACATTGTAATTTTTTTCTCACTGCATGTATTTTTTGTAATATTTTATTTTCATTTCTTTGCAGCATTCAGCACAGTGAGTTCCGTTCCAACTTCTGTCACCAGCACAGTTTCTCCCCTCGGCAGTCGCACAGTCAGTCCTCCCGAAGGAGCAGTCGTAGCTGTACAGTCAAATGGGCCCTCACCCATGGCAGCTCTGATGTCAGTTGCCGACAATTTACCCCCTGGTTCGCCTAGAAATGGTATTGCAGAGAATGCAGTAAATGGGGCAAGTAGGCCGGGATCTGCTGCACGGCATTCACCGAATGGAATTGCTGCTGGTATGATATATAGTCGTACATTTGAAAAAAAAAAAAAAATATTTTAGATGTATAAAGTTGAATTTAGTTATAGCTTCATTTCTTTTTTTGTAGAATCAAGATTTAGAGCGAGATAGTTAAAATATACTTTGCGCAGTTGTATTGCATATAATTTTACTTGGTTATAGCAGCATTTGCAATATAATTGCCATGCTTCACTGTAAAACATTTGTGTAACGCTACTCCATATAGTTGGTGGCAGCCAAGCTTCCAACAAGTTTATGGTGGAATAACGATAAACCAAGATAACCAGTGTAAAATTACACTAATATGTAATGTTACACCTGTAACATATGTTTAAATTACACCATTATATAAGTAAAAAAAAATCACACCATAACATTGGTGCATGGCAACAAAGCTGCCACCAGTTTTGTGGAGTAATGTTACACAAATGTTTTACAGTGTTCAGTCAGTGTCACTGACTCTATTTCTCTGCATAATAAAACTAGTAAATCTGCAGATCAGGAGCCTCAACGTCAGCTTTGCACATAATTTTTTTTAAACACACTTTGGGCAAAATTGAACTTTCTGGAAACTGTAATTTAAAATTAAATAAAAAAAATTTAAATTTAAATTTTGAGCCACTGAAGTTTCGTTAATGACGTCATTATTCATGAGTTTTTAATATCCATGTTTCTTGTATTTTTAATAACTACTATAAAATACCTGTTTTATTTCAATTATGACGTCATATTTTACCAAGTGAATTGTTTGTTAAAAATATAATTCATTTTTATTTCTTTTACTTCTAATTATGTCTCCATTTTTGTCAGAAAAATTCTTATTAACGAAACAAATATCCCTGTTTAATATTTAACAAAAAGTACTATATCTATTTTTATTTTTATTCTGATGTCATATTTATTTATTTTTTCTTAGTTTAATTTCTCGAATGGAAATTGCTCATTTGAAACTTATTGCCGTGGAAAAATAATTATTCCAGATTTTAATTTTTTTGGCAACGATAAAGGAAATAGGTCAAATTGTATCTAAACAGTCTCTATTTATTGTGCATGAAAAAGAATGAAATTTTGAATTATTAAGGAAAATATTTGAATAAAATTAATAAAACATAAGCTATGTTCTTTTCTGGGATATGTTATATTTATACGCAAAGATACAAAGACATTAATTAATTCATCAGTTTTGATGTTGACTTCATTTAAATTTTCGTACACGCTTTCAAATTATGGATTAGAATTAGGATGAATGGTTGCTTAACAACCAATATGAGAAAATAAAGAAAATGAAATAACATTTGAAATAAGTAAATCTCTAAAACAAATTAGTCTATATTAGTGGAACACATTTATAAAAAATCTCCGAAATTTACAGTAATAATTTAAAAAATCTGACAAATGCGTAGACAAAATTTCAAAACAATACGAATAAATTAACCGGTAAATTTCAGTATCCATTTATCATTGAATTCCATTATTCAAATGTGTCATTTTCTCTCAAGGGGAAAAAAAATGAAAATCATTGGATTTGTTATAGAAAAGCATTATTGCGGAAAATAAAATATTCTATATTTTCCGAACAAATGAATCAAATCTAACAAAAAACTATACAGCTTAATCCTAGTGCCTCACTAACATACCCACTTAATTTCAAGTCAATCGAATGCCTTTTACGTCAGTTATCGCGGAACTGACAGAATGACAGACTGACAGACAGAAACAAAAAAATTTCGTGTCTCCAAAGTAAGCCTTCACTGACATTTCGGCAATAATAGCCAGTAGTATTAATCAGAGATCACCCTCCCATTATCTCCCATTTTTTAGTATTGTATTTTCTGATATAACCTCTCCCCCCAATCCAATTTTCTAGATTTTTTCTGGTAGTTTATTTTCCTGTCAAATGACATAGCATAACGAAACATAGATTAACTATGCCAGTTTTGACTTTCGATAGCGATTTTTGTCCTGATTATTGTCTGTGTAGTATATTCAGACATATGTTAGGGACGTGTAATAATAATGAAAAGAAATGAAATCTTTGTTAACAATCTTCTGTCAAAAGCTGTGACATAACTTTATTCAATCCTTCTCCATCAACAACTCCCCACATATGTATATTCATCTTATATTTTTCTTCATTAAAATCTTAAATAACTAAAGAAAATAGATTGATTTAATTTTATAATTTTTTTTAGCTATTTTTAATTTTTACCATAATATGAAATTTATTGTGAATTACATTATTGAATATTACTGAATTAGTGTTGATCGCATCACGTATAAAAATACAGAAGTTTCTGAAAAATGTGGAGAGAAAACTATTCTGCTGTCAAAAGCCTGTTTTTATAGTAGATGGTAATACATTTTGGGGCATCTGCCCTATATTTCCACTTTTATACGTAAGAGAAAAGCTCTCGAGAATGAATTAATTTATCCCGACATTTGTTTTAATAAATTTTTAACGAAAATTAAAGTAGATATGTATGTTTTCCATATTTGGTAATACATTATGCAAACTTTTACATTTTTTGTATGGTATTTTTAAATATTTCTTCTTTTGATATTTGGATGAAATTTGGAAAATATTTTAGTTTTATAATAGTTTTGACAAGATTTAATGTTAAAAAAATATATTATTTTTTTTGAAACTGTATTTTTATTTTTTTTTTATGAAATGCACTAAAATATAATTTATTCTTTTTCTTCTTCTTTTAGTTGGTAAGAAAGCACCATCTTCTGCACGTCCTGCATCTGGTGTATCTGTGGAAGGTGAATCAAATCCTACTACCACTTCAAGTGGTGTTCCTGCTACAACCACCACCACTACTACTGGTGACAGTGTTACAGCTGCTGCTCCACCTCTCAAATGTACAATCTGCAACGAGCGGCTCGAAGACACCCATTTTGTCCAGTGCCCATCCGTGCCCAATCATAAGTTCTGTTTCCCATGCTCCCGGGAAAGTATTAAAAGTCAAGGTGCTGCAAATGGAAACGAAGTTTACTGTCCAAGCGGCGAGAAATGTCCTCTTGCCGGTTCATCTGTACCATGGGCTTTCATGCAGAATGAAATTGCTACCATCCTTGGAGAAGAGCTGAAAATCAAGAAGGAGCGAGAAACATAAATCTTAAGTAGGAATTGCTCCTGGATATGTTTATTCTATTGTTGACATGAAAGCCTGTTGTTGCCAAGGCACATGTTAACACAGTCTTTTGCTGCCGGTCGAGAATCCTACATTCTGTTGTGGCTGTTGTAGGTAACACTGGTAAGCTATTGGAGGAAACATTTTTCCTCTGAGGCTGTGGCATTTGAAAGTTGGTTTTTCTTACCAGTATGGCAGTAAATTCGAAGTCAATCCTTTGCTCATCTCCTGCCGTGAACTTTCAGCTTTCACTGTTTTGGTTATAAAAAAAAGAAATAAATAAAAAATAGTCTCATGAGATAGACTGCTTAAATGTGTATATTCCATTGTACAGTATTGTAATCTAAATAGCATTCGTTGTTACCTTCATTCATTTTTTCGGTGAATTTATGTGTGTTTTGTGACTGCCTAACGAGTCTTTAAAAAATGTGACTGTTTACTTGCCATGTAGATTGGTCTGCTAATAATTTCTTCGTTTCAAATAGCATATAGACTTTGCTTTTTTCTGATTGTTGATGTGCAAATATTGTTGATAAATCTTTGTAGATATGGTGAAATGATTGTGATTTTTCTGATGTGTCATAATTTTGGTTCATCTGAATGGCCTAGTATTTTTGTGTCATAGATGAATGGAAAGTATATCTTGTACATTTGCTTATCCAGTGGACTATTGCAAAGTTTAATTTTTGTTGTTATGTTTATGCGGTTTATGGGTGAGTTTTGAAAGCTATCTTGGAAGTTTTTGAATGACGTACTTTGTTAGACATTAAGCAATTAAATGTGCAAATTCCTTTGTATGTGTGTTTAACATTTTAGGATTAGAAATAATGTGTTTGAATTTGTGACTATAGAGTTGTGTATGCATGCAACTTTGGTCTTACATTGCACTCATTTTAACTCTTAGGTATTTGTGGAATTTACTTAGGAAAAAATATTTGTAAATAATGGACTTTTTCATTTTAATTCCTATGCAAGAGCTTTATTCTCCTTGGAGAAACTTTATATATGTGTCATATTCATTTTTGTTGCCCATTTTATGTAAATTAAATTGTAGTAAGCTTTTTTTTTTTTTGTTGTTTTCATACTGCGCTTAATTCATCTTGTATAACTTGGTTGCAATGAAAAGCTGTTAGAAAATGTTTTTTGTAGGTGTTAAGGAACTAAAAATAATTGCAATTATAAAAGGTGTGTATTATGTAATTGCCTCTGCATACATACAGCAGTTACTGCAGTGGCTGGAGAAATAAGTTTGTTGCTAGTCACTGCTTTTTATGTGAACATAATGTGTAATACTATTGTCTGTATTCATAAATTTTGTAAATTGCTTTTTCATTATCTGTATCATTTGCTTTTGTTTTTTTGCTTGCTTCCGAATTGTAAATAAAAGTTACCAGCCTTTACTGCTGTTTGTATATATTCTGCTGTATGTCCTATCGCTGTGAACGCACACGATTTCATTAATAAATACCTTTTTCTGTTTCTTTGTGGATTACAGAGACTCATCTTTACATAACAATTTACACGATTCATTATGCAATGAAGAATGAGACATTTAACTTACAAATATTATTTATATTTTGTATTACAGGACTATAGCTACAGGGTTGGCAAGTTTTTGACAGTGTGCGGTTTTATCCGGTTAAAACCGTGGTTTAAACCATCATGGCTAAAACCATGTCAAAAACCTCAAGTACTTTACTGATCCGTAAAATTTCACATTAAACATCTGTCACAAATGTACAATATTAGATGTAATATTAAAATTCACTTTTACTGTATTGTATATTATCATTTCCGGGAAAAAAAGTCATAAATCTGAAAATTTAGCCTGCCTCCAAACTTGCTCAACTAGCAATGCTTCTGCTATCAAGCCCTGCTAGCTCAGTACCAATTGAGAGAGTATTTTGTAACTTTGGCTGCATTGCACATGTTCTGAACTCGTAAACCATGTGGGTGTAAATAAATGTGCTAAATTGGTTAAATGCTATAGGATGGTGTGGGGTAAAATTGATCTAGATTATTAACTGTACAAAATCATTATCTTCTGTTTGAACATTCTAAAAAACAATGTTTTATTGCAATTAAAGTAATTTAATTTTTTTATAATTATTAAATTACAGTATAATTAATTTTAAATAAAAAATTACTCAATGTTTCTCTCTCGTTCTTAAAATGTTTAAAGCGCATTACATGTATTTGACGGTTTAAGCCAGTTTTTGACGGTTTAAACCAGTTTTTGTCACTTGTCATGTCAAAAACCAGTTTCTGACGTCAGAAACCCAACCCTGTATAGCTACCAATCTTACTTTTTTTTCCAAGTCATATACACATATTTTAAAGTATACATTTTATATCATAAATTAAGTTTTATAATTGCCATTTAAAAATAAGACACAAAGTATTAAATAATTTTCTTGTGGTTTATTTGATTTGAAAATAAAACTAGAAGGTGGGTAGCTATGCATTAATTTAAACTGCATTGACCTACTCCAATTTCATAAAAAAAAAAAAAAAAAAAAAAAAAAAAAAAAAAAAGTTTTCCTCAACTTAGTACTTGATTATAAACTGTTGAGTTTATCATAATTAAATTTAGAGTTAAAATACAAGATCATATATATTCTGTTTTATCACAAATATATTTGACACAAACGGCGATCCAAGAGGGAGGTCATGAGTGTCCTTGACCTCTTTCTAAACAAGGAACATGTCTATAGATTAATACTTTCCTTTATATAAATATGAATAAAATATGGTTTATTCTTTCCTTTTATCCCCCATTTTAAAAATGTCAATCTTTTTAACACATACACTGTGTTATTTTTATAATCTGTACAGGAATATTTAAAAAGATGCGGACATTACTTCAGCATCAAAGAATCAAACGAGCTTTTTCATTTTCTTACTGTAGGGTCATGCATCTTCAGTTGTGTCCAATTGCTGCCTCAAGCTGACATTTTCATCACTTCCTAATCATGAAAATTTGCTTAAAAACTCTTAAGAGCACATTATGTAAATTTTTTTTGTTTCTTACAAGGATATTGCAAATTGATTCATACATTATTATTGTCTCAGTAGACAGATTTATGGATATACTTACAAATTTCATGCATTTACGAATGAAAAAGAATTCGAGTATACATCAGAAAAAAAAATGAATTTAAAGAATTAAAAAATGAATTATGAAGACGTGATCCTCCCCCAAAATAGAGACATGGTCTTCCTCTAAATGGGGTGCTGAATTAATCTCTGATTGAACCTGAATTCTGTGTGTTTTGGATGAAATCAATTCTACAATTTTACTAAACGAGTATGCTTATAGGCAAAAGACCTAATCTTGTCATTTCCAATTACACAAAAAATGGGACATAAATATACTACAGTAATATTTTCAAAAACTTATTCTATAAACCATATTTTAGTTTAAATGTGGAAAAAAAAGTCTGTACTACTAGGTTATCCCGTTGACCAAAAAATTATCGCCAAACTATAAGATTAAATGCCAATAATGGAGGATCGTGAATGTCACATTAAATAGCATTAAATACGATTCACGTATTTAAAATGTCATTAAGTGATTTTTATTTCGACTTTTTTTTTGTATTTTTATTAATATTCTACAAATTATTTGTTTTTTTCGTTATCTATACATATAATAAAACAGTAGGACCCGGTGTGTCTGTACATTGAAGATAATTGACAAAAATGGAGTCAGGGCGATAAAAGAAAACCAATGAAACACACAAAAAAAATTTTTGAATTTTTTGTCTGTCTGTCTGTCTGTCTGTCTGTTTGTTCGAGGTTATCTTCGTAACTACTGAATGGATTTTTATGCGGTTTTCACTAATGAAGAATGCACACTCCCGGGCAGTGTATAGGCTTTGTTTCATCAAAATCGGACAACAGACAAAAAAGTAACAAAAAGAAACAAAAGAAACTATTAGGTGCGCTGCTCACGTTTTTTAGTACATAACGTTTTTTAGTACATATAAAATCCAATAGATGTCACTGTGCGATTTTAAAACGCGCTATCGTTATGTTTTCGCCAGTCTACTTAAGTATGAGAAAGTTTCAAGCTGGCTGTCGTTCCATGTGGTTTAGTCGGTAGAACGTCAGTGCGCCATACTGATGGCCCGGGTTCGATTCCCAGCATGGAATTTTTTTTCACTATGTTGGCATTAACGCCTATAAGCAATTAAAAGAATTTGAAATATTGTATTCAAGGCGAATTTTCTCTCTGGGAAAATTTCCTTGCATTAATATGTCAGTGTAATTTTTTTTTCGATTTAATTTTTTTTTTCGAAACTTTGTTTTTCTTAAAAAATTACAGTAAATATTTGATATTTCCCAACGTTTTTTGAATGATCGACTTGCTTTTTTTTTTTTTTAATGTATGTCTGAACCTTATCTAACTACTTCTTCAAGATTTCTTTAGATAAACCGACCAGCGTAGCGGGCGAAGGCCGCTAGTTTAAAATAAAAATTATGTCAATATGTATAATTTGGCTATTAATTTGGCGATTTGTATAATTTAGCGAAATTGATCGACGGGATAACAGAGTAGTACCAAAAATTCTGTAAGGAAAAATACTATAAAAAATTATACCTGCTAAGATGGAAACCTGTCTAAAATGAATTTTTTTTCGTCAATCAAGCTTCTCTCTTAGTACATTTTACTTTACTATTAAATAAGTATACTAATATTTACAGTAAAATCTATGAAAGCTGAATCGTTAGGGATCGAAACAAAATTCTATTTTGGAAAGATTTTCAATTTAGCAGTTGCAATTGCGTGGCATTTTTTCAGTAGCCAGGCAGTATGTAATTTTTACGGTCTTATCTTTTTTACCAAACCATTAAAACTTATTAAAACTTCATTAAAACTTAAAACATAATCACTAGAATCAGTTAGTGATAACGCCTTAAACATGTTGTATAGTATCTGATAAATTGTTTTAGAGTTCATTAAGGTTAAAAAAAAATACATATGTTCCGGCACATAAGTCGCACATAAAATATTAGACAACGTATATGTTTCTACATTTAGATATATTCGTCGTATTACAGGCACAACCTTTTTTTATAAAAAAAAAAAAAAAAAAAAAAAAAAAAAAAAAAAAAAAAAAAATTCATGAGATAAATGGCAAAAAATCTAACAAGGAACATTAAAAAGTACAATAACTAGTTCTAACCTGATAGTAATAATCATTAAGCAATTATTTTTAAATTATTACCATTAGTTTATAATTATATTCATTACTTGCCAGTAATGGACACCCTTAAGGAATTTCTTTAAAACATATTTTTTTATACTTACAATTATTATATTCCGCTTTTTTCGATATTTTATTCATATATCAACAGCATTTAACCACAGTTATAATATCATTTTTCAATATAAATCAAAACTTAATTGTAAATAACAGAAATATATCAAAACACCCCAAATTCCAACAACGAATACTTTTTATTCTAGTAATGGACATTCCACAAAAAGTTATTATTTTATAAGTGTTATTTTATAAGTTATTTTAAAACCCGAATTTATTGAAACCATAGTAATAAAACAAATAGTTATTTAAAAAATGGGATACCAATACATAATGAAATATTTGTAAGAAATGTTTACTCTTTAAATTAATTATTTTAATTATCACAAGATCAATATTTTAATTATTTTAGATTGTCGGTATAAATGTCAGGAAATTACTGCTATCAAAGTATTGAGACAATGGGGTTTTAAAGGGGCATTAAAAAAAATCTGAAGAAAAAAGTTTTTCAATAATTCTCATAGATTCGTACATTTCCCTTCGTTAATCGTTAAACTACTTGATATATTACTTCTCTAAATTAGTATCGCAGGTATGGGGAAAAAAAATGATATGTATGGGTTGAATGTTTTAAATACTAAATGAAATATTTTAAAAATGAAACTGCAGAACTGATGTTTGAGGCCAGTGATCTCCAGATTTACTAGTTTCATTATTACTTTCATTTTTTTTTCTTTTGTCAGAGATGAAAAGCTAACATTTATGGTAGAAAATAGATTTTTAGCAAATTCTGTAAATAAATGTAATTTAATTAAATAGGGAGAGATTGAGCACTATAAGCCCCTCTTTTCTTTATGTCCTAAACAATATTCTCATTTTCCTCTTCCTGTTTGTTTTATTGATTGCCAGATTATTAAAATATGAAAGTAAGACTTATTTATTTTTTTTAAATTAAAATATTGAAAATTTTATCAACCACACGAAATTAATTAAAAGAAGCTATTCGTGTATATCAATGATGTTATTACATTTTAATTAGTGCAATTTAAAAATTGAATTTAATTACTTAGATTTTCAATTAAGAGGCTACTTCATTCAAATGAGAAGACCCGTTCGCTAATACTAATCCTATTTAAGAAATTTATAAAGATATTTCGGTTGTATTTTAATATTTTTAAAGGATTTTTGCATTGGATAGCAGATATCGATCTGTATGCAGGCGATTTTTTACTTTTTTGATTTTGTTTGTAAATATTTTTTATCAGGACGTTTTCCTATTCGAAACCGGTTTAGAAAGCGAAAGCATCATCATAAAAAGTATCTGCCACCAAAATCGAAAAAGTAAAAAAAAAAAAAAAACGCCTGCACTCAAATCAATCTCAACTATCCAATGAAAAAAAAAAAAAAAAAAAAAATTAAAATTCAACCGAGACATTTTTATAAATTTCTTAAATAGGAATAGCATGAGCTGACGGGTCTTTTCATTTGATTAAAGTATCCACTTAAGTCAAAAGATTTTATGCACTATGAAAAATACTGAAATTGCATTTTTAGCTATGCCTACATGAGATGTACGTTGCTGGAAATCGACTAATTCAGTATTCTAGTAATGAACACAAGCTTTAAAAACCTTAAAAATATATAAAATTTTCTAAAAGGCCATTAGTATGCAACATTCACTGTTTTCGATTATTGCCAAAGCAAATTTTGCAAGGAAATAGAAAATATATAATGTGGTATCAGCTGTTAGAATATTTAGTTAGATTTTCCACTAAAAAACAGTGGAACTTCAAAATATTATTTTCTGCTTCCTAATTAGTTTGATTAAAAGCTTCAGCTGTAAGCCAGATTATAAAACCTACAAAAAGGAATTATAAAAAGAAAAAAAAATGAAACTTAAATTTGTAATGGATATATTTTTTATATATATAAACTAAAGATATTGAAGGATGTTCATTTCTACAGGGTTTGTACGTTTCAAGGACTCAAGCAACTTTTACCAGAATTTTTTCAAAATAATATTTGGCTTTTTTAATGAAAACAACAACAACAAAAATATCTATATTCAGACATAACGGACAATACTTTACACGATTTCTGGTACTAATGCACTTAAAATCCCTTGAATGCTGTGGTACGTAAGAACCATCGAGATGAGATAACATGTCGATCATGTCGATGGTAAGAACCCTGTACACAACGGCGGATTCAAGGGGGTCATGAACCCCTCTCCCTGAACGATAAAATTTTCTAAAGCATGTTTTAAAAATGAAATGCATATTTTATTCTTTCAAATTTACCCCTTGCTCAAGAAGAAGAATATTCCTGACTTTTTAAAGCTCTGCTTAAATCAAAAGCAGCTAATTTCTGATACTTGCGGGAAATCATAATGGAATCTCAGGTGCAAGACATTTTCAAGTGTACTTATTCAAAACAAATACGATTAATTGGTTTTTTCCATTTCTCGATAAAGGCAAAGTATCTTCGGGAAATCTACGTAAGTTGTGGGATTTAAAACTGAATTTCAGGTCGCGAAAGCCAATTGCCCCCTCATGACTGCATTCTTGTTACTGTCAACTTTTAAAAATTGTCTTAAGGGTGTATTCGAAAAAACGCTTTTCCACCTTCAACAGCTCGAAAAATTCTGATACAATTTCAGACACATTTTTTTAAAAGTAGAAACATGAAACTTGCCGAGGGGATTTTTGAAGAGACGTATAAGGTGCCGTGTTATGTCATTTAGAATTTGATTTATAAACAGTTATCTTCTCAGTATGACCCTTTTTTACGTTCCCAGATCTCCCGCTTCGGAAAAATCGGTTAAAAATGCCGTTTTTGATTGCCTTTTTTGCGATATTTTCTGCATTTATCAAAGAATCGACAATCACGGCACATTGTATACTTTCTAAATAAGACAATTTGCCAGTTTGATGCATTTGAGAGCAAAAATGTATTTAAAAATAAATCGGAAAATAAGCAGTTTGAATCGAAATACACTCTTGAAATGCTCTATTTCTGAATGAACCTTTTTTTTTTTTCTTTTTTTTTTTTTTTTTTTTTTTTTTTAAATAAGAAAATAGGAAATTCTTAAATTATTTGGTATCTAATAAATTTTTTTACGAAAATAATACAATTTGTTTGCATTTAGGAATGGAAATGACTTCCCAAAAAGTAACAGAATAATAGCCTTTTTTTGATATGGGAACATCTTTCAATAGAAAAATTACTTAGTAAGTGATGTGATCTCCCCTCCCACCCATAAACAGGAATTTCTCTAAATGGAGCGCTGGATCCTCTCTTGTCTGTACCGGCATATGTACCCTGCATATTTTACCTTTTTCTCTTTTAATGTCAACAAAGAAATTACATACTTCGGAGAAACAGACTTTTTTAGAAATTGGATGAAAATATCATGAATAGCTTAGCTAGTAAAAAGGAAAAAAAAAAAGAGAGAGAGAGAGAGAGAGAGAGAGTACATTTTGTAGACACAAAACGTCAAGATGAAGTGAAGCAATATTTTATTATTACAGTGCGAGAGAGATTTTTGAATCAGCTGTAATATTATTTATGCGAATTGATTATTCAGGACAGAGTTGCCAGTTTGACCTCCATTTTTATACCGAAATTTCGACTTCGGTATAAAAATTCCTATCGAAAATTTTTGAAGAAGAACTTTTACTTTTAGTAATCATAAAAAATCTGACATTAAATGAATCTGTTTTTTTTTTTTTTTTTTTAAATAAAAAGTGGGGATCAAATTGGTAGCCCTGGAGGATGGTGTTTCTTATAGGTAGGGGACGGTTTCTACTTTTGTAAATTACTTAAAAGAAAAAAAAATAGTGATCTACGTCTTGTTTAATCGTGGAATTTCTGGATTAAGTAAGTCTAAGATTACTGTTCGAAAATGCGATATAGAAAAATAAATTATCGTTAAAAAACAGCTGTTCTGATGAGGGTAATGCAAAATCTTATAAGAAATTAAAGTCCGAAATTCTTTTCTTTTCTTTTTTTTTTTTTTTTTTTTTCGTTTTTTTTTTTTTTTTTTTTTTTTTTTTTTTTTGTAGATAACAATTCTGCCTTTTTTCTAAATTCACTCATTTTTACAGAGAAATATATTTCTGCGAATTCAAAATGGATAATTTTGGATAAAAGTTTCTTTAGCCACGCATAATAATAATAACTAAAATAAACAATCGTACGAGTATTACTCGCACTCAGAGGGTTCCGTACAATAAATATGTTTTATTAGCTCCTTGGGGACGAGCGACTGGCGTAAATGCAACTTAAAATTCTCAGAATCCTTCATTATTTTTACCAGTTATTTTTTATTGTAAAGTTTGCCTTATTTAATTAGAGCATTTTCGTGATTCAAGAGAGAAAATTTTCTGTTTTGAAAAACCAGTTGTTAAAGATTTAAAATTAAACAAAGTTTTCATTGCAGAGGAGTATGGAACTGTATTATTAAAAGAAAATCGTTTCTGAAAAGAATAATAAGACTTAGCAATAAAATTATACAAAGTAGGGTTGATTATAACTGAATATACCAGAAAAGTATGAATGGCTATACTATAAAAGTTCAAAGAGATATGAAGCCTAAATAATATCAAATATTGCTATTCTGTATAGCTCTTTTTTTTCACATCTTATTCTTATCTATTTATAAGAACTTAACTCGGTACTGAGAATAAAAGGTAGTGCATAGTTAAACTTTATTTGGCATTTCATGAAACTAAATTCAGCGTAATAATAACCTTTTCTCTTTTCCAGCGTAGCCAACACAAAACCCTTATTCAATGTTTAAACTTAGCATTGTGCTAAAGGAGCTCGCAAATTTGCGAAGAATTTTCGGTCCGTGATGCGTTTTATCAGATATGTTTTTAATCAACTTTTAAATACACAAGCATCGTAATGAGTGACCCACTCAATGCAAAATAGTCTTGAATGCTATAGTATTTATGAAGGGTTTGCATCCACAAGGAATTAAAAAATATATATGTATACATTTTAACATCAAAGATTTCGTAGCATAGTGGCTGCTATATCCGAAGTAAGGAACTTTTCGCATTAAATAAGACAAATAATACTTTAGAAAAAAAAAAAAAAATCCTGGTCTAAAATGAATATATATATTTTTTAATTTCGTATGCGTACGAATTAATGATTTATGTGATTAATTCTAATTAAATTCATATGTTTGCAACAGTATGAAGTTTACTGCTTTTATACTGCTGCTTATGAACAAACCACCCCTGCCTTTAAGGGTTAATATCTCGACTAATTACCGACGATTTTTTTTTCAAAAGTCATTACAACAATGCTCTTATACTTCTGCTGCGATAGGTACCTCCAACGCTCCTCAACACCTTTGCTCAATCCCTACAAATCGAAATTTGTGTGTAAGATAAAAATGAGCTTTTCTCAGAAATTATACGATCAATATATCTAGAGAGATAGTTGATAGAGACTCTTATCAACTAGAGTAATCGCTATAGTTTTCCTGCAAGATTTAAAGTAGATATTTGCACGTGCCGGGTTCGGGCCGATTTCCATTAATGGCATTCGGTATGGGCGGGGCCGGGCTTGGATCTTACTGTTTTATGAAGACTCGGGCCGAGCCAGGCTAGTCATTAATATTTTTGGGCCTAACTTATTTTATCCGTAAGAAGCCGGGACTGATTTCATTCTTCCTAGTCCTCGCGGACCAAAATAATTAGTTTCGGTTATGAAAATTATTTTCTAGACGTGGCCAAGTCTGTTCAAAATTCAGTAAAATTTGGCTTGGACCAAAAATTTTTGCAAAAAAGGTACATACTTTTAAGTCGTCACTATTCTACAATTAAACATTAGAATTTATGCTTTTTAAAGAACCGTCGATTTCTAGGCTTATTAAGATACAGTTAAACGCATGAAAAAAAAAAAAAAAAAAAAAACTACCTATGACGGAATTTTTTTTTAAACTATTCATCCAAGCAAAATGTATACAATAATACGCGAGAAAAAAAAAATTAAACATTTACACCTGCAAAGAAGGGAATGTATTTTTTTCTTTTCAATGCGATTCCGTCAAAGAAGATTTTACTTTTACCGTATACCATTTTTTAGATTTTTATTTCTTCATTACATGGAATATGGATTAATAACTGAAACATTTATGTTTGGGACAGTTACTTTTAGAGGTCTGCACGGGCCGAAATTTCCAGGCCCGTGCCCGGCCCGAAAGTTAAAATTTCGGCCCGGCCCGAGCGAAAGAAATATTGGCCCGACCCGGCCCGGCCCGAAAGTTAAAATTTCGGCCAGAGCCCGGCCCGGCCCGAACGAAAAATTTTTTGGCCCGACCCGGCCCGGCCCGAAAGTTAAAATTTCGGCCCGAGCTCGGCCCGGTGCGGAAAAGATTTTAAAATTCGGCCCGAACCCGGCCCGGCTCAAGTGAATTTCTACAGAACATTGATCTTTAATTTTATGGAAGAGTTCTGACCAAAAAAAAATTTTATTAGTCTTTTTATTTTCATGTTTATAATCTCCATTTATGCAGAAGTGCCGTAGGCTGCGATATTTACGCTTTTAAATGAATTTTTGTTTGTTGTATGTAAATGTTTCAGTTATCACTAGTATTATTAATCCATATTCCCTATAATGGAGACAAAAAGTCGAAAAAGCGGTATATGGTGAAATTTCCAAAGACGAAATCGCTTTGGAACGAAAAAAAAAAATACGTTCCCTTCTTAACAGATGTAAATGTTTAATATATTTTTTTCTCTCGTATTGTTGTATTCATTTTGCATGGATAAACATTTTAAAAGAAACTCAGTTTTCAGTTTAAAAAAAAATTCCGTCATAATATTTTTTTTTTTTTTTTTTTTTTTTTTTGTGTGTGTGTGTGTGTGTGTGTTTAATTCTATTTTAAAACGCTTAGTAATCTACGATTTTTTAAAAGGAATAAATTCTAATGTTTAATTGTAGAATAACGACGGCTTAAAAGCATATGCCTTTTTTGCAAACATTTTTGGACAAAGCCAAATATTACTGATTTATAAAAAGTCGAGAAACGGATTTTCATATATGAAGATTCAATAGGAACTGATTATTTTGGTCCATGAAAACTAGGAAGAATGGAATCAGTCTCGGCTTCGTACGGAAAAAAAAGTTAGGCCCGGCCCGTCCAGCAAAAAAATTAAGGCCCGAGCCCGGCCCGGCCCGAAAGATTAGTAACTAGGCCCGGCCCGGCCCGAGTCTTCAAAAGTGAGGCCCGAGCCCGGCCCGGCCCGAATGCCATTATTGGAAATCGGCCTGAACCCGGCCCGCGGCCCGGCCCGTGCAGACCTCTAGTTACTTTATATGAGTGGCAATTTTTTATTTTAAAATTGCCCGATTTCTAAAAATATGTTATAGAAGTAAATGTTGCTGTATTGAAATGCTGCCTTCAAAATTTAAATTGGATTATAATCTTTGAAGTAATAGTCCAAGAGCCGACCGCACAAAACCCTAAATCATCGAGCACAAGAAAAAATCCTTTATTTTATGGAAGAGTAGAAATAGAGGAATCTAATGATCCATGAATGCCGGAAGCAAATTGGTGCATAAGCCACAAATTAATATCACTAGTCGTTGACTCGTTCGATTAGCATTGTGTTTTCCTGCTCCCAGTTTTCCATGTTTTCATATACTCTTGATTGTACGGCAAACGCAATGCTAAACCTTCGAGTCAACCACTAGTGCCAACAATTTTTGACTTATGCACCACTTCACTTCCGACAGACATAGATCATTAGATTCCTCTATTAATACTCTTCCATAAAATAAAGGATTTTTTCTTGTGCTCGATGAATTAGGGTTTTGTGCGGTCGGCTGTTGGACTATAAATAAAATGTGAAAACTGTCCCAAAGTACAACACTCTCCCCTATACTTTTACATCAAAATGTACGACTTTCCATAATTTGTAACATAAGCCTTCCAGGCACCTATTCATTTGTCTTTTGCGCTACCGTCATTTGAAATGTTTGTTTTGTCTCTTACGTTTACAGAAACAAGAAAGAAAAAAAAGTCATGCATTAAGCATAGATTATGAAGAATTTTGCAACACATTCCGAATAATGTAACAAAACTGCACCGTTTTAAAAAAAAAGTTTCATTTCACCATATGGAGATGTATAACGCCTTTTTAAAATCGAATTTCAGCAGTTCCCATCTACAATAAAAAAATTCTCTAATTTTTTTAGCAGCCTTGTATATGATATAGAGATTTGTTTGTATTAAAAACGTGCATTCCAAAATTTTATTTATTTAAGAGATACATATGTTTCAGAAAATTTCCCTTCAGCAATTTCCCCGGTACTACTTAGTTATCCCGTCGACCAATTCCGCCAATCGCCAAACTAATAGTCAAATTATACATATTGACATAATTTTTATCTTAAATAACGAAAAAATAAATAATTAGTAAAATATTAACATAAATAAAAATAAAAATTTGAAATAGATATAACTTAATGACGTTTTAAACAAATGTATCGTATTTAATGTCATTGAAAGTGACATTCACGATCAGCCATTATTGGCATTTAATCTTATAGTTTGGCGACAGTTTTTTGGTCAATGGGTAACCAAGTAGTACCATTTCTTCTAATAAGGAGAATGGTATGTGAAACTTTTGTGTAGCCCTGTATATGAGGTATAGAATTTATTTATAAAGAGTAATATGCAAAAAACTTATTAAATTTAAAAGTGCATACCGAATTTTAAAACGTACTCTCCAGCAATTATTACGCAAAGACAGTACTGTAACTGATTTCTTTTGTGTTTTGCTGTAAATTAATAAAAAATCCTATGAATGTTCTGTTTTAACATTATCATAGTGAAATTCAGTGATTTATATCAGTTTCAATACATTTGATATAGCGTAAGGTTATTAAAATACTCTCCAAACAATTTTTCCCCATATACCATAATGTAATCGAATTCTTTTGAGGGTCTTTATAAAAGAAACATTGAACGTACGTATTTCATATGCTATACCAAAAATGCTTTGGTGACCTTAAATAAGCTCTATCAATTGCATGAAAATCCAATTATATTTACGGGAGTTAGAGCGTGGTTCAGACGGCCATACAAACCGAAGGCATAAGCACTTCTCAACTTTGTTAAAAAATACTTAAAACTAAAAGAAAAAAAAATCGACAATATTTGCACAACGGAAAAGTTATAGATTGAATAAATAAAAACTACGATGGGAAGAGTTCCATATCCTGTTTTAGCTGGTCTGATTGGCGAAGGAATCCAAAATGGCGCAGGGGGAAAATCATGGTCTTATAATATTTATAAACATACATTTATTTAATAAGCACTACATATGTCGTGTGTTAAAAATAAATACATTGTTTATTTAAAAATTTTATGTGTATATATATATATATATACGTGTGTGTGTGTGTGTGACAATTTAAAGTTAGGGGGGCAGAAACATCATCCCCAGGTTTCCCTTTCTCCGCACAGAAGTCATGGCCAGCGAGAAAAAACAAAATAAACAAATGTAAAAGGTCCAAATAATCACTCCTTGGCTGCTAGTTGTTCATTTTATTAAATTGTAGCTATAATAGAGAGAAAAGCTCCTGTTGCAGACGATATTTTACCGAAACATCCAAAAAAAAAAAAAAAAAAAAAAAAAAAAAAAAAAAAAAAAAAATATTTCCTCATTTACTCATGCAAGAGCGCACCCAAGAATCCTTCTTCTCATCTCGAGACTTCCCCTTTTAAATCTAAAAAGAAAATTCTAGAACATTCTCTAGTCTCAAACCCTCATTCTTTTATGTAAACATAACTCATGCCCAGATACGAGACTATTTTCCACAGACGATAATTTTATTTTAAAAAAAATATTATTTAACCAATTTATAATCGACTCAGAATTTCTTAGGCAGGCGATTTTTATAGATGATTAATTTTAAGAGAAAAAGAAAAGAAATGAATTTATTGACATGCACACTATCAAATGTTGACTGAGGGAAAATAAATAAATAGATAAAATAAAATAATGATATTTTTTGAAAGGTATGGTTTTGGAATAAATTTAATAAGACTTTCTTAAAAAGGGTTGATAAAAACATAGAAAAAATGAGTTTTATTTGGAAAATTACGAAATAAAATTTAATTAAGAGTATTTTTAATTTAGAGCCATCTTTTAAGTTTACGCGTATTGGAATAAATGTTTTTTAAGGGAATAAAGAATTTAGATTGCTTCCATAAAGATTAATAGATTAGATCTAGAAACAAGATTTTAATTTAATAAGTTGAAGTAAGTACGGAATATTGTTATAAGAAAATTAAGATAGTATAAAGGTTAGTTTTGGCGAAAACAAATTTAATTTATCCCCCCTCCCCACTGTATGAAATTGATAGTTAAATAAAACTACAAGTTCAGACAACAGAAATATAATAATTTAGAAAAGTTAAATTTTGGAATAAAACTGTCAAATTCAGGAAGCCAAGAGATGGAAGAAAAGAAAATTAACGCAATATAAAAAATATTAGCGATTAAAAAAAAATAGTTAAGAGACAATTAACTTGAATTAAATTTAGGTAGGAGCATTTCCCTGAAAGAAATACAATAATGTTACAATATCACTTAATATTTGTAAGTGCATAGGAGATAATATATACAATAAAAGTAAATAAGTTATAAATATTAATAAGCAAGAAATATTAAAAATATAATAAAAACAATAAGAAATCTCCTTCATGGGTGTTTATAGAATTTGAATAACTTAATCAATAGTCCACTAAAGAAAGTTCCCTTAATAAAAGTCCTCCGGATCCAGTCTATTAAACAGTATCTCTTCAATAGTCAACTTAATTTTTTCAGTGATATAAGTTCATTAAATAAGTCTTTTGTTGGATTCCAACATCTTTTCATAATATATCAAATTTTCAATAATAAATAGTATCACTTCAAAACATTAATAATAAATAATATAGAAAAATTTAAATAATAATAATAACAATAAAAAATAAGTAGCATAACAAGACTCCATATCCTAATATTTCTCAATAAGAGTATAATTAATACTAAACTTCATTATAGAACTCATAATAATAATAATAATAGTAAAACAAGAGTATAATCAAAAGAAAATATCACTATTTGTTTATTATTGATAAGGAAAATATTGGTTGAGGATAAAAATAATTACATAGCAACTAAATAATTTTCTTATCTTCTAATAGCATAAGAAAGTATTTTTTGCTAGCCGAAAGAATACATAAAATAATAATAATAATTCCAAAATCCAAATAAAATTAAATCTAACTATTTAGAAAATGGACTCTCAACCAGTATTTCCTTACAATAATTCCTCTCTCATTACTCTTTTACAAAATTGTCATATTTGGTTATAAGTTTTCAAATGCTAAATGTAGAATAATATTTTATCTACACATGGTTTATAAACTTTAATAATAAAAACAAATAGGAATAAAAGTTGTCATTCTTAATTGAGGAATGGAAATAAAAATAGTTTGCTTTTTGAAAAACCTTTAATATCTGTAGTTTTCCCAATCACTGAAAATCATACATTATGTTATAGGTTTGAGTAGAATCATCAGATTTTATAACTGTTATCACATAAATATCTGCTGAATAAATAGAATAATACTAATGTCAAATAAATGAGTAAATGTAGTTAGAACTTAAATACACTTAAAATTAATTTATCAACATCAATTTGAAAGCTTTTACAATCAAAGTGTACACCTTATGCCTGCATAAGGAGCCCAATTTAACCCCCAAAACAAGTAACATTCTTGTTGGTCACCAAGAACATACCTGCTAATGTTGAAAATTATGGTGATAAAATATTTAAAGAATAAGAATTAAAATTTAATCTACTGTCTTGACTTTAGTTTGATCTAGTGATTGTGATTGTATCTGAGGTTTTGTTTGTTTTTTGGGTTGCTCATGAAACAGTTTAAAATTTTCGGGTGAAAAATAGGGTCTCAATTTAGAAACATGCACAATAACGGAATTCTGTCCTGTCTCATAATTAAATTTATCTATTTCATAAGTTACATCAGAAAGTTTATTTATAATTTTGTATGGTCCAGAGAAAGTATGTTCTAATTTTTCTGTGTTAGGGTATTTAAATTCTTCATAAATTACAGAGTCTTGTATTTTTAATGGGGATTCGACAAAATTTCGATCATAGAGTCTTTTACTTTTAAGGTGAAATTCACGAGTTCGCGCTTTCGCAATTTTGAGGGCTTTGTCAACTGGTGGGTAATAGTTCTGTTTTAAAGGAGATTCATAAGGCAATTGACCATAAAATAAATAGGCAGGTGGGAATTTGGTGATAGAATGGGGCGTATTGTTGTATTCTTCGATGACTTAGTTTAATAATCTAGACCAAGGTATTTTAGAAGAAGTGGAATTAACTTTACGTTTAAGCCTGGTAACTATAGTCTGATTAACGCGCTTTACAATTCTATTGGTTTGAGGATGATGTGCGGATGTAAAACGCTGTTGAACATGATGATTTCTAAGGAATTTCTTAAATCTTGGAGATGCCTGTCACTAAATATTTTTTGAGGCGCTTTGATATTGAAAATTTGTTTTAAACAGTTAGTGGTAACATTTTTGGAGGGAAAAGCCCAAACAAACCTAGTTGCATGATCTATTATTATGTGTAAGAATTTTTTGTTGAGTTGTAATAGTTAAATCCACCAACAGCATCAATAGAAAGACATTCAACAGGTTGATCTGTGGCTGGCATAGCTTGTAATAAACCGAATCTTTTCTGTTTTGGTTTTTTATTTTTCTGACAGGTGTCGCAATGTTTAACAAATTGTGTAATGTCTAATGTCATATTAGGCCAATAATAGTTGGGAGATATTAAATTAAGCATTTTTTGAATCCCGAAATGTCCAAAATTATCATGAGCAATATGGAGTAATTTTTTTCTTAATGACATTGGTACAACATTTTTTTGAGTCCCTTTTTCTGAACTATAATAACTCCATTCTCTTTTTTATATTTTTTGTCACAAACATTGTCTTGCATCTCTATAATTTCTTTCTTATCTAGCAATAAACTAATATGTTGATTAAAATGACAAACAGGATTTCGTGACAACATGTCTGCTTCGACATTTGTTGAACCCTTTTCATATTTTATCTCATAATCAAACATACTAAGTTTGAGTGACCATCTAAAAAGCCTACCTCTTAAGTTTTTAACACTCTTTAACAATACTAGAGATGCGTGGTCCGTATGAATTGTAAACTTGACACCATGAAAGTAATGATAGAATTTTTCAAGAGTATCTATAATAGCTAGATATTCTAATTCAGTTATGAAATAATTTTGTTCATAACTCTTCAAAATTCTAGAATGATAAGCAATAGGATGTAAGAAAATATCTTTATCAGGTTGTTTTAGAACGGCACCTACTGCTATCTGAGAGGCATCTACAAACATATGTAAAGGTAATTTAGAATCATAAATTTTGAGGATGGGTTTTGCAATTAAAGAATTTTTTAATTTTTCAAAAGAGTCCTGACACTCTGAGTTCCATTCCCATATTGTGCCTTTTTTAAGTAATCTATTTAGAGGATATCTAGTTTCAGCATATTTATTTATGAATTTATAGTAAACATTAATGGAACCTAGAAATCGTTGTAACTCTTTCACATTGGAATGAGGTTTTAAATTTTTGATGGTTTCAATATTTGCTAGCATTTGCTAGTGTTATAGTTCCATTAGTGATTTCATAACCTAAGAAATTGATTTTATTTTGGCCTAATTTACATTTAGAAAGTTTAAGTTTAATCAGTGGTGTAGCTAAGGGGGGGGGGGCGTCCGCCCCGGGCGCCAAGGCCTAGGGGCGCCAAATTGAGAGAAATTGTTATATATCTATATTGGGGTGGGGGCGCAAAATTTCTTGCTGGCCCCGGGCGCCAAAAAACATAGCTACGCTACTGAGTTTAATGTTTTCTTGTTTGCAAATGTCAAAAATTTGAGCTAAATGATTTAAATGTTCTTCTAAAGAGGAAGAGAAAATTATAATATCATCGAAATAGTGGCACGCAAAGTCGATTTTATATTTATTAAAAATCCTTCGAATGGTTCTATTGAATATGGGAGGGCCAGTTTTTATGCCAAAAGGGAGAACGAGCCACTCAAAAAGTCCAAAACTGGTTGCAAATGCTAATTTTTCTGTATCGAATGGATGTATTGGTATGTGCCAGTAGCCAGAGGCTAAATCCAAAGTTGAAAAATACTGAGCACTACTCAATTTATCTAAAATTCCATCGATACGGGGCAAGGGTTCTGCATCGTTTTTAATAATTGCGTTTAATTTTCTATAGTCTATACATAATCGCGTTTTTTTACCTTCCTCTCTTTTCATAGCTAATGTAACAGGGGCAGAATAGGGGCTATTACTTTCCTTTATAAGTCCAGCTGCTAACAAAGATTGAATTTGATTTTTTATTTCTTTTTCTCCTAGGGGAGATGTTCGGTAGGGCCTCAAAGATATAGGAAGGTCAGATTTTTGTATAACGCGTTGTGGTTCAATATTTATCTTACCCACATCATATTTATGCTTTGCAAAAATATCACTATAAATATGAACTAATTCCCTTAAATTTACATCTTGAATTAAATTTATTTCCCCAGTTAAATCTGAATCCGAATTATCGCGAAAATTTTGAAGAGTTATGACACTTCTATAATCAGGTTGCACATTAATTTCGTGATTATCTTCAACACAGTCCTCATTTTATATAATATTTCCACAAGTAGATTGTAACTCTATATCATGATTACTTGCATTCAGTGTTTCATTATAATTATCTATTGCTACATTATTCCCAAAATTTAATTTCATATTTTTTTCATATTCTGAGGTTACAGATTCATTAGATTGATACCTGTTTTGTCGTACTTGGTCCATATTTACTGTATTGAAATGAAAGGATCTCTCATTATGTATGGATATACTGTTAGTTATAATTTTCCTTCCCTGCCTTACAATACAATCTTTACATTCTGTGGTTAATTTAAATTTAGAACATTCTTTTAACCCCAAAATAGCATAATCCAAATTTGTATTGCATACTAAAAAGTTAACATATTTTTTAATTTTACCCATTTTTAGAAAAACACTACATTTTTTATTAGGATGAGCGAAGCGAATCCTCTACTAGTCCACTCAAATTACAATTTGTCGTACGCTTTACAAAAAAACTATTCAATATTTTAACTTCAAATTAAACACAAAAATAAATTATGATCTGTAGATTTGCAGAATATAATTTTTTTTACAGTAAAACGTTAAAAAAATTATTATTTTAATTAATTTATTTTACATGCATTTCCAATACGGACGCATTTTAGCAAATAAATAAAAAATGAAACGCGTATATTTTCAGAAAAAAAAAGTTTAAATCATGGAGTAAATAATTATAAATAGAATCATGATTAATTTATTAAATAAACCATGTTTTCATTATCCCGCAAAATCGTTTGCACAGATGACACTTAAACATTTAAAAAAAATTGTATTATGGATTTTTTTTTTTTTTTTTTTTTTTTTGTAAACTGGCAACAAAATAATTGTAAACAAATAAAATTAATTCTTAAATTTGTTATATAAATGAAAAATTAAAAGATCTGCGTGAAGTTGTTGGTTCAAGCTCTTTATAAATATTTTTGCGAAGGTCGTATTGTGGCTAAATAATATCGACTCATTAATCAGAAGGATTTTATAGAAAAATAAGACTTTAATAAGTTCGCAAACACAACAATAATTATTCGTGAAAACGTCACTGCGAGAATGAGAGAGCGCTTCGTTAAAAGGTAATTCCATTAATTGAGTTGCCATTCGCAGAAAGTAAAAAGTTCTCCCACGCGGAGAGAATTACAGCAATTCTCATACGCTAACATGTATAAAAACGAAGAAATTAAAATAAAATGTTTTACAGTTAAAAATTCATAGTATCAACGAAAGCAGATTTCAAATGTTTTTTCCAGAAAATAGGATTTTGAAGAAGTAACTTTCTTCAAGCTTTCTTCAAATATATTATTCTAAAATAGCTATCAAAGATTATCGGATGTTGATTACAAAGACTGGAAACATGCATATTTCAAACAATTAAAAAACACCAGTGGCTACTTGAAATTGTAAAAACATCTTTAAAAGAGCTTTTAGTTGAAAATTTAAAAAAAATTTGTAAAAGTTTGCTTCGAAAATATCTTATTATGCCAGTTTTACATCATAAATAAAAAATTAAAATGCGCCAAAACATAAAATAACGTTTTTGTTTAATAAAGATGCAAAAATAATAATAAAAAAAAATATTGTTACTTTCAAATATCTATTTTATAAAATAATGCTTCGCGAATCCAAACAAAGCATGGCTTTTGCTAGTTTATATGTAAAAATCCTTTTGCCTGACCAATGGTAACTGAGGGTATAGTCTCAATTTTAGCATTAAGTTTTTTAACAAATTTAAGTGGCAATATTGCAATAGTTGTGCCAGTATCTACAACACATGGTAAATTATAATTATTTGTACATCCATACACAATTGCCAAACATTATGAGAATTATTTTGTGAGCTATTTGGAAGAGTATCAGAGGATGCCAACTCATTCCTAAAAATACATTCCCTTTCCCAATGAAAAGCATTACTCACACCCCTATTTGTGCATATCCTACAAGGTCTTGAAGGATATGAATTCTGAATATAATTATTTTGACAAATTCTAGGCTTTTGAAACTGAGATTGCCTTTGGGGAATCCAATTCCTAGGTGTATTATTGGGCCTAACTGGCTGAATCCAGGGCCTATAGTTGGTTGAAAAGGTTGAAAATTTTGTCTAGCTGATGGTTGATTTATTACTTGGTTTGAAACTAGTGGGGTGGAAACTTCCACGAATTGTTTGACAACCCGGTACCATTCGGTGGTACTACTAGGAGGATTTATAATAATACTGTTTTTGAATTCTGGTTTTTAATCATCAGTTAAACCTTGTAATAGTATACTTTCACAAAGATGTAATTTCCTACCAATTTCCACTTTTTTACGAAAATAAGTTTCTAAATTGTCTAAATTATCTAATTTCAGATTTGAAAAATCAGAAAAACTCGGGATGTCTAATTCAATGAATCTTTCTATCAAAATTTTCTTAATTTGTTCATACTCCGTACAATTTAAACAGTCATTGATATAAATTTTTTGCGCTTCCCCTTTCAAATATTGCGCAATAAAATTAAATTTCCATTCTAGATTTTTCTTCTCCTTTTCACATGCTGTATCAAAATAAGTTAACCAAGACAAAATGTTCATTCCAGAACTCGGGTCAAACGGTACGAATTTAGGATCTTCCATAATTTTTTTATTCTTACTCATTAGAATAAATGAAGCACTTCTATTTTCTCTATTAAATCCTGATCGTAAAATCATTCGCAATAAATTTCAAAGTTAATAATTTCTATCAATTACATAATTTTTCAAAATTACTATATAAGATCCATAACATACAATAATAAATAAATAAATAAATTAGTAAATTAATAAATTAACTTCAAATTACTCTCATCAATAAAATAATAAATAAATAAATAAATACATAATAAATATTTTTCCTCAATCATAAAAAGAATAGAAATAATAATCAAAATATTTAATAAAATAACTTACAGTTTCTCGAAAAATCTTCAATAAAATTCAATCGTCTTTAAATCCCTCATCAAATACTCCTCGCATACTCACCACTTTGAAGTCATTAATTTTCAAAAATTTGTCACTATGACCATTAGTACTGAATCACAAATTATGCATCGACGGCGACAGATCGACATCAAGCGTCAGGAAATCCACAATCAGACTCGAAGCAAGTACTAATTCTTTCAGATTAGCATCTTTCCAAGCATAGCTGTGAAGTTTTTTAGAAAGAACATTTTTTTTTACTTTAATTAAGTAAAAAATTACGGCGATTTTGGCACAAGAACATTCACGAGAAGTCGATTTTCGGCGATTCGCAAACCTATCATCATTTCGTTCCACAGCAGACTCCATTAGCAAGCCGAAACTACCATGTAGATTGCCCTTCAGAACATAAATTCAATCGAACTTCGGCGATAGTATGTTCTTCTTCATTCCATAGCAAATTTCTTTAAAAAGGCAGCACAGGCATAAGCTATCCTGTCGATTTTTGAATAGATTGTGACAATTTAAAGTTAGGGGGGGGGGGGCAGAAACATCATCGCCAGGTTTCCCTTTCTCCGCACAGAAGTCATGGCCAGCGAGAAAAAAACAAAATAAATAAATGTAGAAGGTCCAAATAATCACTCCTTGGCTGCTGCAAGTTCATTTTATTAAACTGTAGCTATAATAGAGAGAAAAGCTCCTGTTGCAGACGATATTTTACCAAAACATAAATATATATATATATATATATATATTCCCTTATTTACTCATGCAAGAGCGCACCCAAGAATCCTTCTTCTCATCTCGAGACTTCCCCTCTTAAATCTAAAAAGAAAATTCTAGAACATTCTCTAGTCTCAAACCTTCATTCTTTTATGTAAACATAACTCATGCCCAGATACGAGACTATTTTCCACAGACGATAATTTTATTTAAAAAAAAAATATTTAACCAATTTATAATCGACTCAGAATTTCTTAGGCAGACGATTTTTATAGATGATTAATTTTAAGAGAAAAAGAAAAGAAATCAATTTATTGACATGCACACTATCAAATGTTGACTGAGGGAAAATAAATAAATAAATAGATAAAATAAAATAATGATATTTTTTGAAAGGTATGGTTTTGGAATAAATTTAATAAGACTTTCTTAAAAAGGGTTGATAAAAATACAGAAAAAATGAGTTTTATTTGGAATATTACGAAATAAAATTTAATTAAGAATATTTTTAATTTAGAGCCATCTTTTTAATTTACGCGTATTGGAATAAATGTTTTTTAAGGCGAATAAAGAATTTATATTGTTTCCATAAATATTAATAGATTAGATCTAGAAACAAGATTTGAATTTAATAAGATGAAGTAATTACGGAATATTATTATAAGAAAATTAAGATAGTATAAAGGTTAGTTTTGGCAAAAAAAATTTAATATTTGTAATATATATATATTACATCTATCTATCTATCTATGTAATTATATGTAGATATATACATATACAGCTCATATTCAAAATATTAGAATAATTGAGAAAAAGTAATAAGAAAAAATTATTTGTCATTTATTTATTTTTTATACTAAGTAAATGCAAATAAATTTCTTATAAATTAAATCTGGAATGTTTAGATAAGATTTTAACATTTATAAAATATAAAATACAGCACAATAAATTAGGTATACAGCTTCCTTAAACACACCAGAATATTAGAATAAAATTTAGATTGGTTCAAAATATTAGAATATTTTATTTTACGCAACAATATTACCTTATGAATATGAAGTAAATGGTAGTTAATATTTTGTAGCATCCCCTTTAGCTTTCATAACAGCGTACAATCGATCTTGCATACTATATACAAGGTGTTTACAAACATTTCTATCAATATTAGCCCAAATAGACTTTATACGTGCCACTAACTCAGTTTTACTTGAAGGAGGATTTTCTTGAAGTTTTTTCTTCATTATACACCATAAGTTTTCGATGGGATTAAGATCTGGTGAATTTGGTGGCCAAGGAAGTACCTTAATGTTGCGTTGGCGGAACCAATGCTAAATCTTGTTGAAAGATGAAATCACCTTCAAATAAATCTTCTGATGATGGAATCATGTAATATTCTAAAATTTCTTGATATATCAGAGAGTTAACCTTTTCGTAGACGATGCATAACTTTCCAGGTCCTTCTGCACTCATACAACCCCAAACCATGACACTAGCAGCAAATTTTACGGAACGTTTAAGGCATTCTTTATCAAATGCCTCTTGCTTCATTCTCCAAACTCGATACCTTGATTACCATATGAAACACAAAACATACTTTCATCACTAAATAATATATTTTTCCAATCTTCATTGCTCCATAAACGTCTTGATTTACACCAATTCAATCTTATACGCTTTTGTCTTGCAGTCATGAGAGGTTTTGTTTTCGGTACACGAGATTCAAATTTAAATTTATGGAGACGTCTTAATGTTGTCGATGTAGAAACTTCAACTCCTTCTTCTTTCCATTTTCGGTGCAAGAATCGCACACTTTTAAAACGGTTTTATTAACTATACGCTTCAGTTTCCTATCATCTCTAGCAGATGTTTTTGGTTTTCGGCCACCATTTCGGCGATTATTTTGAAATTTTCCAATTTTTGAATATTGTGTTAGTATTTTACTGATGCTCGATTGCGAACAATGTAAATAATTCGCTATAAAACATTGATTTTTACCGTGCCGATACAAATCAACCATACGAAGTTTAGTAGATTCAGGAATATCACTCACACGGCTTATTTTAAGACGAAAAAGAAACAAACTGCAAAAAAGAATACTGATTTTAAATAAAATAGTCTGAATTTAATCAATGATGCCACCAGTTAAGAATTGGTAATAATTAAAGGAGCATTAATGTGAAATATTCTAATATTTTGAACCACTTGAATAAATATTCTAATATTTTGACTTTTCAAAATAATTTTTTTTTGCAATTAATCTTTTCAAAAAATAAACTTTTCTACCAAAAATTGAACCGACTTCAAAAGCTACTGCAAAGGGAAAAATAATTTTTTTACAGAATAGTATTAAGAAATTAAATTAAGAGCGTAGTATTTATCATGCGTATTATTATATTTATGTAGATTAATTTGATTTTTTGAAGTCGGTGCCAGCCAAGCCAAGTTACATGTAATTTTCCAATATACACCCATCAAAGTATCTACGAGTTTTTTTACGATTTAATATTTAGTTAAAGATTTAACTTTATTTTTTTATGATTTGCATTGGGTAATTAATTTTAATTTTGAACTTGGCTTGGCTGGCACCGACTTCAAAAAATCAAATTAATCTACATAAATATAATAATACGCATGATAAATACTACGCTCTTAATTTAATTTCTTAATACTATTCTGTAAAAAAATTATTTTTCCCTTTGCAGTAGCTTTTGAAGTCGGTTCAATTTTTGGTAGAAAAGTTTATTTTTCTCTTTTTAGTTAAAAGTTAACGATTTTTTGAAGTTAGTTAATAAAAATTATAATACGGGAAAAATCGCTGTAGCCACCTGACTGCACTCCATTCGGCGAGCTTAGTCATCGTCCATGTTACTTTTAGTTTGCGAGAAATCACTAATTTTATTAGTTTTTATTTAAATACTAAAAAAAGTACTGAACCAATTTCAATGAAATGGAAGAAGTACCAATGGAAGAGTAGCCTCTTTCATTTAACACAAAAAACAAATTAATCGGTTGAATAGTTTCGGAGTAATCGGTGAACATATATAGAAAAAAAAATACATTCGCGCCGAATTGATAACATCCTCTCCTTTTATGAAGTCACTTAAAAAAACATATAATACGGAATTTTTTTTTATGTATACTATACACATATGTCAGGAGTGAGGTTCGAACCGACACTCTCTTTCAAAACCAGAGGTAAATTCTGGTGCCTTAGACCGCTCGGCTGTCCGGACTACATTCGCTTCAGGGAACTTATTCAATCTCATGTTACTTTTTGCAAGTCTATTCTCCTTTTTGAGTATTCTTTCACTGATAAAGTATTGAGTTAATAAAAAATCTCTGATACTCTGTGGTAATGGTTAAATACAAAAATATTCCTAACAGCATAATTAGTATTTAACTTTTTAAATATATATTTAAAAATTATAATACGGAAAAATTATTGTATACTCGTATGTCAGTAGCGGGGTTCGAACCCACGTTGCCTTTCGAAAACCAGATCTTAAATCCAGCGCCTTAGACCGCTCGGCCATTCTGGCATCGGTATATTTATTCGACATCCATATTACTACTGATTTGCGAGAAATCACTAATTTTATTAGTTTTTGCCTAATTACTAAAAAAGTACTGAACCAATTTCTATGAAACGGAAGTGGTACCAATTCGAGAGCAAGCTCTCTCATTTAACACCAAAATCAAGTTAATTGGTTGGATAGTTTCGGAGTAATCGGTGTACATACATAAAAAAAAAAAAAATACATACGCGTCGAATTGATAACCTTCTCTCCTTTTCGGAAGTCGGTTAAAAATGATATTAAATTTAAGATAACAAGTAAGTTTAATCAACAATAAGTTCTTAATAAAAATATCGTTTGCATATTTTCATTAAAAGACATTAAATTACCAAACGATATTTTCAATTTCTAAAAAAAAGGTAATTATTCTAATATTTTGAATATGAGCTGTATAAATACGCATTATATAAACCTATAAATGAATATTATGCACTTATATTTATATATTTTTATAATTTTATATATTTATTACATTTATTATACATGCCAAAATAAAACACAATTCATAAACTTTTCCGAAAAATATGCTAAATGCAAAAGGCATATGCATTAAGTCCATACCAATAATTAAAAAAGCAACCCTAAAGGTTGAAAATCGTAACCACATCGGTTCTTTTAAACTAGCATCTATACCCCGCCCCAAACTTTGGCTCATATCACAAATGCACCCAAGAAAATCCCCATGCTGCCGATATTTTCCCTTTTTAAACTGAAAATATGGTTTCTTGCTTTCCCCTTTTCATAAGGAAAATATGTTTTTTTGCCGTTTCTTGACAATACTACAAATAAACAAAGAAACAGACAGAGAGACAAACATACAAACAGACAGAAAACAAACAAACCGACAAAAAGCCAAAAAAATAAACAAACAAACAAACAGACAAATAAAAAAACAAACTGAACAAACAAACAGACATAAAACAAACAAACCGACAAACAGACAAAAACAAACAAACAGACAGACAAACAAATAAACCGACAAAAAAACAGACGTAAAAATAAACAAAGAAACAAATCGACAAACGAACAATCATACAGACAGACAAAAACAAACAAACAAACGAACAAACAAACAGACGAACAAACAAACAAACAGACAGACAAACAAACAAACAGACAAACATACATACAAACAAACAGACAGAAAAACAAACCGATAGACAGACAGACAGACAAACATAACTGGATCCCTGAAACTCGCTGTGCAGGAAACACTAAAATGTACGAAACTCGCCAACGCCGCAATCACAAACTTGTGTATGAGCGCTGCGCGCCCATTTAAAAAAAAAAATCACTGGATCCACGAAATTCGCTGTGCAGGAATCACTAAAATGTACGAAACTCGCCAACGCCGCAATCACTAACGCGTGTATGAGCACTGCGCGCACATTTAAACCGAAAAAAATATCACTGGATCCACGAAACTCGCTGTGCAGGAATCACTATAATGTACGAAACTCGCCAACGCCGCAATCACTAACGCGTGTATGAACGCTGCGCACCCATTTAAACAAAAGAAAAACATCACTGGATCCACGAAACTTGCTGTGCAGGAATTACTAAAATGTACGAAACTCGCCAACGCCGCAATCACTAACGCGTGTATGAGTGCTGCGCGCCCATTTAAACCAAAAAAACATCACTGGGCTGTGCCCCCATTTAAACAGGCAAAAAAAAAAAAAAAAAAAAAAAAGAAAGAAAGAAAAAAGAAAAAACACTGGATCCTCGAAACTCGCTGTGCAGGAATCACTAAAATGTACAAAACTCGCCAAACCCGCGTTAACTAACGACATTAAAACCGAAAAATTAATCTCTATATACACGAAAGTCGCATGGAAGAAATTTCTAAAATGAGAAATTCAAAATTGTTGTTATTAACGCAGATATCAAACTATTAAATCCCATTATCGGCAGTATGGGGATTTTCTTGAGTGCATTTGTGATATGAGCCAAAGTTTGGGGCGGGGTATAGACGCTACTTTCATTTAATGCCAAAAAAAAAAAAAAAAAAAAAAAAAATAAACTTTTTCAAAAAAAATATAACCGACTTCAATCAACGCTCTAAAAAGAGTTAAATAATTATTTAAAATACCCTAATGATGAATTGTTATCTAATAACCACACATCAGATATCATGTACCGACAAAAAAATTGGTTATAAGTTTAATACATAGAACTTAATATCCAGCAAACATGGTTTTTCGACAGAATATTTTTTACAAGAGATTAATTTACATATTTTTGATTTAATTTATGAATATGTATACATATAAAAAGTAATGAATTACTTTTTGAAGTTGGTGCCAAACGATCACAATCAATAATGAGTTTTACCATTTTATTTATGGTATTAGGCATAATATAACCACAATTCTTACTATACTTACAATAGTTTGGCACCAACTCCAAAAAGTAATTCATTACTTTTTATATGTATATATTCATAAATTAAATCAAAAATATGTAAATTAATCTCTTGTAAAAAATATTCTGTCGAAAAACCATGTTTGCTGGATATTAAGTTCTATGTATTAAACTTATAACCAATTTTTTTGTCGGTACATGATATCTGATGTGTGGTTATTAGATAACAATTCATCATTAGGGTATTTTAAATAATTATTTAACTCTTTTTAGAGCGTTGATTGAAGTCGGTTATATTTTTTTTGAAAAAGTTTATTTTATTTCTTACTTTTTAGTTATTTATACCGTAATACTTAGTTTAATCGGTTGGATAGTTGCGGTGTAATCGGTGAACATATATAAAAAAGAAGTACGTACGCGGTCGAATTGATGATAACCTTCTCTCGTTTTTTAAGTCAGTTAAAGAAATTATAACACGGAAAAATACTGTATGTTACACATGGATGTCAGGAATGGGGTTCGAACCCACGATCTCTTTAGAGAACCAGAGATTAAATCGGTCGCCTTAGGCCGCTCGGCTACCCTAACTGCAATCTACTACAAAAACGCCATATTACTTTTCGAAAGTCTATTATTTTAGCATACTTTCACTGATAAAGTACTGAGTTGGTAAAAGATCTCTGATACTCTGTGCTAACGTTTAAAAACAAAATATTCTTAATAGCAAAATTAGTATTTAATTTGTAAAATATATGTGTAAAAAGAATAATACGGAAAAGGCTTTTGCATATATGTATGTCAGGAGTGGGGTTCGAACCCACGTTCTCTTTCGAGAACCAGAGCTTAAATTACATGCATTAGACCGCTCGGCTATCCTGGTTGCAATCCACTCAGAGAACTTATTCAAGGTCATGTTATTTTTCGAAAGTCTATTATTTTAGCACACTTTCACTGATAAAGTACTGAGTTGGTAAAAGATCTCTGATACTCTGTGCTAACGTTTAAAAACAAAATATTCTTAATAGCATAATTAGTATTTAATTTGTAAAATATATGTGTAAAAAGAATAATACGGAAAAGGCTTTTGCATATATGTATGTCAGGAGCGGGGTTCGAACCTCTGCTCTCTTTCGAGAACCAGAGCTTAAATCAGGCGCCTTAGACCGCTCGGCTATCTTGACTACAATCTTTGTGGTGAACTTATTCAACGTCATATTACTTTTCGCAAGTCTATTATTTTAACACTCTTTCACTGATAAAGTATTGAGTTGGTAAAATATCTCTGATATTCTGTGCTAACGGTTAAATACAAGATATTCTTAATAGCATAATTAGTATTTAATTTGCAAAATATATGTGTAAAAATCATAATACGGAATAGGTTGTTGTACACATGTATGTCGGAAGTGGGGTTCGAACCCATGCTCTCTTTCGAGAACCAGATCTTAAATCTGGGGCCTTAGACCGCTCGGCCATCCTGACTGCACTCCATGGTAGGAAATCATTCAACAGTTTTAATTAGCGAAAAATCACTAATTTTAATAGTTTTTGCCCGTTTATTAAAAAATTACTGAACCAATTTCTATGAAATGGAAGTGGTACCAATCGGAGAGTAAGTTCTTTAATTTAACATTAAAACCAAATTAATCAGCTGGATAGTTTCGGCGTAATCGGTGAACATACATTAAAAAAATACATATGCGATGAATTGATAACCTCCTCTCCTTCTTGAAGTCGGTTAAAATATTCTTAATAGCATAATTAGTATTTAATTTTTAAAATATATATGTAAAAATTATAATACGGAATAGGTTCGGAAACTTATTCAATGTCATGTTACTTTTTGCAAGTCAATTATTTTAGCACTCTTTCACTGATAAAGTATTGAGTTGATAAAAGATCTCTGATACTCTGTGCTAACGGTTAAATACAAAATATTCTTAATAGCATAATTAGTATTTAATTTGTAAAAATTATAATACGGAAAATTATTGCACACACGTATGTCAGGAGTGGGGTTCGAACCCATTGTCACTTTCGAGAACCAGAGCTTAAATCAGGCGCTTTAAACCACTTGGCCATCCTGACTTCACTGAATTGTAAGAACTAATTCAACAGTTTTAATTACCGAAAAAACACAAATTTTAATAGTTTTTGCTTAATTACTAAAAAACTACTGAACCAATTTCTATGAAATGGATGTGGTACCAATCCGAGAGTAAGCTCTTTAATTTAACACCAAAACCAAATTGATCGGCTGCATAGTTTCGGAGTAATCGGTGAACATACATAAAAAATAAAAAAAACTTATTCAATGTCATGTTACTTTTTGCAAGTCAATTATTTTAGCACTCTTTCACTGATAAAGTATTGAGTTGATAAAAGATCTCTGATACTCTGTGCTAACGGTTAAATACAAAATATTCTTAATAGCATAATTAGTATTTAATTTGTAAAATATATATGTAAAAATTATAATACGGAAAATTATTGTACACACGTATGTCAAGAGTGGGGTTCGAACCCATTGTCACTTTCGAGAGCCAGAGCTTAAATCAGGCGCTTTAAACCGCTCGGCCATCCTGACTTCACTCAACTGTAGGAACTAATTCAACAGTTTTAATTAGCGAAAAAACACAAATTTTAATAGTTTTTGCTTAATTACTAAAAAACTACTGAACCAATTTCTATGAAATGGATGTGGTACCAATCCGAGAGTAAGCTCTTTAATTTAACACCAAAACCAAATTGATCGGCTGCATAGTTTCGGAGTAATCGGTGTACATACATAAAAAAAAAAAATACATACGCGTCGAATTGATAACCTCCTCTCCTTTTTGAAGTCGGTTAATAAAAAAACACAAATTTTAATAGTTTTTGCTTAATTACTAAAAAACTACTGAACCAATTTCTATGAAATGGATGTGGTACCAATCCGAGAGTAAGCTCTTTAATTTAACACCAAAACCAAATTGATCGGCTGCATAGTTTCGGAGTAATCGGTGTACATACATAAAAAAAAAAAATACATACGCGTCGAATTGATAACCTCCTCTCCTTTTTGAAGTCGGTTAAAAAAAAAAAAGGATATGGAACTTTTTTCACTATAATTATTGACTGTTATTTATTTATTTCTTTTTAATGAGGGCCAAGATTAGCGGAAAGAATAATAAGACCCAATTTTATTTATAAATCTGACATTAAATAATGGCATTCTTAAGTTTACAATAAAATTTAAAATTTCATTCAGTAAAAGAGAAATAAAAATCATGCACTTACGTAAGAAATGTAAAAACTTCAACTGAAAGACAATAGTTCATTACTTGAAACTACACAATTCGACGAATTTAATACCAATTGTTATGCCAATTCCATCGTAAAATATCTGTTCAACTATAATGAATCCCTAAAATTAAAATATTTGAGTATCTATAAAACGGTTAAAACTTTACTCAACGACATTTAAAACTGCTAAAGTGGATAAATTTCTATCATAAACCTTAATAATAATAGAAAAACCTAAATATGCTTCACAATACCTTTTGATATTTTTTTCTGGAACAGCAAACAAAACTATTGCCAGATGTTGGAGCAATATAATCACAAGCAGTTAAATAATTATAGAAATGCACGTGACTGATACATTGATTAAACAAAAGATACAGTCATTTCCTAATACTAATACTCAGATTTGCTAAACATATTACAAAATGAATACATTTTATGATGATTAAACTTGTAAAATCCACAATAAAACTTACACATTTGGAAAGTAGTTTACTTAAAATAAAAAATAGAGTATTCGCAACTAAATATTCTATAATCTGATACATTAATTTGAATATATTTTCAAAAATAACAACTTGCATGCGAAATTTTCATTCTATTAGTGTTAACCAATCACAGATGAGCAACAAATGTTGTCTGCTAATTTGCATACATTCTTTAATTATATATATATAAAAAAAAAAAAAACCTGAAAGCATTTGAAAAGATAAAAAACTTTAAAAATAAATTAAATATATAATTCTATAATGAATAATCGTAAAAATCTATTCTAATAACGCGAACACACTCTCAAGCTAATAATAAATCAATAGCAGTGTTCCATTAAAGTTTTCTTCTTTTTTGTGAAAGCACATAAGTTCCATACATTTTTAGTGTAAGGAAAACATCCCATATTTATATTAAGGCAATTACGATTTTTAAAAGTTCTTTCGGGCTCTTCAGTATGCCGTATTCCGTCACACATTTTTCTTTCAATCTTTTTTTTTTTTTTTTTCTTTTCCTTTTGGTCATTACTTCTCTGTCAGTTCTAAAAGTATTAGGTGCGAAAAAAAAAAGTGGTTGTCTAAACTATGAATATAACGTATTAGTGCATTAATAATTAAGGCGAGGTTCTGACCTCCAAGCTGGTAGACGGTAGCTGCTGGGTTTGAGCCCAATCGCGACCGTCGGCCTAACCGTTCGGAGTTTTCCGTGGTTTTCTTCGAACCTTGCGTAAATATGGGTTAGGTTCCCTTAGAAAGACCCCCACGGAGGGCATCCCACCCCTTAGGACCTATATCCCACAGTATAGATAATTGGCCGACATGAATACAAACAAACATTAATAATTAAGATTTATCAAAATGTATGATAGTTGAGAATTCTTAGATAGTTTTTAACAAGGAGAAAATAATCTTTTTTAGATCCTTATTTTTCAAGAGCATTACAATAAAATACAGAAAAAAGAGAGAAAAAAAAAACATGTTTCAGTTAGGCAGAGAATACAGAAAAGTATGTGTAAAAGATTTAGAGGAACATTTATTACAATTAAATAAATGTTTTATTTATTTATTTATTTTTTTACATGAAAAAAATTAAAAAACTTTAAAAAATTTCTTCTGACATGTAATTCCACAGATTCTCGATAAAAAAATGCTTACTCGTACATTTCCCCTTCTCCCTTCCCCTGCTTTTAGCGGATATTATTATTTACTCTAATGTCAAACCAACGTTTCATTCACTCTTGATTCTCCCCAAGCATTTTGAATATAAACAAGTAGATGTTATCTCAGGACCGAAGCTTTCTAACTAATAATTATAGCATCACCTGTACGTAGCCGTTCTGCAGCTGAAAGTAAATAAATAAATAAAAATAAAAGCCCAAAAGCAAGTTGGAAATTGCACGTCAAACGTAGCAAATGAGGTAGCAAACGTAGCATACGAGCACATTCGTATTATAACGAAATTTTGAAGGAAAAAAAAAAAAAAAAAAACGTACTTCTTATACAGAACAGTATCCGAAATCTTTTGTGTGTTAACGTGTAAATAAGAGCCACCATCTACAGATGCCAGGGGAAACTTACTTTCAGACTTCCCCTCTGAGGCAGGTCCTGTTTACTGAATAGGCCCGTGAAGCCTATGCTTACCCACTGAAACACAAAAAAGCCCCCCAAACACTTTTCATAGCTAATTTTTAGAAGAAAAACAATCAATCCGAATAAAAAAAAAAAAATTCTTACAAAACTGGTTATTAGGAGCGTTCGTAATTATATAATACGTAGCACCTATAGTGGTCGTTCAGTCCGTCCGTCTGTCCGTCCGCATATAACAACGCAAAAACTACCCAACCGAATCGTTTGAAATTTAAAATACATAATTATTACATAATTTTGTCGAGTCATTTCAAATGTTATGAAAATCGGATGCATAGATCAATTACAGGGGCAATCAAAAGTATTCAATTACATTATGGTCAATGGGGAAAAAGTTTCAAGTATATTCTATACGTTTGAAATTTAAAATACATAATTATTGCATAATTTTTTCGAGTTATTTCAAATTTTATGAAAATCGGATGCATAGATCAATTACAGGGACAATCAAAAGTATTCCATTACATTACGGTCAATGGGAAAAAAATGTTTCAAATGCATTTTAGTTGTGTTTCACTCATGCGAACTTAATAAAATTTATATGCAACTATAAAGCACATATTATAATATACATCTTACATAATTTGTGGTGCAAAGAACATTTGTTATTGATTTACAAGGCCACACTAAAGTATTCCATTACATAATGGTATAGGGAGAACATTGTTTGATGAGCGTTTTAATTGTAATTCAATATTTACAATGTTATGAGATTGATATATGAAAGTAATATTTTTAAATCTTCGTTATCGTTCGAACGCACCTAATTTGCTACGCTTCACGTGCAATTTCCAACTTGTTTTTTTTTACTTTACTATGGAGTAACTAGCGGCCTTCGCCCGCTACGCTGGTCGGTTTATCTAAAGAAATCTTGAAGAAGTAGTTAGATAAGGTTCAGACATACATTAAAAAAAAAAAAAAGCAAGTCGATCATTCAAAAAACGTTGGGAAATATCAAATATTTACTGTAATTTTTTAAGAAAAACAAAGTTTCGAAAAAAAAAATTAAATCGAAAAAAAAATTACACTGACATATTAATGCAAGGAAATTTTCCCAGAGAGAAAATTCGCCTTGAATACAATATTTCAAATTCTTTTAATTGCTTATAGGCGTTAATGCCAACATAGTGAAAAAAAATTCCATGCTGGGAATCGAACCCGGGCCATCAGTATGGCGCACTGACGTTCTACCGACTAAACCACATGGAACGACAGCCAGCTTGAAACTTTCTCATACTTAAGTAGACTGGCGAAAACATAACGATAGCGCGTTTTAAAATCGCACAGTGACATCTATTGGATTTTATATGTACTAAAAAACGTTATGTACTAAAAAACGTGAGCAGCGCACCTAATAGTTTCTTTTGTTTCTTTTTGTTACTTTTTTGTCTGTTGTCCGATTTTGATGAAACAAAGCCTATACACTGCCCGGGAGTGTGCATTCTTCATTAGTGAAAACCGCATAAAAATCCATTCAGTAGTTACGAAGATAACCTCGAACAAACAGACAGACAGACAGACAGACAGACAGACAAAAAATTCAAAATTTTTTTTTTTGTGTTTCATTGGTTTTCTTTTATCGCCCTGACTCCATTTTTGTCAATTATCTTCAATGTACAGACACACCGGGTCCTACTGTTTTATAATATGTATAGATTAGTAAATCATAAACCGTATTTTGAAATTCAAATATTCTCAACTGTAGTTCCACAACGGTAAATGACAAAATTAATTGCTTATGTATAATTTTCTATGAAATAAAATAGTCTTTGATTTGGGTACAGGAAGTTATTTTAATTTAATATTAATAGTGCTATATTTAGTCGAAGTTTTTATTATAAAATTTCAAATTATCGAGCATACAAAAAAAAAAAAAAAAAAAAAGGATTTAATGTTATTAAAATTGGTTGAGTAATAGGGGCCCCCCTGTGTGACGTCGGGCTTCCCTTACTTCTAAGTCTTAAGGCCCCTGTCCTCGTTCGAGGAAATGCTCGCGAGCTAATGCTATTCCTATGGGGAAGCATTTTTCTAATAACTCTTTCGCATTTTGACATTTTTGAATATTTTTTTTTTTTTTTTGTATTGGATAGCTGAGGTGTATGCCGACAGCGCACCTTTTTTACTTTTTCGATTTTGGTTGCAGATATTTTTTACAAAGTTAGTTTCACTTTCGAAACCGGTTTCGAAACTGAAAGTGCTTTTTAAAAAATATATCTGCAACCAGAATCGAAAAAGTAAAAAAGGTGCGCTGTCGGCTTGCACCTCAGCTATCCAATACAAGAAAAAAAAATTCAAAAATGTCAAAATGCGAAAGAGTTATTAGAAAAATGCTTCCCCATAGGAATAGCATTAGCTCGCGAGCGTTTCCTCGAGTGAGGACAGGGGCCTTAAGCGGGCCCTGGATAGAGGTGTGAATGAAAGCCAAACATTATAATGAGACATTAATGATACGACACAACTTTATTTGTCAATATGAGTACCAAATACGTTGGGGGCTTTTCATAGGGATATGCCGTTAGACGCTTCTTTCATACGCAAAGCCCTGTGTTTTTCCTGGTGGGCTTTTCGAAGCTTATCAAGTGGTATGACATATGTCTCAACGTACTTGGTACTCATATTGACAAATAAAGTTGTGTCGTATCTTTCATGTCTCTTTCTATTTTTGACTTTCAAAAACAACTCTGACCACAGTCGTCAGGGGAAACCTATTTTCAGACTCTTCCTTGTACTATGTGCTCTCTATTGTCTAGGAATTAACTTGTAACTTATAGTAAACCTCAGCATTGTATATTAATTTCATAAAATGTGAAATAGTTTAGTGTAATTATAAAAAGAATATTTCCCAGTTAAACTGATGGCACTGAGCTCACAGGCTACGCATACTAATTGTACATTACAGCCTTGTATTTTCGTTAATTCCGTTCGAAAAAAAATAAGAAAGGGAAACAGCTCTCCCCTTTCTCCTTTTTTATACTTAATCATTGAACCTCCTAAACTATCAAGGACATGCTTTATCATATAAAAAATCTATTTCCAAAATTCAGAGCAAATCGGATAATTCTTAATAAATACCCATTTAGCATTTATATAATTTAAGAGGAGTTATTCCCCTCTTTTATACTTAACCATTAAACTTCCAAAACTATTCAGAGATTTGAACGAAATCTGACAATTTTGCTTAAAAAATCCATTTATACAAGTTAAGGGGAGGGGCATGAGCCCCCCGTTCCCCCTGTTTATACTTATTCAATGAAAACCTAATAACAGTCACGGTATCGCCTCATCAGAATGATCCTATATCAAAATTTTGAACGAAAACTGTTAATTCTGCATGAGGCGATCTATGCAGGCGAAAATCCCGTTTATATCAATTAAGGGGAGGGGCATTAGAACCCCCGTTCCCCCTGTTTATACTTATTCAATGAACACCTAATAACAGCCACGGAATCGCCTCATCAGAATGATCCTATATCTAAATTTTGAACGAAAACTGTTAATTCTGTATGAAAATCCTGTTTATATCAATTAAGGGGAGGGGCATGAGCCCCCCTTCCCCCTCTTATACATATCGAATGAACTCCAAAAACTTATCAGGGAAGCGCCTTATCAGGATATACCTATATACAAAATTTCAAGTGGATCCGATGTTTTTATTATGAGTTATCGTGTTACGCACGAACGTACATACAGAACGGACGGGTACATAAGCTCTCAGGCTATGGTAGCCTGTGAGCTAAAAACGCACCCTAAACATTGTTTCCTCATATACCTTTAAATAAATGTAATAGAATACTTTTGTGTGGCCTTGTAAATTAACAGAAATTATCTTTTGCACCACACATTGCATATTTTAGTATATATTTTATAGATGCATATGAGTTTTATTATACTCGAAAGAGTGTAACATTTTTAAAATGCTCTTGAAAATATTTTTCCCCATTGACCGTAATGTAACAAATACTTTTGATTGTCCCTGTAATTGAAATATTCATCCGATTTTCACAAAATTTGAAATGACCGAACAAAATTATGTAGTAAATATGTATTGTAAATTTCTAACGATTCGGTCGGGTAGATTTTGCGTTGTTATACGGGCGGACGGACTGAACGTCGACTATAGGTGCTACGCATTTACATAATTATGAATACGCCTAAAAAGAAAAGGAAAAAACATCATGAGTGAAAAGATTGTTTATGTGGTTCGATTAATAGAAAACTGCATTAAACATTTCAAATCATCTATCTCACATAGTCTTCATGCGAAAATTACATGGCATTTAAAAAAATAGTAATAAAATCTTGTTTCAAAAATAGGTGGCACGAAAAATGAACGAGTCATAAATTAGGCGAGTAAAATTTTGTTAGTTATGTACGATGGTCAGATATTTCAAGTACTAATATATACATGTTTTTAAATTTATAGGAAAGAAACTCTGATCTTAAAAAACGCCTCGCCAATGGCCGAGAACCTCTCAACTGGTAGACGGCAGGTGCTGGGTTCGAACCCAATCGCTACCGTCGGCCTAATCGTTCGTGGTTTTCTTCGAACCTTGCTTAAATACAGGTTAGGTTCTCTTAGAAATACCCCCCCCCCCACGAAAAGCACTCAACCCAGGGCTTATATCCCTAGAGTAGGTAATCGGCTGACACAAAACAAGTAAGAAAAATCATGCGTTAAGCATAGATTATGAAACATTTTCCAACACTTCCTGAAATATTTAACAAAACTTTGTTATTTAAGGAATTAAGATGTTACTGTCCATTCGCAAATATGTATTCCAATACTTTTGAACAGCCTTGTATTTGATCCGTTGGTATATATATATAGTATATACTATATAATGGGAAAATTTAGTTTAGCGAGAAAATGCCTAGCTGGTTGAAATTTCTCTTTCAGCACTTTTTTCTAACAGATGGAAAATACTTCAATACTTTTGTTTAGCCCTGTGATTTACCTAGTACTTTTATCACACACTAATATTTTGTTTAAATTTAGTTCAAACAAACACACTCTTAAAATTGCTTAAATTACATTTACAGAAATAATCATCTATGGGTGACCATGTAGCTAATTCTTTGCGTGACCCTGTATATCATTTTATCTATAGTCTACAAACATTTCTTAGTAAACTGAAAGCATTTCAACGTAAAAATGCATAACTTACATAAAAATCACTTTTAAGTTAATCACTCTCATATTCAGTAACTTTTATGAGCTCTTTTGTGTAACCCTGTATATCAACTATAACATTTATATACACCATATAATTTGCAGAACATTCAGTAAAACTTAAAAGCGCATATCATAATTGAAAATGCAATTCAACCATCCATTAGCTATCGTCGATAATATACAGTACTTCGGATAAGAATATAAGATTTGAAATATTTTGTGTGTCCCTGTAAATGCTATGCACGTCATATTATAAGTTAAATATAATAATAATATATAATAATATATAATAATAATATAATAATAATAATATTATAATATATAATATAAAGTCTCAGTGGCGTATATCAATTTTATGATACTTGAAATCGTTTAACATTATTAAAATATGTCGCAAACAATTCCCTCCCCCTTTATTATTGTATAATGGGATTCTTTTGAGTGGTCCTGTAAATGAATAATAACTGTTATTTTGATTTCATATTTTACAGAATGCGTATTATAGTGCACTTTACGAATCCATGTAAATTTGAATAAATGTGACTGGGTGTAACACCTTTGAAATTCATTTTAAACGATTTTTTCCCATTGGCCATAATGTATTGGAAAAATTTTGACTATCCCTGTAAATAAACTAATCATAGTAGAAACTTCATTTTTAATAGGGTTCGTGCTAGGGTAAACATCAATAACATATGAAAATTTCATAGCAATTCGAGAATAAAGAGCGCGGACAGACGGACAGACAAACCGAATGCATAAGCACTTTTCAACTTTGTTGGAAAGTGTTAAAAAACCGAATGCATAAACACTTTTCAACTTTAAAACGAAACTGATCTTTAAAAAATCTTTAATATTTGGCATGTTTGCAATCAGGCTCGGACTGGCCCGCCGGCCCACCGGCCCGTGGGCCGGTGCGCCCTCGGTCAAGTGAATCTGCGCCCTCATCTACGTGAAGTTAATAGTTTAAAAAAGACAATAAATAAATAAATAAAATAAAATAAAAATAAAAATATGACAAATACTAGAATAACTATAACCTGGTTAAAAATATTCTTTATATATCTTTTTTAAAAAACAATAATTTTTTAAACATTAAAAAAATAAAAAGAACTTAATCCCTTTGCAAAGGAAAATAATTATATTGTTTATTCTTGACTGTTTCTTTGTTAAGGGCAACATCCAATCCAAATCTTTTAAAATCTAAAGTATATTTTATATGTTACCAATAACGGCATCGAATGCGAGCAGAAACATGCAGACTGTCTGGCACCAAAGATCGTCGCTTTCGCTTCGATTTGATTTATTATTATTATTATTATTTAGTTTCAGTAAAATCATTCATTTCAAAGACGTAAGCTTTGTGTGTCCATAAAGTTTAGTGTTTTGATTTTAATTTATAAACAATAAGTGTTTTTATTAAAAGTATTTTTTTTATTAAATATATATCTAAACAATTTTAGAAAGAATATTCCCATCAGAAAAAGGTAATTCAAACTTTTTTTGTTAAAAATTTTATTTTAGTATGAAAACAGAACTGTTTTAATATTGTATATTAAATGTAACAATCAAAACGTTGCATTTGTCACGAATTTTGTATATATGGTCATGGGCGTGCGAAGAGCTGCGCCCGGTTCAATTTGGCCCCCTCCTCCAACTTTTTCTTGTGGCAGGCCAAAAAATGACGTTGTAAGTATAAATTTGGCGCCCGACTAAATTACCGCGCCCGCGGCAACCGACCTTTAGCCCCCTCCCCTTTCACACGGCACTATATATGGTAAAGTAAGGCTCCTCAACATCGCACCGCACCCAGGGTACTATGGCGACCTTTGAAAGCTCACTTATCCCTTCCATGTTCTATTCCAGGGCTGTCCAACGCGGTGCCCGCGGGCGCCACGGCGCCCTTTGAGAGTTTTCTTGGCGCCCTTCTGACAGTTTCCTGTCATTAGACTTTTTAGAAGTAAAATTCCATTATAAAGAATACTTTCTTTGAAATCATTAATATTTGAATCATTTATTTTTCCATTCTCGTAAAAATGCTTTAAAAACCAGAAACATAATTATTTATAAATTGTAATTATATTGATTAAATTTGGCAATAATTTGAAATAGTTCTTTTTTAATGTTTAATAAATAACAGAAAAATAAAAGTTTTTCATGTTCCTCGTCTCTTTGAAGACACATGAACATAAAAGTTCAACTTTTTTCTCTCTTCTATTGTCATACCAGCCCAGAAGCTGTTTTATACGAGGGGCTTGTATTTTCCTTCCCGAGTTTGATATTTTTTTTCATTTACTTAGAAAAATTATAAAACAGTGCAAAATGTTTACATCTATGAAAGCACTTTTAGACTATCACACTACAACCAATCACATGTATTGGTCAATATTCTGCTTGTCTTTGTTTTTGTACTTTTTATAAAACGACGTTTACGCCTTCAAAATTAGTAACAGCATATTTTCATATCTTAAAAGAAACCTACAATATCTCTGATATACATGTTTTTGTTGTTATTATAGGTGCAATTACAGTTTTTAGCACCTTATCCTAAAAACATTCTTGTTAGGAACCTAAAAAGATAGATCTGTCATAGAGAAATGTGTAATTTGAAATTTAATACATGTAATTACAGGTATACATTACGACAATATACGCATCATTTTGCATTATGTAAAGGCATGCCTGTATACTAATACTGTGCGATGCATGCCACATATTTTAAGTCATGTCAATAATGGCGCCCTTCATTGAGTGTCAAGAGCTAAGATGCGCCCCTGCTTACTGAAAGGTTGGACAGGCCTGTTCTATTCTATCCTGTTTATAAGATTTTTTTTTAATCGGTATTTTCTATTTTGCATAAGACGGAAATAAATCTAACATAAAAATGATTTTCATGTTCCCCGCTATGATTTTTAGCATACAATAAACTCTGTATACGGCGGAATACTGTCTACAGCGGAATATTTGATTCTGTCCGAATAGTTTTTACATATAAAAATCTATTCCAAAGGTTTTTAAGTTATTTTGATCGATATATAATTTACTTAGTTTTTCCGACGATTGTTTTTTGTAATTTACATGCTTTTTCCTTCTAATCAGAAATTTATTCTTTCATTTGATCGAACTAAATTCATATATTTTCGGATCAATCCTAATTTATAAAGTAATTAAGCTGTTATCACCTGTATTTTCTGTAAAAATCGCAGTTCCCAATGTTTTATTATTTGTCAGTAGATCGTACGAGGCTTTCGCATTGCAATCTTTGAGATTATTTGCTGTTATTTTAACTAATTTCATTTTCAATTAAACAACGTGTTGAAGCGAAATATAGTATCTCATTTATCGTGACGGTTTTGTATGGGTTTAAAAAAAAAGAGGATCTTAATATCAAAAGTAATACGATTCAATTATATATTCTTTTAGAAAATTTATGCTTTGTAAGTACAGTGGGTAGCAAGTGCGGGGCGGTCCGCCCTGTGTGTCACCTTCTAAGGGGTGATACACAATCTTTATTTGCAAATAAATATATATATTCTTATACGATTTTGGAAAAGAAGTCCGATGTAAAATGAAATTTCTAGAGCACGAAGCAACAGAATTAATTTTCTTTTCTTAGAGAATGTGAAATGTTATACAGAATAGTGTGTATAAATAACATTTGCCCCTAGGAACAAAAACCAACCCATCCAACGAGTAGTTAGCAAATGCAAACTTTAAAAGAAAGAATTTTCTTCTACATACAGACACGAAACTGACTTATGCGGACTATGGATTAAGTGAGGAGTCGCTCCTGTGGTTTTCTTTGTATACAGAAGAATAAGTAAATAAGGAATGGTATGGGAATTTGTTGTAATAACGTAGAGTTATGATTGACGAATTGGGAGGGGTGATACCATTTACATCTGCCCTGGGTATCACCCATTCTAGCTACGCCATTGGTATAGTACTGTCACTTTGATATTTTTTAAAAATGGGTATTTCACCCGTTATTCCTTTTTTTTTTTCTTTTTTTTAAGGTTGTACGTGTACGAAAAGTTAAAATTTGAGCGATTTTTAGTAATCTGATAAAGACAAACTTTTACTTAAGTATTATATGTTGTTGAGGATCTAAGTCGATATATCTATGTTTAACCCTTTCGGGAGATGATACATGTGCATCGTTAAAAGATAACTGTGAAATATGTTTTTGGCAGCATTAATAAATAAACTGATTTATTTGTCTTTTCAACCAAATAAAATTTAAGTAAGAGACGCCGTCTCGAAAGAGTGAAAAACCCAATAGCATAGTTACATAAATTCAATTTCAATATTTACATTATTTAACAACTTTTAATTTCAGCACGAGATAATTGAAAAATTACATCACAATTTTAGAAAAAAAATTAGTTTTACGAAAGAAAGAGACATTACTTTCTTTAGAATATGAAGTCATTTTCACAAGTGGAAACGTTTTAACTTTGAAAAATTAGGATTATGTTTTTATTTATTTTTATATTACTATTCATATCCATGTTTCTCAACCTGTGTCCCGCGGCACTTTAGTGTCCCATGAGAGATCGTCAAAAGTGCCGCAATGTTTTTGACAAATAACTAAAATTGCCTAACAGCAAATTTATAAATTTACGGAGCGTGGTTTTTTTTTGGTGGAAGGAGAGGAGAAAAGAGAGCCAATTTTCTCTCTCTCTCTCTCTCTTTTTTTTTTTTAATTTCTTTTTCAGATAAGTTGTTTATTGCGTTTTTTCACTGAGTGCTCAGATAAATGTTATTTTTTAACCGTTCACACGCCGGATTAATATCACAATGTAATTATACTTTTGTTTTTCCTTTATTACAGCTTCAAATGTTTTAATTTATGCATACAAATTTTAAAAATAACAAAAAAAAAAATAAAATATATTTCTGCAGTGTTTTTTCGCTCTTCTCATTTCACTATTCGCAATTTGGAATATGATTATTGATTGACAACTTATGCAAATATAACAAATTATTTTGCTGAAAATAAGCGAAATATTAAATGCTATTGTCTATTGCTCTTGAGTGTTTTCTCGACTTCCACAAACATTTAGATTCCTAGTGATAAAATTTAAGTAATAGAGAGAAGATAAAAACAAATAATACATTTTTATGCAAATTAATGAATTTGCATACTCCTTATACCTGTGATAAATGCTTAAACATAAATATAGTTTTTTTTTTTTTTCGAAAGTTGAAATCAACCTTATATTTTATGGGAAAAATTGGGACATCGTTATTAATTTGGAAAATATATGTTTTGTATTACAAATAAAGCAATGTTCCCATTTGGGAACATTGGCGTTTAAACGGTTAATATTAAATAATTTATAAAGTGGTAAATTCAGGGCAAGGTAGGTTCGTCCGGGAAGGAGCAATTTTCTAACTTTTGAATACTCCCCTCATGAGACATATCTTTAGATAGAACTGTGGATACTTATTCATATTATATCCATCCGGTTCCTTCCCACTATTTCCACCCTAAGAAATGCACTTTTTTTTTTTTTTTTGGTAAGAATTTGCACGTTGCATGTATTGCTATACGCTGCCGCAAAAAGCGAACACATTTCGAGATTTTTTTCAGTTATCAATTTTGTTTTTTTACGTTAAGCAGAATGTGCGTCATAATACATGATATAAATGTATATAAAAAATGCCGCGTCAAATACCATTATTTTCGAATAGTATTTTTTGTAAAAATTTTAAATTCTTGCTTGATCTGTTTGAAACCTTAATTTAGTTGACAACAAATGATATAATTTGATAAAAAAAGTATGCCACGTCAAATACCACTATTCTTGAGCAGTAATTTTTCCAAAAATATTAAATTCTTAAATTAATTTATCAATTAATTCAGATTAGCGAAGCTTTCTTATATTACAGTCTGTTTGTTATTAATGAATACTATTGGCTTCCTATACGATGATAAAATAATGAGTTTCGTTAAAAAAGTTGCGCCCTCCAAAAATTCAAGGTCTGCGCCCTTTACAACGACCCAGTCCGACCCTGTTTGCAATAATATATACGTAGCATACTTCCTACTGAAAACTACGGTTACTATATTTATTTTCCCGATTAATCATAATGAATAGATATAAATATGATGCAAACATGACGTGAATGAGCATTTTAATATCTTATTTAAAGTTTTTATAAAACTATTATCTATATTAGTAAAAGAAAGTTTTGTGTGTATATGTCGTGTGTTTATGTCTGGAGTTAGTTGCAATGGAGAAAGGAATATCTCGCACAAAGAAATCCGCAAATCTTGATGAGAATAGTTCAAAACATATCCTACTGAATCAGTGTTGAGTTCAGAGTCTTCTTCCGAGAGGGACTTCTGTGGCTTCGGAAGGAGGGGGGTAAATTGCAAAGTTCAGGAGAGGGGGGAAATTGCACTTTTTGACCATTGAAAACACAAAATATAATTTTTTTCTGGGGCGACATTGCTGCAAGGAAAGAATGCCCTCCCCCAAGTTACTTCCTGAATTCAACACTGGACTGAATGCACCTGAGTCTGGAATAAATAGTGTGAAAATTGGCTATCTCATAGTAATACTTGGAAAAAGTGCTAAAATTTTGAAACCCTTAAATGTTTAACGATGCTGAAATTCAAAAAGTCGATCGCAGCTGCAGCTAGAGGATACTTTCTAAAATTCCATAGACGCTGTAACAATACGATATTTACATATATTGACATTTGAAAACATCCGACAGACATCGTTGCAATAGATACTTTGAACTTAAGCATCGTTGAAGATTTAAGGGATTACAATTTTTAGCAATGTTTAATAGCAGATTTCCACACTATTTATTCTAGACGCTGTACCTAATAATCAAATTTCGGACTTGTTTTAATTTTTTTTTTATCTTGAATGTAGCAATTTATGCATTCCTCCAATCTTCTAAGTTCATCGCTAGTTTTCACTCACTCATAAGGGCAGTAAAATTTCAGTTTTTCACGCGCCCATTTCGCCGAAAATGTTCTGTTTTATATCGACCGATTTCTACTTGGTACTTTCTCCATTGAATCTTTACCAGTGTATGCTGCGCACAAAAGATATCTGAGAATCAATAGAAAAATAATTTTAATGTAATTTTTTTAATTTAATTATTAAAGAAAGCTAAGACCGTCGATTTTTTTTTTCGGAAACTCCATGAAATCCCTGCTATTTCATACTCGGGATTTCTTTTCTTCCCCCAACTCGGTGCATGCAAGAAATTATTTAAAGTAATAGCGGGAAGCGGGAAGATTGTTTTAGATATTTTAAGATTAATATCAAAAGCCCGGGCAAAGCGCATCAGGCCTGTTAGTGAGAAATGTGTAACAATTATTTCTTTAATAAATAAATAATCCTTCTCAAAGGATAAAATTGAGATTTAGTCAGAACATCAATCCATTTTATACACTTTGGACTTATAGTCAAACGGCAATTAAAAGTGGAGTTTTAATTAAGCCAAAATATAAAGAATTTAATACATGTATACAGCGTAAAATAAATTTTGCATCTCATTACACTTAATGAGAAAAAACAACCATTTTCTTGATTTAAAATTGAGGAATCGTCAAACGGGAGTCGATACGCTTATCAATTGAGGTCAGCTGTTGCATCTGTAAGCTTCAGGTTCGCTTCTGCTTATCTATAAATAAAGTTGTTCCACACTTACACGTATAGTTGAACCTCTACCATCCGCCTCCCTAAAGTCGTTTATATCTTTCATCTACATTGGAAATATGGATAGCGGCCAAATTCTTTTTTTAAGCATTTATTTACTCTTTTGCTGTTGCAGGCAGTTGGCGTGGTTTATCTAATCTTCAAACCAAAAAGCAAGATGCTCTTGTAATTTCGAATTTGACCTTGCGACAGCGTTCAGTTTGATATCGACTCTTCGCTGCGCACATTTGGCGAGATAGAACACAGGTCCACTATTTTTTTTTATGTAATGCAATAATTAGAGGTGTCCTTGGATAGAAGCGACAGATAAAAAGAAAAATTCATTTGAGGGTTCAGCTATACAAAACTTGGAGAGAGGTTCGGTTTTTATCACTCACTATTTTTCTAAAAGAATTTATGCACGCTCAGCCGGGGATTATTTATCAAATAAAGGACGATTAGAACGACTTTGTCACGCACGCCCGTCGTAGCTGCAATGACGCAACTTCACATATCATTTGTAAGCAACGATTAGCTGACCTTCAGTCTACGATATCGGGTTAATTGAAAGAAGTTCTAGAATCACAGATGGTGATTTTTTTTTTTTTTTTTTTTTTTTTTTTTAAGAGCAATATCGCTTCAGCAGTAACGTAAAACTGCTCGAAATACTTTTTATTAGTGAAAATATGTAACATTGTATTTACAGTTAGATTCGCAATGCTCAAATGTTTATCAACAAAATTTTGAAGCGGCCTAGGTCATTTTCGAAAAACATCAAGCTTTCAAACGTGAAAGCATTTCATTCTATGTCAATTGATAATTCATGCATACTTAGGGACCCTAAATTCAGAACATCGCAAAACGAGTAAAAAGCTTACGTCATAAATGTACATTTCATTCCTAAACCAGACGGACGTGGCAATTCCTAAACTTTCTTATGTATCATATCATGCATGTTAATACAGTTGGCAAAAAAAGTATTTGTACACTTCATTTTTTTAAATTATAATGAAATTAAACAAAATATTTAAGCAAAAAATACCGTAGTACATTCATTTAATGTATTATAATATTATAGAAGCAAAAACAAAATTAAACGAATCAATTTTTTACATTATAATAAACAAATACACAAAAATATAATGCAAAAAAAGTATTTGTACACTATATTAATGTAATATAATTAATGAAAATTTAGTAAAATGATACAAATTAATAATTTGTGCGAATTCATTTAGCGTTTATGACTATTTCTAGATGGTGTGATATAGATTCCACCAACTTTTTTGTAGCGGTTGGTTAATGTTATTCGATGACACAATAACAGCTTCTTTAAAACTGCTTTTTACTGATACATATTTTTTTTCGGATTTTTGCATCCAATAGCATTTGCAAATTTTCTATTGGATTTAAGTCTAGAGATTTTAGAGGAGTTACTAGTCGTCTTCGAGTATTGTCGTAAGCATGTGTTGGTGATCACAGCAGTATGCTTTGGTTGTTATCCTGCAGAAAGTGAAAAGCTTCTTCTATGGATAATTTCTTGGCACAGTTTAATAAATTATGGCGCGACACATCAATGTATGTTAAACCTGTCCTTCCATTGTCAATAATTTTTAAATGTCCTGCTCCATTAGAAGCTATACACCCCGAAACTATAATATTCCCCCCAACATGCTTGATAGTTTGAAGTATACGTTTTGGATCTAGAACAGTTTTATTTTTGTGCCAATTTTTTCGAATGCTTGATGGTAAGAAAATTCCGAATTTACCCTCATCAGAAAAAATTACTGCTTTCCAAAAATCCAATGATCTACTTCTGAATGCGAAAGCGAATACTATGCGTTTTCGCCTATTTGCTTCACTGATGAATGGATTTTTCCTTGAAGTTCTTCCTTTTAAATCTGCATTGAGAAGAATATTTTTTATTGTTTGAGGTACTACTCTGATGCTAGAAGATGTTGCAAGGTCTCCAGCAAATTTTTGAACCGAACGCATAGGATTTTTTAAAGCTTTTTTAACAACACTCCCTTATTTCCTCATTGTTAGTTTGCTAAGAAGTCCTGGTTTTCATTCAATTTCGATGCTTTTAATTTATTCATAGTTTCTCACTATACATCCAATAGTTGTAAATGGTAATTTAATAGCTTTGACAAATTCTTGTTGCGAATTTAAATTTTTATTATGCTCAATCATAGGATTTCAATCTAGAGGTGCCTCTCTAGTTTTAGGCTCTATACTCAATTAGTTCAAGAGCAAATTAGATTAAATGTCAGACAAATATAATATGAACTTAAAAATTATTAACAGCTTCTGTAAAAGTAGTCCTTTGACCCATAAACACTATAAAACACAGTACATATCACGATGGAGAAATGTACAAATACTTTTTTTGCAAGAAATTTTAAAACTTTTTCTGTTAGAAAATTATTTTACATCTTTATCGAAATTTTCTGTTGTGTAATTTAAAACGCACGGTAAACAGACTGTATTAAAACTATTTTTGACAAAATATCTGTTTTTATTTAGTCAAAAATTAAAAATTTTAGTGTGTACAAATACTTTTTTTGCCAACTGTACTTCAAAATTCACTACGCCAATGTTAAATTAAAATCCATGCTTGCCTATATTGCCCCTTATAAATCTATATTGCCCCTTGGTCACATGGACGATATCAAAATATCCTTTTTGTCCAAACGTCCAATACCGTAAATGTATGGTTGTTAGGATTTGGAGGTGTTTGACTGTATCGCTGACGAAATCTTCGCTACTCTCATGACAGAAATGACGATTGTGAAATTTTAACACACGGAATGCTTCAAAATGCCAACAACACATGAACATAGTATCTGATTTTTGAACAAAAAGGATGTTTAGATGGTGTCCGTGTGACCCAAGAAAGTCACATAAAATATTTTAAAAAGTGTGTAAACGAAAATCAGATCTTCCTTTTACATTTTCTTTAACTCTTATCGATAAATTCTTTCCGATTAAATAATTTCAGCCATTTGTAATTGGTGTATTCATTTTGAATTATCCTGCATGTTTTAGAAATACGTGGTAAGAAAAATTCTATTCCTGGAAGTTTGATACGTGTGACATAAAGATAGGCCGTTAAACAGTGTTGAATTTAGATCTCAGAGTAAACATAGTAACTATGTTTACTCTGAGATTTAGATACTTTTCTCCGACAGTCCGACAGCGGAGGGGGGGGGGGGGGGGGGATATTATAGAGGTTTGGAAGATTGCATATTTAGACCATTGAAAACAGAAAATCTCAAAACTTCCTAGGAGAATATCTTATTGCTTCGGGAGGAGGGTAATGCTCCCCCTCCCGGGCCACGCCCTGAACCCAACTCTGCCGGAAAATCCGTTTGCAGTAGCCCGATTTTGTGAGGTAACTCATGGAATATTTACTACAAAACCATATGCTCTGTCGTTTGAAATCTGTGATATGAAAAGTTCTATTGCTGAAATTTTAATAGATACGAGATAGATATATTTAGCCGAGAAACAGTGTTGAATTCAAACACTTTTTTTTAGAGGGATTTCAGTGGGGTGAGGGGAAGGGGATTGCATTTTTTTTTACCATTGAAAACAGAAAATGTCAAAACTTTCGAGGAGGATATCTCATTGCTTCGGGAAAGGAAATACTTCTCCCACCCCCAGCTCGGGCTATTCCTCAATTTAACACTGCAGGGAATGGAAAATTCTTTCTCAGAAAACCGATTTCAGGGTTTTGGAATAATGACTACCTAGAAATCGATAGTTTTGGTTGATTTGTCAAATCCTAAGTAAAAGTCTTTTATTTTCGTATAATTTGCGGGTTTATTTGGTTTGCTTTATCCTTTTCAACGTTTTAAAACTCAAACAGCGTCTTTTTAGGTGCGTTCGTTATTATATAAATACATAGTACCTATAGTTCAGTGTGTCTGTCTGTCCGCATATAAAAATGAAAAATTACCCAACAGAGTCGTTTGAAATTTAAAATATATAATTGTTGCATAATTTTTTCGAGTCTTTTCCAATTTTACGAAAATTGGACGTACGGTTCAATTACAGGGACAATCAAAAGTATCCCGTTGCATTACGGTCATTGGTAAAAAACAGCTTCAAATGCATTTTGATGATACACTCTTTCGAACATAGTAAAAATGACATGCATCTATGAAGTATGTGTTAAAATATATACTCTGTACTATCTGTGGTGCAAAGAATATTTGTTATTCATTTCTTATTTCATTACATAATGGTATAAAGGGGGAACACCATTTGGGGCGAGTTTTAATTAAATTAAACTATTTCACATTTTATAAAATTGATATACAGTGGAGCATCGTTTATACGACGCCGAAGGGACTACAGAAAAACGTCGTATAATCGATTTTCACTTCCAAAACTAGAATTAATTTCGTTTTCATTTAATTTTAATATTTAACGTGATGATTTGCATGAATTTGTAAAATAAACAAACCAAGATTAAAAAAAAGAAAAAAAAAACAGGGAGGGGATTAGAAAGCAATTTAAATATGCTTACCTTTATTTATGTTTCACCGAAAGGTTCCTCATTTGCAGTACATTTCCTTTCCATTTAAAGTCAAAGCTCAAAAACCCCGCGTGTCGCCAATACTGATAAGAGTTAGAAGGATAGTCTATTTGCAAAAAGGTCGGGAAAGCTGACCATCCCTGAAAAAAGAATGATCCCTCCAAGTTACACGTAAGCTGATTTTTCAGACTAATCGAACACAGCCCACATTTTTATAATGAAAAGTGCATTTAAACACGCTCTTTGGTATCATTCATAGCTGCCAACTTCCGTTCGTTCGTAAGATACACAAGAAAAATAAACAAAAATAAACCTATACAAAATCGAAAAATCGACGTATAAACGATTTTGGGCATCGTATAAAAGATATATTTTTACATTAAAATGAATAGGAATGAGTCGGGACCACATTAAAACGTCGTATAAATGTAAACGTCATATAAGTGATCGTCGTATAAACGATGCTTTACTGTAGCTGAAATTTACTACAAGTTACTTCTTATATAACTCAAAGCAGATAGTATTTACAGGGACACACAAAAAATTTCGGATATTGTACGGTATCTATATAATATTAAATCAAGATCTGGATATTTTTAAAACTTTGTTTCCTACTACGAACGCACCATATTTGCTATTTTTGGCGTGCATTTTCCAACATGTTTAATTATCCTCTTATCGTGTGCATAAAAATGCTTCCTGTCTAATTTTTAATTTTATTGATATTCTCTCTTATTACTTAAATATTTTATTAAGTAGATAAAGAAAAAATATACTTTTTACCCTCAAGAATTCAATAACTTCCTTCAGCAAATTTCTGAACAAAATATGCAACTTTCTAATGAATATAGCGTCGTAGTATTTATTGACGTAGAACACGAAACTTTGACTTAGCGTTCCAAACATTAACTTTCCTTTCTCCCCCACCCCCTCCCCAATAGCATCCTAGATTGTGTCGATTTTGGATATGTGCCCTTCCTTGGCACCTGTCCAAAGCTGTTGATCAAGTTTGGTCTTAATTTCGAAACTAGACAACATTAAATCAAGAAGCTTTAAGAGTTTAAGAGAAATTGAATTTTAAATCTAGTCTAGAAAATTTATACTGTAATAAATTAAGGATTCAAAATTTTCTCATATGACTGTTTGTCTAATTCTTAATTTTTTCTTTGACTGAACTATTGAATTTTAAATTTTGAATCTTTTATCCTACTAAACAGCCTTTTTAAATATATGTATATGTAAAATTTCTTAATGTAATACTAGTTTTAAATAAATTTATTAAAAAATTTCCTTAATGATTCTCAATACAACACACACTGCAGAGTAAGCAAAGATTAGAGCAATCATTAATGTGCCAGTTGTAGACCACGTAAGGGCACTTATCTAATTATTTTATTATTAAAATATTATAGTGATTTAGTGAACTCCGAAAGACATTAGGAGTTTAGATGATAAAGAATCCCCCCCCCCTAAAAAAAAAGGAGTTAATCATATAAAACTGAAGATAATTAATGGTCTTCTATTATCAGTTAAATTACTATTTTGAAAATTTTAATACTTTCAGAGATTTTAATTGATAAAGGATGGTATATTTGACAATGAATGCAAACAGATATTTGGAATAGTGAGTTTTCTTAAAATAGTGTGTGTGTGTTTGTGTGTTAATTACCACCTTTGTCATCTGAGCTCTACTTATAGTGTTTTAGCCTAGTTCTTACCTTCATCAATCGGATTAAATACAAAAATTTCAAAATATATTTCTTGGAAAAAAAAATTAAAAGTTAAAAATTCTACCTTCTTATGTACTCCAATAGTGGATTTTTCTAATGCACGGTAAGTATTGCCCCTCCCTCTCAAAAAAAAAAAAAAAAAAAAAAAGGTAAGGCTTTTAAGTTTTGAGTTTTTGTGTATTATGTAGAAACTATAGTTTGCGTTCTAGAATTATATATACAAAATAAGAAAAATATATTTAGAAATTTGTAAATTCACAAATGAGGATCTCAAATTCGGTTCTGAAAACTGTTTTTATTTTGATCTTACTTGATATATAATGCCCTACAGTTTTAAATGTGATTTTTTTTAAAGTTATATATAAGATGTTGCTTGTTATTGTTAATCAATAGCTGAATGCTAAGCCGCTAATTTTAGAGGTATAGTTCCAATTGCAGAAATATTTCAAACGTGTTTTTCATCATATGAAAATTCATTCACATTAAAATATTTATTTTTTTTTTAAGATACGAAATTTACATTTTTATATGGTTCCTGGGATCTGTAAGTTATATTTAGAAAATAGTTCTCCATGATCTCTCAAGTCAAACAGTAAAAATTCCATTCATCTTCTGATAACACTTACCGGATAATTTTACATTACATTTTATGAATTTTCAGTGTTTAATGACATTAAAAATAAATTTCGGGATGAGTTTTGATTTATTTCAAAATGACAACTGTTTGACCTGAATTTTCCAAAAAAAAAAAAAAAGTTTCTTAATATTTTTTAATGAAAAAAATACATTTTTGAGTGTATGGGTTCACTTTTACACTAAAAAGATAAAATTGATATTATGTACATATTGTAGACTTTTTTACTCCAATTGTATGAAAATAGAGATTAATTTTCTCTCACATCGGCTTCGGGTCAGTTTCGGATTCACTTTAATCAGAAATGTCGGTTTTGGATCGGGTATAATAAGACTTGTGCCAGACTTTAATGAGTGCTTCTCATTACTAAATAAATCTTAGTCTCCATTTAAAATTAAATATTAATAAGTTTTATTCTAATGAAGTCCAAACTTTTTATACTACATGCATTTATATTCGTGTAGTGCATTGTGAAACTTAATCGTCATAATTATAACAAAGATATAATATATTTTTAAATTTAGCTATGATATACAGTTATTTCAGGCATTATTAACACGAGGTGGAACCCGTCGAACTTCGACGAAAGATAATGTTTTAGAAGGAACTATTTCATTGATTTATAACAACGTACAAAATTAGCTTCAGTGAAAAATGCATCTTATATTGGTCAGTTTAACTCTAAAAGAAATATTATTTTAAGCTAAAATTAGCAAAATATCAATTTTATAAAAGTCAGTTGTCCAAATTATTAAAATAAAACTTTAATCACATATGTAATAAGTGAAACATGAAAAAGATAAGTTATTATGATGAAGTTATCAATTTAGGCTCTTACGATTGGTAAAAATATGGTTGGTTGGTTGGCAAATACTGAGACGTATGCTACTACCCGTTAGGGAGGCTTTTGTTTCGAAACTCCAGGGTAAAAAAAAAAAAAAAAAAAAATCAAATTGACACGATCATAAAATTTCACGTGAAATCTAAACTCGTCATTATTTTCAGCTTTTCAAAATTTACGCACGAAATTTTAATTTCATTTTTTTTTTTTCAATTTTAAGAGAAAGAGCCGCATTTCTCTTGCCACAATTACAAAATTCGCACAAAAACTATAAAAAAAATTAATATCTCGAAAATAAATTGAGATACAGCTTTCAAACAAATTGCATTTAAAAGTAAGCTTTTTTCTGCATACGCCGATGTAAAAATTGAGAATGTGCGGTGCTCAGAAGTGTAAAATTTGCAGTAGCGAAAATTGCAAAACCGAAATTGCAAGGGAAAGTGTTGCCATTCGCAAAATGACGTATGCGTTACGCACAGATACGTTTGGCCTTTATAATATAGATATATGTTTTATATTAAAACAACGCAAAAAATACCATAATCAGTATTTTATCTTCCAAATTTTTTTTGTGGAAAGTGTTATAATATCGCTCAAAATCAAAATTTTCCATTCTTTATAAAAGAGAAGGAACTCGAAGAATCAAAATAAATCTCTAATCATCAAAAGGTACGAAATACCCCCCCCCCCCCTAATTCTTTTTTCATGTTTTATTATTTTAAAATAATGTTATGAATGTGATGGAGAATCGATTAGAATGCAGTTTTACAATCAGGGGTTGACCAAGGCACAATTTGGGGTCTATTTAGGACCGCTTCGCAAAAATTCATTTAATAAAACAGGTCTTTTCACAAAATTCCTTTTAATAAAACAGGCCAATTCAAAAATTTCTCTTTAATAAAGAGACCTTTTCACCTTTTTTTTTTTCTGTTAATATTAAAGCTTTCTTCACAAAAATTTTATTTCATAAAAACATACTCGTCATTAGTTATTTTAATTTTGTTGGTTTTAGAATGAATAATTTGCAGACAAAACAAGCTTGCCAGAAAATTAAACTTTAATAGAAGGTCTTAAATAAGTTAGTTATTTATTAAGTATTTATTTATAATATATGCTTGGTTCATATTTGAGTAACTAAATTTCGGCTTTCATTAAAAAACTTTACTTTTCACAAACATAACTTTTACTTTTTTGCAAAATAGGTTTCAAGAAAAAAAAAAAAAGTTTTGACCGACCCCAGACCGTTGGCCGCAATAAGCTTATTCGCTCTATTGTTAGCAAGCCTTCCTATTTTTTTTTTCTTTTTTTTTTTTTTTTTTTTTTTTTTTTTTTTTTTTTTTTTTTTGTGCAGTCAAAATTGGGTAAAAGGGCCCACAAAATATTTTTTTTTTGTCGAAGACCAGCGGTTACCTTATATAATGCATATAGTGGTAGTTGTATCAGTGGTTAATCAAGTAACCGTTTTAAAGAAACAAATAGTGAATAAGCGGTCATCATGACGTTATAGTTTTAGTCGCTTGTACTATAGAATATTGTTTTATTGATCAAAATTTACTTTTGATATGTGGTTCATTTAAACGTTGTCATTGTATTTTGGTTATTCTTGGAAGATCAATTGTTTTTATGATAATGTAATACAATTAATCTATTTTATCTATTATTTTTACGATAAAAAACAAAGCAATAAGTTGTTTGTTTTTCTATCCAAATTCAATTATCGACTACGTTATATCTAATCAGTTGCTTGATTGTTGATTGTAAGTAAAAACTTTCACCATTCTCTTTTAAATCTTTTAATAAACTCAAATATATATAAAAAGCTCACAATAAAGCTGCTTTATTGTATGTAAGAACTTTCATCATTCTTTTTTAAGCTTTTTTAATAAAGATCAAGGGTATTCTCATAAGCGGTCACAATAAAGCTACTTGTATGTCTGTCCGTATCATATAGGGTTCACCTAAACTACCCCGTGCATTTACGAACATCCACTTCGAGCACAAAGCTTGGAAACGGCTGTACTTAGACGCTAAATATTTATATGTACAAAAGAAAATAAATACCTCCTGTTTGAAAATCTAACCAAGGATATTAATCTTCGTTGTTAAAATTGACGAAGGGTTTTTCTTGATTTGGAGAAAATAATGCATCGACACATTTTTGTGAGCCGGTGGCGTTTATTCTGTAATAAAAATCTATTTAAGCCGATATTTTTCTCCATTCCTTTACGATCATACTACATATGTTATTGCATCAGCATTTCCCGCCCCTTTTTTCGGATAAAGAAAAAAAAATGAGCTTGCCATTTTACCTAAAAGTTTTGAGTCCATCCAATATTTTTGAAAAATTGGTACCATAACATGATATCTTGAAAGAAATTGTTAATCTGACAACCATTCTATACTGATACTGTATAAAATTAACTATTACACTCAGTGCTGAATTTAGGGGGTAGTCCGCATTCCCTCCTGAGCAATAAAATGTCCCCCTCCCGAAAAATGTAAGATTTTGTGTTTTCAATGCTAAAAAAGTGCACCCCCCCCCCCCCGGAACTCTGTAATGTGCCTTACGGAGCCATAGAAGTGGCTCCCGGAGAAAAGTATCTGAATCTGAATTCAACACTGATTAAACTTATTTGTGATTATGAATAAAAGCTACTCAAAACATTATTCTAATATTTTGTTTGCACCGCTTGAACAATTTGAACGCAATTTGAACTTATTAAACGATTAAAAATACAGAAAGCAGAAAAAAAAGCACTTCACAATTCTCTTTTTCTACATATTCTCCCAGATTTACTCAAAAAGATTTTAAAATGCACATTATGTTTGTTATCGTTAGAAACATCTTGACACATCAGATATAAACATTCGTATCATATTTTGAGAATGGACCTAAAAAAATTGGCGCCAGAACCAGGAAGTGTTGTTGTTGTCGATGAAAGAAGCATTATGACTCATAAGATGAATTCATCACTAAGCATATATGAATTTACCAAAAATATGAATTAAATGTTTTTCTAAATATATATTTCAATTTTAATTTTGTTAATTTATATTTTAACTGTTTGGATCATCGTGTTGTAGATCTGCAATATACCCAAAAGTCAATAATACTTACACAGTAAGTTTTAAAATACGATTTTATTAGTTGTTCCTATTTTCCAGCACAACAGTTACAAATTGATCATTGGAACTCTTAATAGAGGATGATATTGGGTTAATTTCTCATACCGAAGTTTTGTTTATCACTTCCGAAACTTCAGGTCGACATTGCAAAAATTAACTTAGTAAATTTTGTCAAGTTAAAAGAACCGGAGAAGTTCGAAATTAGATTTTTTTAAAGGTAAATTTGTATATTTTAAAATTTTGTAATATAAAATGCAAAATGTATAGGAGAATCAATTCAATATCATTGATATGGTATGGAGTATATCGACAGACACGCAAAAACATTTGTTCTAACACTTTTTTTTTTTTACTAACTTTTAGCTAGGTGCTGGGCATTTTATAGGAAGCTAGACTAGAAACTAAAATGAATGTTTTTTTTTTTTTTTTTTTTTTTTTTTTTTAATAATAACCATCAGTTTGGGGGCCCTCTATCCAATCCTATCAAAATCCAATCATATCAATTTCTGTTTATTGAAGATGTGAAAAAGTACCTTTCAATCAATAATTATTTAAGTTTTAAGATCCAATTTTTTTAATTATTTCTTACTTGCTTAAAATGATGTATTCTAACGTCTGAGTAAATATTTTGCAAATAGGAGTTATTGAGCAATTGAGCCACAAAAGGTTAAATATCGATATTTTGAAAAATAAAATAAAATAAAATAAAAATAAAAAAAAATAAATGCATGGAACATTAATGTTATAATTATTATTGAAAATACTTAAAATGTTTGAGGGAGAAGTATTTTACTTCTTTCTATCTTTACAAGTAAAAAAGCACGGAATTCATGAAGATTTTCGACGAATTTTACCCATTTTAAGGGTCAGAAATGCCAAAAAACATGTTTTTATAAAATGTCTGTCTGCATTTGACACACATTTTGTGGGCGCACTACTTCAAGAACTAAAGCACGGATTTTAATTTTAAAAAATTCAATCAGTTCGTTCCTGATATAAATTAATGCTTATTAATCATTGGTGTAAATCGCCCATCGGGTTTCTCTGCTATGCAGAATTTTTTACGATTTCGATAATAGCTCAATATCCAGAAATAATGCATAGATTTTCATCAAACTTCAGTCCTTGAACATGAATTGGTATTTTCTGCATTTTGGTGTAAATCGCTCAACATATGGCGCTGATATGATGCATTTTTTGAGATTGCCATATAATTCTGGAATTGTGATAGCGAATTTTGTCGTATTAACAGGGATGAGATAGAAGAAAGTTTTTGGATTGCCACACTCGACTAGTTTCTTTTAATTGTACGCTAGCCTTCAGAGCGAGCAGCGGCATCACTCAGCTTCAAATTAGCAATTTTTTGCGATCAAGAGTACATATTCTAAAAATTGGATTATGACTATATAATCTGGCCGAATGATAATATATTCATTATTTACTAGCGATATTCAAACTGGAATTACTTTGTAAATCATCATAAGTAAGTTGTAACATACCAGTTTTATATCTACATACACTACAATGGCCATTGATGACCGTCCACTTGCGATTTTAGACATTTTGTTAAATATCTAGAAACATACATGAGGAATTATCCCGAAGCTCTGGGTGTACAAATATAATAGTACAAGACATATATTTCCGTGAAGATTTTTTCCCGAAACTCCATAGGGGACCGTCAACATATTAAAAAAGAATGAATATCTTTTGGACAACCCTGTCAAAACTAATGTAGCAGAAGCGCTCAAACTATAGATTATGATTAAGTGGTTTATTTTAATAAACTGTATTCATTTTTATGCAACACCATCTATACTCTTTGAGAAATTAAGGTTTTTATAAAAATGGTCCCAAATTTTGCCAAGTTTTTTGCTTATCATTTGCAGAATTCTTAATATAAAGTAACATTCTTTTCTGAAAATATCACAAATAATATTGCACACAATACCCTGTAATCAGAATTAAAAATCAATCAAAACTCTATGATAAATGAGTAGGTTTACTAATTTTTCACAATGCGCCAATGATATCAAAATTTCATTTGCATATTGTGTTAGCTAAATGTATAAAGCAACTTTTGTGTAAGTCTTAAAATCATAGCTTGAAAATTCTGAAAGTAATCGTCTATAGAATAAGCACAAAACCGGTTGTTCCCAAAATGAAGCAAAAAGAATGAGGGATTTTATCCAAATGTAGTAGTACGTCCCATATTGTGTATTCTATATTGACACTTATCAAATAGTATATGGATACAACCCGTTTTGTTTTTGCTTTATTCTGGGAACAACGGATTTTCAACTTATTCTATTGACGATTATTTTCAGATTTTTCAAGCTATGATTTTGCGACTTTCACAAAGTTGCTCTATACATTTAGCTAACATAATATGCAAATGAAATTTTGATATCGTTGACGCATGCGCAGTGAAAAATTATTTAGTAAACCTACTCATTTTTCATACAATTTTTATTATTTTTTAATTCTGATTACAGGGCATTATGTGCAGTATTATTTGCCATATTTTCAGAAAAGAATATTATTTTATATTAAGAGTTCTGCAAAATATAAGCAAAAATCTTGGAAAAATTTGCAATTGTTTTGATAAAAACCTCAATTTCTCTTCGAGTATACATGCTATCCTCATAAAAAGGAACGCAGTTTATTACAATAAGCTACTTAATCATAATCTACAGTTTGAGCACTTTTGCTGAATTAGTTTTGACAGGGTAATCCAAAATATATTCATTCTTTTTTAATTTGTTGACGGTCCCCTATAAAGTTTCGGGAACAAATCTTCACGGAAATATATGACCTGTACTATTATGTTTATACACTTAGAGTTTCAGGATAATTCCTCATGTATTTTTCTAGATATTTAACAAAACGTCTAAAATCGCAAGCGGACGATCATCAGTGGTCATGTAGTGTATTTAACATGAAATTTAATTTTTTTGTTGCGTGCATCCAATATACTTCAGCTAATTTATTCTTAGTAGAAATACATGACATAATGAAACATTTTATTTCCAATTACGTAAAAGGAAATGTATGTGCTGAGACAAAAACGTCTCTTAACACATTGAGTGCCGCGGTGACTGACACTGAAGCTCAGGGCCGTAACTACCGTCGAGGCAACCGGGGCACTGCCCCGGGGCCTAAAAGCTAGAGGGCCCCCAAACTGATGGTTAAAAAAAAAAAAAAAAAAAAAAAAAAAAAAAACATTCATTTTAGTTTCAGGTCTAACTTCCTATAAAATGCCCAGCACCTAGCTAAAAATTAGTAATTTAAAAAAAAAGTGTTAGAACAAATGTTTTTGCGTGTCTGTCATACTCCATACGCTCCGCATGCAAAAGCAGTTCTAGAGTAGATAGCAGAATGTCGAGTGTGTCACATTCCGCCAGCATGTTTGCCGATCCCACCGAAGCTAGTATAAAGAAGAAAATATGGGCTTCAGGTCAGTTGAATAATATAAAAAGTTATAGAAAATCTTTCTTCTTATCTATTAATAAAAAAATAAAATCGAAAAAATGTATCAAAATCCACCTTTTAAAAGGTTTTTAAACAGAAACGTATGATTAAGTTACATAAAATCAAAAATAAACCTAAACAAAACGCTCTTTAAAAGTATTCAACCAATCAGAAGTCCTTATTTTCTCTCATGCTAGCTTCAGTGAGGTCGGCAAAAATTGCGTTGCTGCCAGGTGCCTGCCGAGTAGGGTTGCATAATTCTACGTTTTTTAATCATTTTTCGGTTATCATATTGTCTAAGTTTAAACAGCGGCGTGCGAGAAAAAAAAAAAAACTGCGCCCGGGGCAAAGTTTTAATTTGCCCCGAGCGTGAGGGGCCTGTTTGCCCCGGGCCTCCAAGTTTATAGTTACGGTCCTGCTGAAGCTGAAAAGTGTACAATGCTTTAAGTAATCTTTAAGAAAGTATAATCCTGTAATAAATAAAAGCTAGGTAAATTTAAATAAGTTTTTAGTAATTACTTAAAACAATACATATATTTTTATACTTATAACACATTTTGGACGACGCCTTTTAAACTAAAAGTTCAGTGTCAATCTCTGATGTGGCGCTTAAGGGGGGGGGGGGGCAAGGGTAAAAAAATCGATTATTATTATTATTTTTTGATATTACAACTTATAAGAAATATTCTCGGAAAATTTGAAATCTTTAGGAGCAAAACTTTCTGCGTTATAGACAATTAAGTGTCCAGGCGCTCGATCCCTCTGACCGTCACTAAACACCATTAAAAGCAATGTTTTGTGATTTGAATGCTTTGGATCATACAGTAGCTGCTTACAAATTGCTTTATGGAGCTGGAATTTACGATTCTATGTATGTAAAAAAAAATTCCTAATTTTATTTATACGTATCAAACTTTATTCGCGTTTTTCTCATTTTTTTTTTTCTTTTCTTTCTTTCTTTTCTTTTCTTTTTTTTCTTTTTTTTCTTTCTAAGTCGGTGGTCAAAATTTCTCTAAAACCTTTGGATCGATTTTCGCATAAACTTTGCATACTTCATTTACATACTAAATACTAGTGTCTAAAAGAAGGATTCTCTTTTCTTTACAATTACAACTTATTTTTTAATTAAACTAAAAGAGCAACTTTTTGGTAAAAATCAAAGTTTAAATAAGAGTTTTTTGATTGCACCTTCACCATAAATGCAAAAATGAATATTTTGTTGATTTCAGCGTTTAAATTCAGAATAAACTTGTGTAACCCTTGTGAAATCCCTTTGATTTTTAATTTCAGATTAAGCAGTCATGAGTTATCCTAACTACCTCATGGAAACTTTTTTTCCGGGGTGATTCGGTTCTCACCACGACCACTGGCTGAATTTTCAATAGTTTTTTTTTTTATGAAAATGTAGCGAAATATTTTTAGAATAATGCTTAATATTGTACCATAAGTTAAAAAATATTAATAAATAAGGTACTCTGTAAAAAAAAAAAAAAAAAAAAGAAAAAAAGAAAAAAGAAAAAAAATCACAAAAGTATGGTTTTTTTAGTATCTCAGACTAGAGGTCTGAAGAGGCCGAAATTTCCAGGCCCGAGCCCTGACCAATCCATAGAATTAAAAAAAAAAAAAAAAAAAAAAAAAAAAAAAAAAAAAAAAAATCGGCTTGGCTCGAACGAAAAAAATAGCCCGAGTAAATTTCTACAGAACATTAAAACTCTTACGGAAGAGTTTAGACCAAAAAAACTTATCTCACTCTTTTTTTTACGTTTGTAAACTCTATTTATGCAAAAATGCCGTAGGCCGCAATATTTATGCTTTTATTGAACCTTTGATTGTTGAATGTAAATGTTTCAGTTATCATTAGTATTATTAATCCTTATTCCATGTAATGGAGACATAAAAATCTAAAAAACGGTAAGTAAAATTTTCTAAGACGGAATCGTATTGAAAAAAAAAAAATATGTTCCCTTTTTAGCAGATGTAAATGTTTAACATATTTTTTTCTTGCGTATGGTTGTATTTATTTTGCGTGGATAAACAGTTTAAAAGAAATTTGCAGTTTTCAATTTAAAAGAAAATTCTGTCATAATCATGTTTTATTATTATTATTATTATTATTATTATTATTATTGTGTGTATAACTTTGTTTTAATAAGCCTAGTAATCTACGATTCTTTAAAAAGTATAAATTTTAATGTTTAATTGTATAATAATGACGACTTAAAAGTGTATGCCTTTTTTGTAAAAAATTTTTGATGAAACCAAATTTTACTGATTTATGAAGACTTGGCCGCGTCGAGAAAAGGATTTTAATACGGGATTATTCAGGAGGAACTGATTATTTTGGTACGTGAAAACTAGGAAGAATGAAATCAGTTTCGGCTTCGTGCGGAAAAAAATACGTTATGCCCGGCCGTAAAGATTAGTGACTAGACCCGGCCATGCCCGTGCAGATCTCTATCTCATACCCTTTCTCACCTTTGTTAAAAATGCATTTTATTCATTTTTTTGTGAATCCGTCTTAGCAGGTTTTACTGTTTTTTTGATTTTTATACATAAGTAGTAAATTACCTTGTATGAAAATGAAAAAAAAAAAAAAAATCATTAAATACCACAATATCCAACTTTTAATGCATACATAATATTTCTCTTTATATATAAATTATTTCGAAATCTTATACGCCGATGACGTATTTTTAAACCTTACAATCTTTCTTATGGTAGTCAATAAAAAAGTTCACATTTATCGAAATTGTAGAATTCTGATTCAAAAAAGTATCTATAAACATTTCTCCATTTGCTCCGAAAATTTCAAAAGATAGAGGGGAGCACAGTTGCACCTCTATTGATTTTACAAATTGGTCGATAAAGGACAGTACATGTAAAATTTCCTGTAATGTTTTTTTTTCGCAAGGGGTATACAAAACGGGCTGATTTTCAGAATTTGTTATTAATTATTATTTTGCATATACACATTGCAAATGCAATGATGGAATAGTATTATTTATTTTTAATGACATGTCTCATAGAATTTTAAGCAGAATAAGTAATTTTACGATAAAATTCTTCATAAATATGACATTTATTATATATATGAGGATCCCAGAAGCCAAGGGATATAAATGTCAAAATTGAAAAAAAATGAACTAGGTGCACAGACGATCTAGAAATATGTTTTTTCTTTTCAGGTAAAGAAATATAAGTGCTGCGTTCTAGAGAAAAACCACTTTTAGCGAATAATAATCAATATTGATTAATTATAAATTTAAAGAAAATTGTACTCAACTTTTTTTATAGTTGATTTTCAAATTTAATGTCAGTTATCTTTAAATTTAATTTACTCCAAATCGAACTTTTGTTACTTGTCCCCTTGGCTTCTGAGGTCGTCATATAAAGTTTCCAGTAAGATTTTTTCCTCAAGAAGTGTGCAAAACAGAGTAATTTTCAGAAAATTTTATCATCTATTATGCAGTGCTGGTAAAAAGTTTAAGACCCCATGCAAATTTTGTTGTTTGGAATAAAATTAACAAAAGCTGTGGAAAAAGGACTTGTTATTTTGGGGTTATATCGGGATATCCAAGTTAAAGATTTCCATTATATACTGTTCGGTGTACACAATGGATAAAAACCGTTTTTAATTAAAAACTCTAGTAGATTTCGAATTACTTCCAAAATAATAAAATTTCTTATCTTAATTTGTTCTTTTTTCCATCGAAAATTTTCTTCTCTGGAGCACACGAATTGACATTAAAATTGTGAAAATTTCCTCTTTTCAAGTTCACGGATCTGAAATAGTAAACTTTCTGTTTTGTTTTCACCTTTAGAATTCGATAGTTGGATTTTTCGGGTTTGTAGGATGCAAAATTGAAAAATCTGCAAAACGAATAATGCTTTTTTCCTTTTTTCTTTCAAAGCTCTAAAAACTGAATTAATACCAAAATAGTGGAATTTTCGTCTTATTTTTCTTGCATTCCCCCATAATTTTAACCAATAGCAATACTAGTATGTTAGTCAGACCGGAGTCGGAATCGAAGACATTAAAATTTCCGAAATCAAAGTCGGAGTCGGTATTTTCTTCCTCTGACTTCACAGTCCTGTGTAAATGTAGTATTTTAAGCAGAACTCATCTGTGATATTGCTTATAGGTTAATAGTTGTTTGGGTGATAAACAGCTGCTACTTTGAGCATGGATCCCGGAAAATTATTCACTGTTGAAGGAAAAAGTAAAAATATGTATTTTTTTCGGATTGCGGGTTGAGTCAAAAACAAATTGCCCTTAAAAGAATGAAAAAAAAAAAAAACGTTCTACACATTTTTATTTATGATTCAATGACATAGGGAAGAAATAAAAGAAAAGGACGGCTAGCAAAATTCTCTGCGGGAATTAAACCGAAAATTAATAAAATGGTGGTTTAAGGTGGTTTAAGGTTGTGCCTATTCTTGTGATTAAAATCTACTCTAGAATTCTAAGTAACGTCCAGAACTGTTAGAAATGTGATAAAAAATGCCGAAAGATTGAAATATGCTAAATTCAAACACAGGCACAAACTACAAAAGCACCGAATTGATGCACAACTAAAATAATCCTTAAATATTAAGTTTTTTGTGCATTATAAATGCAATGATGCAACATTCTTAATGATATCTTATCATTTATTTATCATAACAGGGTGGGAAAAATGTCCCGCACATAATGAGTTTTTAATTTTTTTTTATTTGGTTGCTATTGAGTGGGTACACGACATTTCGGTCCCGCCGTTTCGGTCCCGAGACATTTCGGTCCCTGGCCATTTCGGTCCCGAGACATTTCGGTCCCTCGCCATTTCGGTCTCTCGCCATTTCGGTCCCTTGCCATTTCGGTCCCTGGCCATTTCGGTCCCTTTCTATTTCTTTACCGGCCACCTTATAACTTGGTTTCTGATTGATGAAGGCCCACTAAACGCTGTAAGCTCAACATTGTTCGGGCTTTTTTTAATATTTTTATTCTCCTGCCCCCCCCCCCCTTCCCTCAAATTTTATACAAAGCTGAATATAATAGTCCAACAAGTTTAGTCTATTGTAACTCGTGATAATAAAATCACAGCGAATTGAAAATTTGATTAAATAATGTTATATAATTTTAGACTGTCTTTATTATTATTATTTAACAGAATAAATATTTTACGTTTTATCATATATTCTTTGTACTAGGTATTTTATTTATACTATAAACTAAAATACATATTTTATTGATTGTTTTCGCACACTTTCTTAGAATCTTTAAATTAGTGATTTCGTAACCATGCGTGCTACGAAAATTTTATGTTTAAAAAATAAAAATGCTCCAACGACCTTTTTTTATGTAAAAATTATTGGTTGCTTTTTTTTTTTTACAGTTTTTTTATTTTATTAAGACAATTTTTGTGAATTAATTTTATTGAAAGTGGGCCTATTTCTTTGTAATAAAATGATTATTTTTTAATTTTATATAATAATGTAACTATTATTTTAAATAATTTTACTTTCAATTTTTAACTGACAAAACTAACTTTAATTTATCGTTTATTTATTTATTTGCATAACCTTTTCGCTCCCACTTTCACAGAAAACAATTGACAATTCTTTTTTTAATTTTATTATTAATTGAATTAATAGTTTTAAATTTCAGTAACTTTAAATATAAAATAAATAAACAGGTAAACAATAAGTTTCAGTTTATAACTACTACAAAACATAATGATAAATTGGATATAAAACAGATTATTTATTGAGTTTATTTAAAGTAAAATTCGAAATGCATATTAATAATTTTATCAATTTAATTAAATAAAGATTCAATAAATTAAAAATACATATATTTAATAAAATATTAATTTGATTTTCATTTTAAAATCACTAACTGTTTTGAGATTTAATTTAAAGTAATTATTCATCAGCATAAGTTTTTATTCAAAAATTGTTATTTATTAAAAATTATGTCAGATATTTCCCGTGCACAAAATTTCAGCTTGCTGGAGAAGGGACCGAAATGTCTCGGGACCGAAACGTCTCGGGACCGAAATGGCCAGAGATTATTTATTGAGTTTATTTAAAGTAAAATTCGAAATGCATATTAATAATTTTATCAATTTAATTAAATAAAGATTCAATAAATTAAAAATACATATATTTAATAAAATATTAATTTGATTTTCATTTTAAAATCACTAACTGTTTTGAGATTTAATTTATAGTAATTATTCATCAGCATAAGTTTTTATTCAAAAATTGTTATTTATTAAAAATTATGTCAGATATTTCCCGTGCGCAAAATTTCAGCTTGCTGGAGAAGGGACCGAAATGTCTCAGGACCGAAATGTCTCGGGACCGAAACGTCTCGGGACCGAAACGTCTCGGGACCGAATGGCCAGAGACCGAAAAGTCTTGGGACCGAAACGTCTCGGGACCGAAATGTCTCGGGACCGAAACGGCGGAATGGCGGGACCGAAATGGCGGGACCGAAACGTCCTGCTTCCCTATTGAGTGCCATGCCATAATACCAAAATTAGTGGCCAACATTCTTAGGAACATGAATGATCGCCTGCAATTGTGTTTTGCAACCATATTGAGAACATATTGTAATAATACATGTTTTTTCTTTGATCATACATGTTTTACCTTTCTTAAACAACGTGAAAGATCTATTTTGGCTAATAAATTACAGGGTAGGAGTGGTGCTTTTTTTAATATTACAAGTACAAGAAATTTTTCTAAACACAGTATGAAAATTCAGTAGAGCGGTCCGGTGTCCAGACTAGTCGGGAGCCGGAGCCTATCCGGTTAGTGAAATATCCGGATAATTGGACAACTTTTAAAAACAGCTATGACAATGTTTTTTAAGTAACTTCCCTTCACACTTTTTGCAGGCTTAGTGCTGCCAATCGTAGTAGTGAACTTTTTAGTATACTACAAAAGGCGTGTTTCGAAGTTATTATTTTCACTTTTTAAAAATTTTATTTTCTACAAAACTGATACAAAGTTATACATAGAAGTACATATATAAATTATCATATGTTTATATACATACACTGTACGAATAAGCACGAGAGAGGGCGAAGGGGAGGGGTTCCTCTTTCCTAGGACACTGGCATAAGCAATTTTTCTATTACTTTCACAGAATCTGAACATAAAGAGAGATTTTCGACAGAAAAAAATGTATGCGAGGAAGTCTCGCGCATTAGAAGTGAAACTTCCAAGATTCTAGATATAGTTATTTTTATGACTGCTTCTCTTTGCATTTGTTGGCGATATTCTTATTTCGCATTAGGAAAAGATTATTTAACGGTTAATTTTCGTGACATTTCGCAGAATTTACCTTACCGCGCCTAAAGAAATTTCATTGCAAAAGTTTTGGAAAAGGCGAGATTAAAATAGGGTCCTTGATCGATCCGGTTAATTGGACAATCTGGTTAATCGGAGTCCGGATAATTGGCGCTCTTCTGTAGAGTAACAATTCAAGCTTAATCTTTCGAGAAAATTTGAATATTTAAGCATCTTGTTTTACTGAAATAAATAGTTACACGCATTTATTTATCTTTATCTCTCTCTCTCTCTTTTTTTTAATTTTTACCATGAAACAGAATGTCTTACACACCCAAATTGTATTTTTTACCAAATGTACGTATGTACTAGGATCCTTTCATGTTAACTTACCATTTGAAGTAAATTACAACCATAATTTTATACAAATGTGATAGATCTTTAAAATTTTTGAGCAATAACTGATTTTGCTGCAGAGCTGAGTGAGCCAAAGTTTTGACTAGGAGCAAGTTACGAAGCAATACAATCGCCAGATGTTGTATTTTTAACTTTTTGGGTATCTGATGAAAGAAGTTTACGTCATCCTCCGTTTTTGAAATCGTATGAACTCCTAGTAACAATAACAGTAAGTGATAAATGGCCAACAGCTACTTGGGAAGGATGAAGACGACCTCCCGTGTCAAGGACATGCGTCCACTTGCAGCCTGTTGAATTCCCAAGTTTGAGAACATATTTTCTTTCTCTGAAAAGCATCCTTGTTTGGATGTATTTAATGACTTTTCGTATAATATTTCATTTTTGAGGAGATATAAATTTCTCAACTTACGAATCAATATATATACATGACATAAAAATTACGAAACATGTTTAAAAAAAAAAAGGAATAATCTTTATGATTTACCAGCAGTATCATAATGTTAATGTATTTTATAGCCTATAACGTTATATAGTCTATCAACAGCTGATGCTTGTACGCGTACACTATTCCAACCTTTATTGATACTGGAGCTGTCTCAGACGAACTGCTAATGTTGACATGGCATTTTAGATATTCGGTCAACTGACTGGCGTATACATGTAGTTTCTATGTCCGAAGGATACGTAGTAGATTTTAAATTGCAGACTATTTACAAGTGTGCACATTGCATTTCAGATTATTGGCAAATAAATGATAGTTATATACCTGCAAATGAAAATCTGTAAAAATCTTTAATAAGTATAGCTATTTAATGTATTGCATATCGCATCTTAGATTACCGTGGCATATTAAGAACATTTAGAGGCTATGATATTCAGGATAACAGTGACTGTGGATAGGGATATAACGTCACAAGATGCTCTCTGAGTGTCAAAAAATCACACATTTAGATGTCCGCGTTTTTTTTTTTTTTTTTTTGACAATTTTGGACAGCAATGGAATGACTTAAGGTATTTTTTAAATGACATCAACGGTATTTAAGAAATATAGCGAGATTTTATTATTTTCGGGATAACAGCCATGTGAATTTCCTTTGCATAATCCTTTCTCTATATCCGCTGGATATTTACTGGATTGTTCTTCTTCTATTGAGTGTCCTGTATTGCATAGGATCTGCGGTATTACTGTAGGAAGTTCGGCAAACAAGTGTGATTGGATGGATACATATTCGGTATCTTCGAGTTTTAACTCAAGGCTCTATGACATAAAAAAAAAAAAAAAAAAAAAAAAAAAAAAAAAAAAAAAGGAAGCACTTTTTTTTCCTTAGAATATTTATGTGTCATGGATTTATACCCTTTCACTTTCTTTTGTTTCTGACTTTTCTTCATTTCTCTAATTTCTGTAAGGACATTTTTCTTTCTGATTTTATTTCTTTCTGAAAAATTTTTGCTTAAAAAAGATGAATAGAATACTAATGTATAAATATTGAACGCACGTATGAGAAAACGATATCATTTCAGCTGATGTAAATAAACAAACAAACAAAAAAAAAAAAAAAAAATGCAAAAAACAAATAAAAAACTATCAATTTTAAGGAGATGTTCCTCATTGTTATTAATTGAAGTATCTCAGTTCATTTTTTATTGGAATGTTACTCTTTTTTTCACTCACTCGTCCAATTTAAGTAATCTCGAAACCGAAACAGTTACATTGTAAATAGTTTTCTAGCCGCAAACGGTTTATCCATGTTTATTTAATGGAACCCAGATTTGAAATACGTCCAGTTGTCTTTGCCTTGCTATAACAGTTATACGACAATGACACTTGAATGAGAGTCCGTTTATTGAACTTTCATTTGACATTAACAATGAGACTTATAGAATGTGTATAAAAAGAGATCCAGAATTTTCCTTTGTAAAGAGGAGGATGTCTTCGAGCAGTATTGGATTCGAGCCATGAATTCTCCAACTGCTTGATAAAAAACATACTAACAAGTTGATCTTGAATATTTATAGGGTTCAGTACATTAGGGTTACTCATTGCGCTAAAGATAAATTGCTCGAAGTATTTTAGTGGTTGTTTTGATTGTTATTATTATATAAAAAAGACTACCGTAAAAGGAACATTAAAATTTAATGCTTGCTTAATGATCGCATAAATATAAATAAACGAAATATTGCCATAAAGGTTATTCCATGTTAAATGAGCCAAAAAAAAAAAAAAAAAGCCATGGCTGCAAAGAAGCCGATATTAATAAAATTTGATATTCATATGATTTCATATTCAAATGAGTGCTTTGAAAAGTAACTTGATGAAAAATAAATTATTTTAGCAGTTTTGGACATTTAAAAAAATTGTGATGTAGAAGAGCATTTGTGCAATCGTCTAAAGTTGCAAGTTTGAAGTTCTGTACCTAAAAAACTATTTAACAGAAATGGATTTTTGTTTTTATAATGTTGTAACCTCTGAAAATACATCTTCATAGTATCCCGTTACGTTACGGCCAATGGTAAAGAAATAGTTTCAAGTGCATTTAAATGGTGTTACACTCTTTCGAACATAATAAAATTGTTATGCATCTATGAAGTATATATTAAAATATACATTATGTACAATGTGGGGTACAAGGAATATTTGTTATCAATTTACAGGGCCACACAAAAGTATTCCGTTGCATGATAATATAGGAGGAAACATTGCTTGGGGCGCGTTTTAATTACAATAAATTATTTCACATTTTATGAAATTGATATACGTTGCTGAGGTTTGCTGCAAGTTAATTTCTGTGTAATAGAAAGCAAATAGTATTTACAGGGATTCATATAAGATTTCGGCTATTATAAGGGTATTCGAAGTACTGCATGCTACACCAAGATTTAAAATATTTTTAAAACTTCGTTACAGTACGAATGCACCTCAATTGCTACGCTTGATGTGCAAGTTCTGAAATGTTCTTTTTAATAATGGAGGTTTTTTGCTTTAGTAAGAAAATCTTTTTTGTCTGTGTTACCAGTTTTACTTCATTATTAAAAGTGTACTTCAGTGATACCTACACCTCCAACACCAAGAAGTATTTTATTAAAGGCATATTTCTTCTTTATCGGAACTTTAGAATTTTTGTTACCAGTTGTGTATATTTATGAGGGACGTCGCAAGTGTCCAGTGTTCCAAGACCCTTACAATGGAAACTAAACACTAAAAGCCATAATCTATTTTTTTTTTTTTTTTCATAATGCAAACGTTTGTTTTGCATTATGGAAATTTTTCCTTCCAACATTCAGCTATTTATTAGCCTTCGTCTAACAAAACTCAATACAAAATATAACAAACAAGAATAAAAAATCATTCATATGGCATAGCTAATGAGAAAGATTATGTCTAAATGAACAATTTGGAAAACGCATAATGCACTTGTAAGCACAATTTATGCTACTGTTATGAATAGTCGAGAAGATATATTATTTTTTGTGCAGCAGTATATATGATCTATATTAAATATGTATATATTTTACGTAGTATGCGAAAATTTAGTTCAGTTTAATGCATAACATAGTTGAAAATTTACATTCAGAAATTTCCTTCCAAAATGTAAGTTGCTGAAAACTTTTGTGCAGCCCTTTATATGATCTGCGTAATTTATACACACAGAGTAACATTAAAAATAAATAAATGAAAAATAAAAAATAAAAATGCATACCACAACTGAAAACGCACTTCCAGCAATTATTGTTTGTAGGCTTCAATAGTTCGCTTATTGTTCGTTTTCTTCTGTAGCCAAATTATTTTGTATGTCTCTGTAAATGAATGGTAAATTCTGTACCCAGCACGTTCTATTGTGAGATAGAGGTCTGCACGGGCCGAAATTTCCAGGCCCGAGCGAAAGAAATATTGGCCCGACCCGGCCCGGCCCGAAAGTTAAAATTTCGGCCAGAGCCCGGCCCGGCCCGGCCCGGCCCGAACGAAAAATTTTTTGGCCCGACCCGGCCCGGCCCGAAAGTTAAAATTTCGGCCCGAGCTCGGCCCGGTGCGGAAAAGATTTTAAAATTCGGCCCGAACCCGGCCCGGCTCAAGTGAATTTCTACAGAACATTGATCTTTAATTTTATGGAAGAGTTCTGACCAAAAAAAAAATTTATTAGTCTTTTTATTTTCATGTTTATAATCTCCATTTATGCAGAAGTGCCGTAGGCTGCGATATTTACGCTTTTAAATGAATTTTTGTTTGTTGTATGTAAATGTTTCAGTTATCACTAGTATTATTAATCCATATTCCCTGTAATGGAGACAAAAAGTCGAAAAAGCGGTATATGGTGAAATTTCCAAAGACGAAATCGCTTTGGAACGAAAAAAAAATACGTTCCCTTCTTAACAGATGTAAATGTTTAATATATTTTTTTCTCTCGTATTGTTGTATTCATTTTGCATGGATAAACATTTTAAAAGAAACTCAGTTTTCAGTTTAAAAAAAAATTCCGTCATAATATTTTTTTTTTTTGTGTGTGTGTGTGTGTGTGTGTGTGTGTGTGTTGTGTGTTTAATTCTATTTTAAAACGCCTAGTAATCTACGATTTTTTAAAAGGAATAAATTCTAATGTTTAATTGTAGAATAACGACGGCTTAAAAGCATATGCCTTTTTTGCAAACATTTTTGGACAAAGCCAAATATTACTGATTTATAAAAAGTCGAGAAACGGATTTTCATATATGAAGATTCAATAGGAACTGATTATTTTGGTCCATGAAAACTAGGAAGAATGGAATCAGTCTCGGCTTCGTACGGAAAAAAAAGTTAGGCCCGGCCCGTCCAGCAAAAAAATTAAGGCCCGAGCCCGGCCCGGCCCGAAAGATTAGTAACTAGGCCCGGCCCGGCCCGAGTCTTCAAATGTAAGGCCCGAGCCCGGCCCGGCCCGAATGCCATTATTGGAAATCGGTCCGAACCCGGCCCGCGGGCCGTGCCGGGCTCGGGCTTCGGGCCGCGGCCCGGCCCGTGCAGACCTCTATTGTGAGAGGCTTGTAATACACGTCAATGCTATATATTTATTTCATTATGTTTAAAATAGAGTAATATGTTTAAAATGCATTACAAACGATTTTTCCTCAAAGACCGTAATGTTATGGAATACTTTTGAGTGTACCTGTAATGTAAATGAACCGCAAATGCTACATACTTCATTTTAAATGCCGAACATGCCATCATAAATCTTAATAATATACACCAATTTCATGGCAATCGGACTATATTTACGACAGTTAGAGCACGAACAGATACACCTAATTCATAAACACTTTTAAACTATGTTGGAAAGAATGTCTAATTGATTCTGTACTTTTAAAAGCAATCGTGCTCACTAATATGCGGCACTCGAGTTCATTTCATGTGGCCCATAAAATGAATACATATTTTTTTCGATTTTGTGAAATCTGGAACTTACTTGAGGAATGTATTCCTTATTTAAGATCTTCTGCTAAAAGCATTTTGCATCTTTTCAGTTGAGGCTGTTTATGTGAGATGACATCTAGTTGAGACATAAACAAAAAAATTAAGGTAATGTAAAATATATGGGTGATTCTCAAAATAGGGGACAATTTCAAAAATGAAATCTTAAAAAAATTACTGTTAGCAAAATTTCTGAAAAAAATATATGTTGTTAATATAGTATTAGGTATACTTTACATGTAGTCAGCAGAGCTAAATATTTAAAAATTAACTTAAAAAAAATAATTAGTATTTTTGAGCCATGCTAATGACAAAACAAATTGCATGGAATAAATATATTAAGAAATTTTTATTTTCTTCCTGTTTAAATATTTTTTTTCTACGTTTATTAGCCTTCCTTTCCAACAAATAGTTTCCATTTTTACATATATACATATAAGGAGAATAAAAACATTACCAAAGAGCAAACTTTGTTTACATGAATAACATTCTGACACTAACAGTGTAAGAAGCTGTCTTAGTGATTTTCTGACAGATTTAATGCATATTTTAGGGATAATAAATGTAATACCTAAATTTATATGCAAAATTAAACTTTAAAAAGGATACAATATAAGTACTGGTTACATTTATGCACATAGGAGTCTTTAGCATGGACAGTAAAACCATGCTAATGACACTGGTATTTGTCCATGCTAATGACAAATTTTAATTTAAATAAGATTATGAGCCATAATATAATCACAATGCAATAGTCCTTTCTGGGACTTTTTAAAACACAAAAGTTCTATGCAAATAAGTAAAATAAAAATTTTAACTAAAAAATAAACATGAAAATTATTATCCATTCTAAAAATACAATACATGCTTCTATTTTCAGACTCGAATAAAATGGCTACTTGTTGCCATGGAGAAACTTTATATTTTCAAAGTATTGTCATATGTGAAAATGAAATTTTGATTAATAAACAGCTGTTATAGTATGACCCTGTTTTGAAAACAGAATATGGAGGACAAACTTTAATTCTCTTTTTATATACTATAATTTTATTTTTAAAAAGAAATTTATTGGATAAATCCTCTCCTTGATTAATTTAAAGAAAGAATAACACTTGTTTTATTTTATAAACATGATATTAACTCTTGAAAAAGCTATTATATACAAGGCACAGCTGCTGTGGACATCCATGCTAATGACATTTTGAACATTTATTCTGTTATTTTAAGGTGTTTTTAATTAAAAAGTGAGTAATTCTTGAGTGCAAATAATGAATAATATTAAGACAAACATATCTAAGTATAAAAACATGACAGAAAACCTCTCAATTTTTTTTGTATGCTGAAAGACATAAATTGTCCCCTATTTTGAGAATCACCCATCTACTGGTTTCACCTGATTTGCGAAACCAGAGAAATAATGAAAATATTTCATGAATTGCTGCTTCCAAGGAACCTACGTAAATTGATGAAAGTATATAAGAAGCACAATGATTTATAGTAAAATTAATAATTCCCTATTAACCCTATGAAGGGCAGAGAAATTTTATAATCGAATAATACCAGATTTTGCGAACGATTTTTTTAGAAAATATATATCTATTTTTTTTCACATTTTCACTGTAAAAACAAAATTATCAAAATATTCTTGGAGCGGATTGTCAATTTTGGAATTAAAATTAGGTGATAGAGATGCATGATCATCGCCTTTCAAAGGGTTAATAATCCAAATATGTGAGTAACATATTATAATACATAAACATATCCCTTCAAAATGTAAGTGCGGTGCTCGAGATAAATTCTCTAGAAGATTTTTGATGTCAGTGAATTTTAAGTGGGTATTTCTGGTCTGAAAAAAGTTTGAACGATTAAATAAATCGACAATTATTCAGCGTCTGCATTTGTATTTATGGTAAATTCTGGTGAACTTAAGTAACATAGGGACTAGTTTCAATGCTAAACAAGAGAATGTTTTATCAAGGAGATATTTTCCAAGGTAAGTGTATATTTGTTGCAATTTTTGCTACATTACAACAATAATAAGTTTTAAAATGCAATTTGGTTTAAGTTTTATTTATAAGTGCTGATTCTCTTACAAATATTGTTTTAAGAGATTAACATTGTTGAGCTAACTACATGCTCTGTCTCAGTAGTGCCAACTTTCTAAAAATATTTGGTGGGCTCAAAAAAAAAAAAAAAAAAAAAAAAAAAAAAAAAAAAAAATCGAATAAAATAATACATATATTCTTTTTCTTTAGCGTGTATGTGTATGGAGAGAGAAGGGGGGGGGGTGACTATAGATAACTCAAAATTAAATTACATTTTTAGATTAATTTTAAAATTATTATAATTTTATAAATAATTTTATTAAATTGTATTTTTATAATTTCTTTCATATTAATACATTAATATTTATTTTAAATAACATTGGAATTGCTAACTATTGAAAGCGAAAAACTAAATGTCAGTATAAGCATGCATTTTAGCCTAGAAGTGCTTTATCCCCTTGGGGACGAGCGATATGTTTGCGTGCCACAAAAAGGCTTAAGAATCTTTGTTTATCCACACCAGTAAAATTTTACTGTAAAATTTGCCTTACTTAATCAGAGCATTTATTGATTAACCCTTTCCGGCACACTGTGCCCGGTCTGGAATACCTAATTTTAATTCCAAACTTGCAAACGGCACCAGTAATATTTTAGTAAAATTTTACTTTTAGAATAAAAGCTTAAATTAAGGAACTCAAAATATTTAAAAAATTTGTTTGTGAATTCCGGTGTCTGTCGATAATTTCTGATTTAAGTGCAGATTCTGCCCGTGCCGGAAAGGGTTAAACAAAAATTTCTGTTGTAACACAGAATGTTTCACAAATTTCTTCAAAACACAAATTTCTGTTTTTAAAAACCGGTGACAAAGCATAAAAGGGTTATTAATTCAGACATCAAAACTGATGCAAATTTTGCAGGAAATTTGTTTTAGTGAGAAATTTAACTATAGATCCGCTGAAAGGGTTTTCATTGTTCCTGTAAATCAATAATGTCCTTACTGTTACTAAAACAAAACTGCTATGAGAATGTTAATGAAATCAAATTTTATTTCAGCCATTAAATAATTAAAAATATTAATTAACTGAAATAAAATTGGGTGAGCGGAGAGATCAAATTATCGGGTGGGCTTAAGGCCCATGGGCCCATATAAGTTAGCGTCACTGCTCTATCCCATAGGAATTGAAGAGCACAGATCTATAACAATGACAGCAAACTGGTTATATTTTTAAGTTCCGATTTATAAACCGCAGATTTGATATTTACGATAATTGACATCACAATCTCTAATGTTTTTTTTGAAGCTGCAGAAACCCTTCCGTCTGTGTTATAGGTCAGGTTAAATAAGATGAAAATTTCTATTCGGAAATAGGGTAACAGTTGGATTTCTGGCACACGTGTCCACTATTTATTTTCTAGAAGAATTCTACAGTAAACGAGTAACTTTAGAATACAGATAGGGCAAAGTCACACATTGGATTTTCATAATCATAACCTCACACTACCTTTTAAATGAGAAGCACAGAAAATAAGCAAGCAAGACCTTGGGATTTTCCTCGCAAGCATCGAAGAGACTCAAAACTTTCCACCCTGTAAAGGTAAAAAATATGCATCTCCAAAATACCTAAATTATATGGATGCTTTGTTGATTGTAGTAAAGATTTTATTAGTGAAGCAGTTAAGTTTGTTGTTTTGCCTTTTATGTTATGTGACATAACATGGCAGTTTACCTTATTCACCTGATCGCCATCGATAGAGCCTTATTGATTGAGAAATTTCAATAAATCGCTCTCCATCTCTAATCATTGCTTCATCACCTAATCTGACCCTCAAAGTCTATTATAGCATTAATTTGTTCAATGTCCCTTGTTTCGAAACAACAATGTGGCCTTATTATTGGCTGCGTGATTCATGCTATCTAGTTTGAACCGGTTCTCGGCCTGATTCTTTTTTTGATTACAGTTCTCGTTTGCTTGGACACTTTCTGTTCTGCAAAAGCTTGGCGGGAATGATCTGACGTAACAGCGACTATCTCTGTGACGTCAGTGATAACAAAGTGATGGAGATCTGATCTTGACGAGCAAAGTTGTTCTCAGCTTGGAGCAAACGTTATTGCGTTGCTTAGTTTAGTGGGTGATGGAGAGACTGATATAGTATCACTTTGGTGTAGTGCCAACTGCTTGAAAATGTATTTTATTATTATTATTATTATTATTATTATTTTATGAACAATTCCGAAATTAAACTAGTCGTCGGGGGCCACCGTAATACTTATGCATAATGGATATGCATGCTACAAAATATGTAAATAAAACAGGTGTAAACTATTTATAAAATGCATGGCAATTACAAAATAAAATTTAAGTATTTAAATTTTTTTAATACATAGTAATGCTCTATTACGGAATTGCAGGTACTACTTGATTATCCCATCGGCCCATTTCGATACATTATATAAATGGCCAAACTGCCTGTGAAATACAAATTGGCGTGATTTTTATTTTAAATAACAAAAACAAAACAAAAAATAAATAAAAATAAATAAATAAATTGGTAAAAGATTAATAAAAATACGAATTAAACGTCAAATTAAAATTAGTTAGGATATGCAAACACATGTAGTGTATTTAATATCAAAATACGCTACATATGAATGCGACATTTGCGAAAGCCATTATTGGCATTTTATCTTACAGTTTGGCAATAGTTTTTTGGTCGACGTAATAATCAAGTAGTAAAAGAAACATCCTTATAGCTCCAAAAATGATAAACCTGCTAACTAACAGTTTACTAAGTCGGATGCAGTGTCTCATTTCGAATTAAAACATATAGTTGAATTGAAATTTGAATGAAATACAGGATCATGAAAAATAGAAGAGTGTGGAAAATAGAATTATAAATATCTAGACATCTAATTATTTTATCGATTTAATTTTTTATGAAATATTCATATTTTTTATTGTCCTTTATACCCACTAATTAAAGTAAAAAAATTCGAAAAACTTTATATACTTTTCAGCAGAACGAATATTTCGAGAGCCCGAAAAATATAGTTCCGTATAATCGAGATTACTGATATTCAATAGGTTTCTTCCCATTATTACATACCAAGTACACACTAAATTTTTAAGTGTCTATATTCATTTTTTTGGGAGATAGAGCGTTTACAGACAGACAGACAGACACACACAGACAGACGGAGGGAAATTCCCCCCCCCCCCTTAAAATATCTTTTTCGGAATCCCACACGTCTGAGACTTGTAAATCCGCCAAAAAAATTTTTTTTCGATTTTCAAACCGATTGTAAGACTGACTTTACACTACGTATGATGGGTAAGTAAAAAAAAAAGAGAGTTTGAGAGTTCTGATAATACAAAATCGAAGTATCAAACGTTATACATTTTTTTTTTTTCGAATCGTACAATGTTACAGAGAAACTGGTTACATCAAAGTTTAAATATGACGAATAATTTTCTAACTCCCTTCACCTTCCCTTATAAGAGGTTTTTGTTGCATCAAAATAACTAATTTACAACATGCTACTAAACGTCACGCAGTCATTATGGGTCTTTCCGGAGAAATCATTGTGCGTGACGCAAAACATTTAAGAATTTTCACAATCCACAAGTTCTTTTAAATTTTTACATCCATATCATGCTGTTTCTTATTCTATGTTAGATAATACTTTGCCTACTTCAGGCAAAAATAGACCATACATACAGAAAATATTGAGCTTTATTCGAATAAACCATTCGAATTTCTTAATAGTTTGGGCATTTCTGCAAAGAAAAAGACTTTGGCATTTTAAGAGACTACTTCATTCAAGCGAAAATATCCGTCCGCTAATATAATCCTATGGAAGAAATTTATAGAGATATCTCTGTTGCATCAGTTGCGATTGGTATGTACGAATGCCATTTTTTTACTTTTTCGATTCTGATTGCAGATTACTTTTTATGTGAATAGTTTCACATTCGAAACCAGTTCCGAAAACTAGAGTAGTTTCATTAAAAATACTTGCAAAAAACCGGCCTTCATACAAATTGATCTGAGCTATCCAGTTCAATATATATATACATATATATATATATATATATGTATATATATATATTTCCCAGAATTAGCTTTAGCGAACGAGTCTTTTCGCTTGACTGAAGTAGCCTCTTAAAAATGACAAAGACTTTTTTAAAAATAAGAATATTTGCATAAATGGTCAAAACTATTTAAAAATTTGAATGGTTTATTCAAGAATAGCCTAATATTTTCTGCAATGTTTTTTATGTGAATGTGGTTCTGGGTTCTCCAAAAACTCCATGCCTAGTAATAAGCTTTTTTAGCAGTTTCCCACAGAATACGAATGACGCACAGACCCAACCCATAAATGTATTCCCTGACTATAACTTATAAAAGTAAGCTTGGGAGTATTCTGAAGTAACAGAATCTTTTTAGCTCCAATGCGGGAAAAATGTCCCGATTGAGAGCTCTGTAAATTGATAACCGAATGAGTTGGCTGAAATCCAAGAATGGTCCCAAATTTCCCTTAATTTTTAATCTGTAAATATTGTAATTAGATCACATAACCTAGAGCTATTAAACAGTTATTTTGTATAATCCCTAGATCTCTTTATTTACACGTATGGTCCATTTTTGAAATTAATATAGTAGAAGAGATGACTGTTTAATTATTTCAAACTGTAATCTATTTATTATGATGGCATAGTTGTTTAAACCGAGCATTATTTCATAAAGGCTAAATGATCGACAGTGCTGAGATTAAGCGTTTAATGTCCTTTTTTTTTTCTAATTTTTTTTTTCTTTAAGAACATTCTTTTGAAATATTTTCACATTTAAACAATTATTGGAACTTTAAAAATTATTACAAGATTGTTTAATTCTATGCATCACAATGCAGTTAATTAATAGAAAGACTTTCAAATGTTTCGATAAAAGTTTGACAGTTTTTTTGGTTTGCATCTATCAGAATGCTATGGTTTTAAAAGAAAATAATTATTCTTCATGAAAACTGACATAAATGTATGTGTTAAGAACATAAAAAAGCAGTACTGTAGTGGAAGATATACATCTGTATATACACGGTATACTTTACGGATTTTTATAAAGAAATTTCGTATACTTTATGCTTCTGAAATAAGGTCAAAGATATAAACTCGGCCTATAGTGTATATACACTCTGGTTCTTTTTAGGCCTGTAGCATTGACAATGACCATTTGGTGTGATAATAAAAAAAATACCCCACTGTATTTTAGAAATAAAAAGTATACGGAATTTTTTTTAAAACAAATGGCGAACACTACCGCATGCATTACATTACATGTCTGCCAATGACAAATAGAGGTAAACTTTTTTAACTTCTCACAGTGCTCTGTATTGCTTGCTTAATTCACATAAATTTATTATTATTATTAACTCTGGAAGGGAACAATGAGTAATTTTGACTCCTTTATCCATTAAATAAGATGAGGGATAAGAGTAATTCTTCCATTCCAGGGTTAAAGAATATTTTGTTTTTTATTTGTTCCAAAAGAAGTGATCATTCCGCTACGTGTCTGCTTTTGCCATAATGAACTTGGCAATATTACGCCACAAAACCGTCCACTGGCACTGCAATAAATAAATAAATAAATAAAATATAAATAAAAACTAGCTTTGAATGTAACTTAAAATCATTGTAAATTATCTTCATATTTAAAATTCTTAACCATTCTTGATTTCTAGAGTCTAACTCGAAATGTTGAGCACTGTTTCAACACCAAAGGAATAAATAAGTGAGCATTTCCTCTGAGGTCACCACAAGTACCCTTAAGGGGACTTACTCGAAGAGAAGCTACGTTGTCGATTCCCATGTTAGTCTATGGGAGAAAATAAATCGCTGTTCTTTCATTCAAATATCAAAATTTCAGAATTTTCTTTTTTTCAGCATATAAATTCGAAAGCTCTTCACGTCATTATAAGCTTAAAATATTTTTAAAACAGTTTTAAGTATTTTTAAATTCATGTTAAAGTTTCAAAAAACCCCAAAAAGTGAGATGTGTTGTCTTTATTCGTTTATAACTTTGGATTGAAGAAAGATATAAAAATTTAGAGCTTATGCATGCAAAATTTGATTTGTTTTCTTTTACGTAATTAAGCAACTTTTCAATTTTATTCTAATTAAAACGTTGTAATTCTTAAATTAAAATTAGTTACATCAAAAATCCTTTACAAAACTGTCAAATTGTCAGCCTCATGTAATAAATTGCTTCAGTTCCCGTTGTAAAGGGATCCGCGCGGGGGGTTGCAGGGTTACTATAAATAGAATGACGCCAGACTTTTGCAAAAGAATTCATTCTTGGCATAGTATTATTGGATAGATGGATAGTCATGGTTAAAAGGAATGAAATAATTATACATTATATCCATGTTTCACTTACGGGAGAGGGAGAGACAGAAATCGAAGAGTTCTATCTGCGGTTTAAAATTTTATTTTATTTTATAGGATGATGTATCGAAATGTAATTATATCTTGATATCTGTCGGATCTTTTAAAATTAAATTTTCGGAATTGTATTTTTTTAAACAATAGGTGCATAAAAAGTCATTTTTAATTAAAGTTTTTATAACTGCCTCTCCCCTCCCCTCAAAATTAGAGATTGGGGAAATGAGAAAATGTTTGAAATCTAGGCGTTTTAAAATTATATTTTGCGAGTTGAAAGTTTCTAATTATAGACACTGATAGTGTTTTTTAATCAAAATTTTGACCATTGTCACTCCCCAGGAATGAGGGTGGGGATGGGTAGGGGCAAAAAACGCTTATCGTGTTCTATCGGACACTTTGAAATTAAATTTTGTGTGATGATAAATTTTTGAGTACATACACATATAAAGTTATTCTTAATTGAAATTTAATGCATATGTCCCCTCTCTAGGGGTTAGGGTGGCAATAAATATGTATCTCGGGTACTGTAAGGAACTCTAAAGTATTGTAGCTCGATACACGATCTAACTAATCGTATCTGGTCGTAGAAGAATTGAATTTTTATAGATTTATTTGTTAAAGTAGGTAAAAAGTTTTTCTAAGAATAATTTATAATACTTACTGATCTAGAATTTTCATTTTTGTAACGCTAGAAAATAACTACTTTTCAGCAAGTGGATTTTCATATGATGAAGAGTATTTGTAAATGTATGCTTTAAAACTAATGGTTTCAAAAATAGTAATGCTAAGAAGGCATCGAATATAGGATGACGTATTATATATATATATGTTTCATCTTGCAAATATTATCAGAAATATTTTCTGCTTCTTACTTTCATAGAGGATTTAAGTAACCTATATTTTTTTGTACACAGAGTTTGTACACTGATAACATGATTTTTAAATAAATTTATCCTCCCTGTGCTACCAATCTAAGGATGGCGATAAAACCATACTACCTTGGATTCTAAAAGGCGCTTTAAAGTTAAATTTTGCATGATGGTTAATTCTCGAGAATGGAACCAAATAAAGTTATTCTTAAACTTTTGTTTATCTTGATCTTCTCCCCGTCGTCGCCCCCCCCCCCCCTCCTTGGTATGAGGATAGTTATAAAAAATTCCTTCGAGATATATCAGGCCTTTTTAAAAATTATTTGTGAGATGATAAATTCTCGTACTTACTCTGAGATAAAATGATTCTTAATTAAACTCTGTTTCATGTATTCCTTCAAGGATGGATGTTGGGGGAGAGGGGAGGGTGCAAAAATAATAACCCCTCTTAAAATCAAATTTGCAGTTTGGGAAATTGAGTATAGACGAGGATGAAACAATTTTAAGAATGATTGAAAAAATTACCTATTTGTGCCACATCCCTTTGTACTATATATGAATTTATGTGCATGATTTCTCAAGTCCTTCCTCTTTGTATTGTAATCGGTGAGGTTCAATGTTATATTTTTATTATTATTACTTTTATGGCTTAAATTAGTTCAGAAGTTCAAATTGGCATTTAAAAAAATCACGGAACTTTGAAGAAATGTATCCTGAAATACGAATATAACAATTTATAATTTCATTTCTCAGTGATTATAAAAATACTTTATGTATTCAACTTCTCTTTACTCATTTGTGCCTTGATTTCGAAATGCGTTCTCAGTCAGCAAAGTTCCTGGCAATTCCATTATATTGTAGATATGTCATATAAAAATCAAATTATAAATTAGTAAAATAATATAATATGCATAATTTTATTTGAAATGCTGATTTTGCAGAAATTTTAAGAATGATTGAAAAAATATCTATTTGGAATCTTGTGTAATTGAATGCCATTCTTTTGTACAATATATGAATTTATATGCATGATTTCTCCCTTATTGTAATTGGTGAGGTTTAGAGTTTTATTTTCATTCTTATTACTTTTATGGCTTAAATTAGTTCAGAAGTTCAAATTAGCATAAAAGAATATTCGCGGGACTTTGAAGAAATGTATCCTGAAATACGAATATAAGAATAACCATTTATCATTTCCTTCTCAGAGTGATTATGAAAATACCTTATGCATCAAGTTTCTTTTTACTCATTTGTACCTTAAATTAGTTCAGAAGTTCAAATTAGCATAAAAGAATATTCGCGGGACTTTGAAGAAATGTATCCTGAAATACGAATATAAGAATAACCATTTATCATTTCCTACTTATAAATACCTTATGCATCAAGTTTCTTTTTACTCATTTGTACCTTGATTTCGAAATGCGTTCTCAGTCAGCAAAGTTCCTAGCAATTTCGTCATATTGCTTATATGCCATATAAAAATCAAATTATAAATTAAGAAAACATTATAATATGCATAATTTTTTTGATGTGCTGATTTTGCAGAATAATTAAGAATGATTGAAAAAAATTATCTGTTTGGAGTCTTGTGTAATTGAATACCATTCCTCAGTACTATATATGAATTTATATGCATGATTTCTCAAGTCCTTCCTTTTTTTACTGTAATCTGTGAGGTTCAGAGTTTTATTTTTATTATTATTACTCTTATGGCAGGTTACTTCAAGAGTTCAAATTAGAATTGAAAAAATAATTACAGACATTTGAAGAAATAGATCAAGGGATCTCAATATAATGTTAAAAATTTATCCTTTGACTTTTGAGCGGGATTATGAAAGTATTTTATGTATTCAACTTTTTTTTTTCTTATTCGTTACTAGTTATAGAAATGCATTAAAAATAAGCAAAATTTGTGGTTAATTATATTGTATATATGTTATATAAAAAATAAAGTTGTAAAATAGTAAAACATTATAAAAAGTATAATTTTATTTGATAAGGGCGTTAGAATCTATTTAGAATCTTGTGTAACGAAATTTGATTTTTTTATACAATATGTAAAAGTACATACAATGTACAATATGTACGACTTTTCCACTCCTTCCCTCTTATATTATTATAAACGAGCTTAAAAATTTAAAATACATAGATAAAAAGAAAAAAAATAGTTTTTATTCTTTTTTTTATTTAAAGCAGCAGTACATTTTCAAATTCTTCTTGTTGTTATTTACTTTAAATATATATGTGTAACAGGCTTCATTTGTAAAAAATGTGAGATGTGTTTCAGTGCAAATAAATGTTGCTGTAAACTATGTCTCAATAGTATATAATTGTTTAGCAGTTTTTAAATGTGTTCTAATTGTTTTTCGAGCGATGAATTTGTAAGACTGCCTTGTCTGTACTGAAGTATTACTTTAACTATGTTTATAATAATATATATTTTTATTTTTTTTAACAATTTCTATATTTTCACCATGTGTATTAAATTTTTTTTTAAACATAATATCAAATTTCTTTCATCAAGAAATATTTTCATTGATCATCATTCATCATATATATATATATTTATATCATCCTTTGAAAATGTAAGGTAGTGCAGAGTTAGTTGCCATCAAATTTTATTAAATTGAACATTTTAAATAATTTTAGATAATATAATTTAATAAATGATTAAATATGTTTATTAATAGTATTTCATTTATTGCTGTATTAATATGAATAGGTTAAGGAAAATGAGTTTATTTACAAAACTTTGCTATATATCCATTTTTCACAAATATTTCCATCTTTCTTCACACAAATCTTTCATCTAATCAAGAATGTTAGAACACAGCGAATAAATAATCAAGTATCCTTCCTGCAATGTAGACTGCTCTAAAAAATCCCCCTTCCACCTTACTCTTTTTACTTTCTTGGATCTTTATAAGAAAGTATTGGTTTTGCGAAAGTTTTCGATTTCCGGTTTTCGTCAGATTTACACATTTTAGGGTTTAGAAATCATGTAAAAAATGAGTCTGTATGTCCGTATTTGACACAAATTTTGTGGACGCTCTATATCAACAACTAATGCACGGAATTTAATAAAATTTTATATTCAGTTAGTCCTTCATATTAATGGATGCTGATTAGCTTTTGGTAAATCACTTTGCAGGTGGCGCTGCTATGTAGCATTTTATCACTATTTCCGCAATCGCTCAATCTCTTGATATAATGTGTGGATTTCATCAAACTTCAGATTCCGTTAGTCCATGACATGAATTGACGATTTTTATGTTTTGTATAAACCGCTCAACAGGTGATGCTGCTATGAAGCAATTTTTACGATTTCCGCAATAGCTCTATCTCAACAAATAATACACGTATTTTCATCAAACTTCAGATTCATATATACCTTGATAGATATTGATGGTGATTATGTTTTGTTGTTAATCGCCCAATAGGTGGAACAACTATACTGCATTTTTCAAGATTTCCGCAATAGCTCTATCTCAAGAACTAATAAAAAAAGTTTCGATCCCCGGCTTGGATATTTTTCACTAAGTTGGTTCTACGGTTAGTTAGCAATGTGAAAATTCACGTATCAAATATTCTAATATTACAAGAAGTTTTTTTTAACTTAGGATTCAGTAAGACGTAGGCACAAATTGTTGTTGATTAGGTTTTCGTGTTAATCGACTTATAAGTGGCGATGCTAAATTGCATTTTTTTGGATTTACGCGATTTTAGAAATCGTCATATCTCAAGAACAAATGCACGGAATTTCACATCTTTGGAATCATCATGGTAGGCATAGACTGCCACTCAATTTTGGCACTGTGATTGCAAATTTTGAAGTGATGTCTGAGACAGAAGTAAGTTTTGAAGTTGCCACATCCGACTAGATATATATATATATATATATATATATTTTAGCTAGCAATTTCCCCTCCCAATACCACGCTACAGACAGATAAAAAAGAACAAGACTCTTGAGATTTTAATTAATGTGTTGCTGAATAATCCTATCCTCAAACTTCTCTCACTCTCTTTTATTTTTATTTATTTATTTATTTATTTTTTACTGATTTACTTTTATACATCTGCAATCCCATATATTAGCATAGGAGGTATTTTATTTACATGAAATATTTATTTTGAATATGTATTTTCTTGAAATATATTGTTATTTTCTGCATTTGATAAAATTCTTTAAATAATAATTAAAAAGCATTTATGAATATTTTGAATTCAGAATTCTTGTTTTTTACTTTCTGTTAAAAAGAAAATAAATTTATTATTATTTATTTATGAATTTATTCATAATATTCCTTATGAAACATATCCATTCAAATTACATGAGCAAATAATGGAAAATTGAATGAATTTTAACAAAATTTAGCAATTAATTTTCCCTTGTATGTAAAGTATAGTACTATGAAAAAATTGCCTCTTTTTGCACATTTAACTTGTGTTCGTCTAACCATTGAAAAATTTTAATTTACATCTCTCAGCACAAAAATATAATCTATTTCTATTATATATTTTTTACATACATTTTACATACATTTTTTAGATGTAGCATTTATTTTGCATGGTGATATATACATACTAAAAATACAAATTTATTTACTTAAAGGTCTCCTAGTACTATAAGTTATATTTATAAAAAAATTCCCCTTTTATGGCACATGTAAAACATTAAAAATTCCATTCTAAGACGAAAACGCATGGAGTTGTGATGCTTTAAAGTTTAGAGAATTCATAAAGTTTCCGCATTAGGAAATAGTCTTGATGCTTTTAGTGATGAAAGCCATCGAATTTTAATGAACTTTCAAGTATCATAACCCTGTACGTTTTGATCGTAGACTAGAATTTTTCAGTTTTACTTGTCATAGCGTGGAAATAATGTTTCTATATATACTTTCCTGGACTTATAGGCAGGGCTCTACTTAGGCTTTGGTGGGTCCAGGGGCAAGTTCTATGTATCTATGGAATTTTTTTGTGAATAATGTGGAACTGGTCAGTACATACTCTCATACATATTGTAAGTATGCATAAATTTTATACCCGGCACTGCTCAAATCTGTATGCAGGATAATAGTTGGATAATAGCAGAAAAAAAAAATATGGGATTGGTTGATATGAGTATTTCTTCGAAAGCTTTTACATTGATTATTTACACATGTTACAATATGTATAAAAGAGAATGCTTTAAATTGATCATAATAAATGGTTTTAACTGTCATGTTACGACAAAAACATTAATAAAGAATTTTCTTTTAAAACAATAGAATACTGAGCTGTTATAATACAATTTTAATCATTAGTTTTCTAATGATATAAATTGCTATAGGAACATTTGAATAGAAGAGGAGCCGCACTTCCTAGCTAAATGTTTGAGAATATATGTATTTTGATCATTTTGGGCTAATTTTAATCATTTGCCAGCTTTTAACGAAAATCCTGAGTAACCTCATGGGGTGGGGACGCCGCTAAAAGGGAGGTCCGGAACAATTCGCCTGCATACCTCCACAGGGCTAAACATTAATTAATTTTTGAATTTTTATGTCAATGGCTTTAAAACTGACTAAATATTTCTTCTATATAGAATAAAGAAGTAAAATCACGCCATTCTTTTAAATATATCTATCAAAATATGAAATATAATGTAATCGCCACTCTACATTTTAAAATTAAAGAATTAAGATTGTGGAGTTTTAGGTACAAACGAATTTTGTTATAAAGTTATTTAAAAAAATGAGAAGATGCGACAAAAGCGTAGAGAATTATTCTTTATTAACAAATTTAAAAATTTTAGTTAATGCTATTTATTGTTTTAATATTAGCAAAAATGTTTTACTTAATGTTTTGACATTAATAAGTGAAAAAAGAAACTTGGCAAATTATGAGATTTTGATACACAAGAAATCCTTTTTCACAAGAAAACGTCATACTTCTCGGATTAACTAAGCATGCAATGACCCACAATTTGTAGCCCTACTCCTCCCCTCCCCTCCCCCCCCCCCCAAGAAAAAAATATTATGGGCAATTATTTTATTTTATTTACTTATTTATTTATTCATATTCTAAATGCAAATGTCAATTAAATCAATTACGAAGCCCCGATAATGCCCCCACTTCCCTGAACTTGATACGTTCGTGTTTCACCCACTCCTTTTCAAAAGAAATCTTCAACTCTCTTTGTCCCTCACTACTTCACAGAGAACATTCAGCTAGGGATATCTCAGTTGTATCAAGATAACCTTGGGTGAACTGACCATGAGATAAGGGAAACTGAGTACAAAACAGAATGCATTTTCACAGAGGCGAACTAGAAAAACATAAGCTGGGGAAGTTTTTACAATTTCTAAACAAATTCTTTATTTTTACTTATTCAAAAATAAATAAATAAAAGTAAATAAAAAAATAAAATAAATGCATTGATTGAGAAAATGCACAGTTAAAAAAAAAAATCAATAAAGTTATTAAACTTTTTCTAAGTAACTGGGATTTTTAGAAGTTTTTATGTTATCGTTACATAAAAAATTCCAGGAATCCAAGTTTCCTAGAAAAAGTTTAGAAACTTTACAGATTCTTTTTTCTTTTATGCAACGTTTAATAGAAAAGAATATGCAACTAAAAAGGTAAAAATTGGTTTTCATCCGGGATTTCAATTTTCCGGGATGTTATCCGGGATTTCAAAGTGTTTATACAAGGTGCTGCACTATAAAGAGATACAATGCAAAATTGTATTCAAATTACAATTTGTTGGTTGTTTGTCGGAAAAAATTGAACTATAATCACTGGAAGGTTCAAAATTTAGAAACATAAAAAGGGCCTTATAATTTATTTACGACTACTAAAACGTCAGAAACTTCATGAAAAGTTCATGATATCACAGGAAAAATTTTTTTTTGCATGCAACCAAATTTTGAAAAATTTGAATTCTTGTTGCAGCTATTCATACAAAGTAATTGTAATTCAAGATATCATTAAAATAAGTAATAATTAATATATATATTAAAAATATTGAACCAATTTCTTAGTTATGCTAATAAAAAACACATAGTTTGCACATAGTTTGAAAAAAATTAGTTTTGTTAAGTTAGTTTTAAAAATTAAATATATAGTTTGAAAAAATTCCCGCAGATTTATATATTTAATAATTCATTTCCTTTTTATGGTATACCAATGTCTATATAGCATTTATTTTCTTTTTACTTTACGAGAAAACTACCACTCATCCTGCTATAAAAATACAAGAAAGAAGAAAATAATGCGTCCAGGGCCATAGCTAGAAGTGATCAATAGTGGGGGGAGGGCTCATATTTTTTTTTCTCTATCTTTTTACGCAGAAAGATAAATTAGTGCATATTTACATTGTAGGTACTATGTTTCTTAAAAACTGTTCTAATAACTTCTCTTTGTACTAAGAAAAGTATAGGATGATAAAAATTTTGAGTGTATAACTGGTGCAAAATTAAACATTATGTTAGCTTCATATATACAAATAGGATGAAGGAGCGTTGAATTACTTATTTTACATACAATTTAGTAACTTTACAAAATTGTGAAAGGGTCTCAAAACTAAATTAGATTTTTGAACAGAATTTAATTTGAATTTTGAAAGAGAAATTCATTTAGTAACCTTAAAATCTTTTCCAGAAGGGGGGAGGAGCTGAGTCGCTCACAGCACCCCCTTAGCTACGGCCCTGCATGCGCCAAGCATAGATTACGAAGCACTTTCAACACATTCAGAAGAACGTACCTTAAAAAAAAAAATAATAAAATGTTACGTCTCATTTCACAATATGGAAATGTATGATGCATGTAAAAACCGAATTTCAGCTGCTCTCATCTGCAATCGGAAAATAATCTGGAATTTTTAGCAACCATGTATATAATGTAGAGATTTGTATTCATTAACAACACGCATTCTAAAATTTAGTTCATTTTTGAGATACACATATTTCAGTTGAAAATTCCCCTTCTGCAATTTCCTCTAATAAAGAGAATGGTATGGGAATGCTTTTGTATAGCCCTGTATAGGAGTTATAGAATTTATACATAAAGAGTAATATGTAAAAAAATAATTACATTTAAAAGAACATACCGAATTCTAAAACGCATTCTCCAGCAATTTTTACGCAAAGATTTAACCGATTTCTCTTGTGTATTCTTGTAAATTAATAAAAAAGCTATAATTTTTTTTTTTAAGTGATCATAGTGAAATTCATTGATGTATACCATTTTCAATGCATTTGAAATAGCGTGATATCCTTATAATACTCTCCAAATTATTTCCTCCCATATACCATAATGCAACCGAATTCTTTTGATTATCCCTTTAAATGAATCATTAATCGTGCATACTTCCTATGCAATACCAAACATGCTTTGGTTACCCTAAATAACATTTATCAATTGCATGAAAACCTGAGTCTATTTATGGGAGTTTGAGCGTGGACAAACGGCCAGACAGACCGAATGCATAAGCACTTTTCAACTTTGTTGGAAAGTGCTAAAAAGGGGAGAATATTTAAACATTAAAACTATTTAATTGAAAGTGGGCATATCAAAAATCTTTCTATAGATATCAATAACTAATAATTTTAATTACGTGTGATAAAAATGTTCTTCACTAATTCTGTTCATATTCATATATAATGTAGAGTTTTGATAGAAAAAACAGTGATACAGCTGATTGCGGTAACAAGGAAAAATAAAAGACTTTAAAAAGAAAAAAAGATTATTTTTGCAAAATCTATTACATTTTTGTGAAAGAATGATAAATTTTTTCAAATTTATAAAATAATAATCATTATTATAAAATACTGATAATACTACTGCTACAAATAATAATAATTGGCTTTTATGGACTGTAATTTTGTAAATAAACTTTTTTTTTTTTTTTTTTTTTTTTAAGAAATTTTATGATAGAGTCTCTTTTCATTAAGTGAAATTTTGTGAGAGGATCGCAAAGAGGATGGAATTTTGATCAGGTTCGATTCCTGTTGCTGCATATTATAAGCATAGAATTAATCATGGAAGGTTGTGATTTTTTTTTCCAATTTTATCAATAAAATTTACTGCCAGCATTTTCGAACGCGTATTTTATTAGCTTTGATAAAAATACACATGGAAAGAAAGATGGTATTAAATTTCAATAGTTGTGATATAGATTCTGTGCTTAGCTGATTTTTGAATTCCTTGTTACTCTTGAATAATTTCGTTTCAGAAATAATTTTCATTTTCTAGTAACTACAAGGTGTAAAAATGGACATTGTGAAAAGCGTAAGTAGCCAAAAGAAATTAAGTACATGTTTTCTAGTTCATGTGTCCCAGGTTGTTTTTTCCCTTTCCCGCGCTGTCGCTTCCTTTAATTTGGTTCATATCGCCAAGTTTGGCATAATTTACTGAACGATTTTATGCTTTTGCTAAAAAATGGAAAAAAAACTTTTCGATTATGTAGTTTCTGAATAAGAACAAGCATTATTAATAATTCTGTAAAAATGGTATAAGTAATAAAATGTCGTGCATTATAATTTTCTACTAATTTAAAGAAGTGCTATTTTTAAGCTATATACACTATATTGCCATTGATTATGGGACACTTGCGATTTTAGACATTTTACTAAATATCTAGAAAAATACATGAGGAATCATCTCGAAACTCTTAGTGTATAAATATAATAGTATACGTCATACATCTCCGTGAATATTTTTTACCGAAACTCCATAGGGGACCGTCAACAAATTAAAAAAGAATGAATATCTTTTGAATAACCCTGTCAAAACTAATGTAGCAAAATCGCTCAAACTCTATATTATGATTGAATGCCTTATTGTAATACACTGTGTTCATTTTTATGCAAATAGCATGCATACTCGCAGAGTAATTAAGGTTTTTATAAAAATGGTCCAAAATTTTTCCAAGTTTTTTCCTTATAATTTTCAGAGTTCTTAATATAAAATAATATTTTTTTCGGAAAATATGACAAACAACATTGCACACAGTACCCTGTAATCAGAATTAAAAAATAATGAAAATTGTATACAAAATAAGTTGGTTTACTAAATAATTTTTTACTGCGCATGCGTCAACGATATCAAAATTTCATTTGCATATTATGTTAGCTAAATGTATAGAGCAACTTCTGTAAAAGTCACAAAATCATAACTTGAAAATTCTGAAAATAATCGTCAATTGAATAAGTTGAAAATCCGTTATTCTCAAAATGAAGCAAAAACAAGAGGGGTTGTATCCATATATTCATTGATTAGTGTCAATATAGAATACACAATACGGGATGTTACGACTACTTTTGGATAAAATCCCTCATTTTTTTGCTTCATTTTGGAAACAACGGATTTTGTCCTTTTTCTATAGACGATTACTTTCAGAATTTTCAAGCTATAATTTTGAGACTTTTACAAAAGTTGCTCTATACATTTAGCCAACATAATATGCAAATAAAATTTTGATATCTTTGACGCATGCGCAGTAAAAAATTATTTAGTAAACCTACTCATTTTTCATACAATTTTTATTATTTTTTAATTCTGATTACAGGGTACTGTGTGCAATGTTGTTTGTCATATTTTCTGAAAAAAATATTATTTTATATTAAGAACTCTGAAAATTATAAGGGAAAAACTTAGAAAAATTTGGGGCCATTTTTATAAAAACCTTAATTACTCTGCGAGTATGCATGCTATTTGCATAAAAATGAATACAGTGTATTACAATAAGGCATTCAATCATAATCTGGAGTTTGAGCGCTTTTGCTACATTAGTTTTGACAGGGTTATTCAAAAGATATTCATTATTTTTTAATTTGTTGACGGTCCCCTATGGAGTTTCGGTAAAAAATATTCACGGAGATGTATGACGTATACTATTATATTTATACACTAAGAGTTTCGAGATGATTCCTTATGTATTTTTCTAGATATTTAGTAAAATGTCTAAAATCGCAAGTGTCCCATAATCAATGGCAATATAGTGTATATACAATACAACGAATTTTTCAGTTTGTTGGTTTTGAATGCATTTCGAAATCTAATGATAAATATGTAAAAAATGTTAAAAGAAGAATATTACAAATATAGTTTTTTCGTAACCACCCTGAGAAGGTAAATGATAAATGTTAATGATTATACTAATACTAGTGTATGGATTTCTTGATGTATTTTTCTTTCCAATTTCAGTTATTTTCTGATGCCAGTTTGAATTCCTAATGCAATTTACATTTCGTTTTACAATTTTCTGAATAGGTAAAATTTTTAAACGCTATTAATAATTAATTGTGTAAAAACAGTAAAAACAAAATGATTTATTATATTATAATAGTTTACGATTTTAACAATAAAGATTTTAAAACTACACAAGTACAATATACTGGAGTTTTGCTACTAGGAAACAAATTTTGAAACCAAAAAAGTGCAAAAATCAGTGAACAATTCATACAGTTGCTAGATAATTAATTAGATGATCTGTCTATTTTTAACTCTTCAGAAACTTCAATTTTGTTATCGCTATTTGTTTGGTCTTTCTGTTTTTTTTTTCTTTCTTTCTTTTCCTATCCATTTAAAATGCTTACAGGATTCAATATTTCGGTTTTC